>JBAJHX010000051.1:22293322-22310976 GCA_037176925.1 Amniataba percoides | reverse complement strand
TAGATAGATAGATAGATAGATAGATAGATAGATAGATAGATAGATAGATAGATAGATAGATAGATAGATAGATAGGGCACCTCTCAAATGGCTCTGTTACATTCTCTTTCATCATTCAGCTGTGTAAAAAACTTGCACCCCTGCTTGCTTTCTCTCCTTCGGTCTGTCTCTGTGTCTTTCAAGCACACAAACACACGTGCACACACACACACACACACACCGATGAGTAATCCTTGCCAGTGCTCAAAACTCAATTACAAATTATTTGAAGGTTAATGGTACATTACTTGCGTCACTCGTATATGTAGTTTGTACCTTTTCAGAGTTTTAAAAGACTCCGTACCTTTTATATGTTGCAGCCTCGGGACGTCAAACAAGTGTGTCTTTTGTCATGTTTATTTTCTAATCATGGTTTGGGTCCAGCTACAGAGCAATTATCGTCAACCAACTGGGTTGCTTCAACTTGGACTGCAGTAATTTTGGCCACTTGAGGGAACAAGCTGTAACCACAATGTGGACATGCAGAATAAGCACCTTATAAAGTTGTTAACATTTCAGCAACCAGCGGACTGTTTGTGCATTCAAGAGTCACATTAGCATTCATCTGGAGTCGTGTTTCTAGCCACCTGGCAAATTAAGTCCAATATCCACTCTTGTTTTTGCCTTACGTTTGTCTCCACCAACTCCTGAGGGAAATATCTGGCTCTTTAACTGTTAAATGCTCCATTATGTTCACCAGCTCGTTGCTAACTTCAATTTCGTCTGGTTAGTTTTTGTTGCTGACCAGTTGTTTATTTATTTATTTATTTCGGAGGAAAAAACTGATGGTTGCTGTGTCTGGAAGCTGGGCTGATGAAATCCATGAGTGAATAAAATCAAAACTTTGTCAGTCCAATGAGCTGACAGATGCTAAAAACGTTCAGTATGTTGTTCACCAAGAGAAACTCCTTTAATATGGACACATTCATTGTCAACATAAACCTACTCTAAGTATGTAAGCCCCATGTTATTTACTTTAATGCTTTTGTCAAACAGACAAGTGTAACTCGACAGTCAGATCAACATTTATCCAAGCGAGGAAACACTCCAGCTGCACAGATTAAAATATTTTACCACTCAAGGGACACAGGTATTTTTCAATAAATCAGTTCATTGGTTTTAAAAAGAGCGTGTGGCTTAAAATCAGGTGTTTGTTTATAAAAATTATGACTGTTGCACACCCCACATCTGTGGCCAAGATTCAAAGTTGAAATTGAGTGTTTTTTAAAAATATTTCCACAGAGATGAAAAAAAAAATTGCAGTTGCCACTTCATTTAACTGAAAAATGGCTTTCAGGCACTGCTGGATCGACATTTCTTACTCGTTCAGACTGGATAAACCTGATGGATTAATCAATTTCTCATCCAAACACAACATTTAAGACAAAGTGTTAAATTTAAAGAAGCCAAGGACAAGACATTCTACTTTTCACAGAGATCCACCCAACTGAACCCTTTTTTAAAAACAGCTTTTCTTGAGACCACCACGACTAATCCATTTTTCTTTAAACACGTTTGAAAATTATTAGCTCATTTATCGGAATACGCAAAGACCAGGCTGTGTTTTTTTAAGCTGAATATTTTTAAGCTGAGAAGATGCACATTCACCACCATCACCATGGGAATGTTCATCGAGGGAGAACAGACAAAATGTGCTCTCCATACTATATTATAAGTATGAAATACCTTTCAGTATAGTGCAGTCTAGTGCAGCTACACCTCAGACTGCAACCTCAAAAATAGCATCAGTAAAAACCGTGTTCAGCAGTGCTTCATCATAAAGGTGGTGCTAGAAGTTTGTAGACGTAGGAAACTACTGATAATATGCAAGCCAATCACAATAGCTCTTGACAATGGGACAGAGACATAATTAAAGAGATGTAGTTAATTCATCAATTGCAAACTCTTTGTGGAGCACATTACATTAGATCATTATATTAAAATGGTTGATGGTGCTACACAGCTACAGGGTAACATCCTATAGTATTATCTTTGTGTGCCCTAAAAAGTCATCACCGTCAAGACAGTTTGTTGAGCTCACCTGAGCAAATTTGTAGTGGCAGTGATTGCACTGAAATGAAAGAATTTTGCTTTGAGATTTCATTGAGATTGTTTGAGAGCCTTTGTGCTGCGTTCATGCATGTGGGAGTTGCAACTAATCAGACTTTTATGAAAGCCACGATACATACGACTGGGTCCAGAGATGCATCAAAAGTCACAAAAATGTCATCTAAAGTCCACTGTTCAATATAAGTGAGACCCCCATGGATGTAGTGTGATATTGTAATGTATTGAGTATTATTTTCCACCATCACATGACAAATTCTGTATTTACACAGCCGTCATCAGATGTCCAGTGACGTGAACGCTTGCAGATTGGAAACGCTGGAACTTTTCCATCTCCGACATCCACCACTTATGATGTTAACTTGACATCAGAAGCTCAGAGACGAGCCCGGTCAGATATTTAAAAACAAGCTGATTACAAAGAGTATGAGAGAGCATTGAGCAGGTATAACACAAACCAGGTTTTCCTCCAGTTGTGTGTTCTCATTCTGGCCCAATAACCTCCTTCATCCATTTACTATATAAAGTCTGGCTCCAAATACACAACAAGTAAGCTTGGACAAAGCCCTCCATCTGGGATCTCACGCAGGGCCAGTGGAAACTCGCTGTCACTGACTACAATGGACACGGATGACAACAGTCTGTCCATCCGGCCGCCACTTTGTGCAAATTTCCCTTTGGTCTGTCCTTTCTGCGCCTGTATATGAGATTTGATTCATGCACCGTAATAGCTCACGCATCATCGAGCAGCTGGATTGCTGTATGTGACGCAAAATGCAAAAATAAACTCTGAGTCATAGTTCTATAAAGGCATATACGTGTCTAAAGTGCCCTTCAATAATGAAATTGCATCCTCCATGTCTATAATTCAAAGCTATGACCTTATTTGAGTTAAGCTAATTGGAAAATGCAGTTAACGTGGTTATTTCTTACCGGGAGTGTTGTTTTAATTGGATGAATGTCCGAATATTGCGTTCTATTCAGAGATTGGGAGCGTACATCATACCTTCACATTAATGGGTAGGATGGTAACCACACTAATCACTGTGGGTGGGTTTGTGTATGCTTGTGTTCATCAAGGGGAGATAATAAACCTTAATGAAGACAGAAGTTGTGTGTTTGAGCCGTGATTTAATGAAGGCTGTGCGCGCCAACGCTCATAGGAGGCATAGGTGCAGTCTGTGTACGCGATGTAGCTCAATTATCTTCAGCTGGTGTGTGGGCAAAGCCTGAGAGTGACACTAACATGAAAACAACGTGCATTATTTATCAAGAGCCAGTTGTTGCTGAGGGCGGTATATGAATTCGCACACAAGTACGGACAAGTGGCTTCCCACGCAGCGCATTAGTCGGCCATTCAGCCCGATGTAAGTCAGTCCGTCAGTCAGTCACTCGGGTTAGTTGAGGAGCCAGTCACTTTGATGTCAGTCACTTCATCTGTTAGCCAGTCACACATCAGTCAGCTGCTTGCTCACTTTTTAGCCGCTCTAGCTGCTCGTGGGATGACGATGTCAGAGAAGCCCTGTGCAAATATCAACGGTCCCGAGAGGAGGGATGTTTTGTGAGTCCCCTGAGTTTTCCTCTTCAGCCACCAGATGGTTAAAGTTTTCTCTTATCTGAGGCATTCATGGCCTGCAGGAATGTGATTCAGATATTTACGTGCTCTTCAGTAATGATCGTAATCACTTTAGTGATCCTTAAACTTTTGGTCCCTAAACTAAAATTTATTTGAGACAAATGACATATCCCTCATCCTTTGCAAATGTTTTCATGCCACAGCTAAAAAGTTTTTTTGTGTTGAAAAAAAATGAACCCAACTATCTAAAACAACTGCCTTTGAACTGAAAAGTTTCTTCATCTATGGGCGGGAACAAATATGAACACAGAGACTCAAACTTCACCATCAAATAAATGTGTCCTTGTGAATCTTTTACTCTGTGTGAAATGTATTGACTCAAAACATTTCTCAGGTCTTATTATATCACTTGAGGTCTGTGTTTGGTGTCCTTTCTTCACCTCCTCTGTCTCTTTCATGTAACCTCCTCTCTCGCTTCTTCCTCACTCTGGGTTATCAACCTCTCATTTAAGATTTATATATTATGATCCTTTTTTCACTTTTCTCTTTGAACTTCAGTCTGTCTGTCTGTCTGTCTCGGTCGGTGTCCTCGAGAGTCACTGCCTAACCAGCATCTCAGTTAAAACCCTGAATTATATTCCTGCATCACAGTGGATGATGGTCAGCAAAACAAATTACATGCAGTCTTTAATGGGAAAAGTATTTGTGTTTACGTTTTTTCTTTCAATGACTGTCGTAAAAATAGTCTTATAATGGTTTTACTTCAACTTCCGCTATGAAATCTGTGTATGAAATTATTTAAGAGTTGTTATTTCTCCAAATTCATTATGTTTGCATGGATCTCATCCACCGTTTTTCTTTCTATTTATAATCCCACCTTCACAAGTCTGTTTGGTCTGTAACCAGGTCAGTCATCCATTAAACTTCTGATTACCTCAAAACAGGTAAGTAAACATGTGCTACTTAGTGCCATATTCATTAACAACATATTTTTTTTATTATTATTTTTGTTCTATTTTTGTTCCTTGGACTATCCAACACACTAGTTAAGGCTAATTCATATCATCTATACTGACACATGGTCAAAGATAAATGCTTTGTTACATCCTGCAGGACAGTGGTGATCAGTGATGGCAATGAAATAGTTTCATTATATGACTCAGACTACAGCTCTGCAATAAAAACACACAGGAAACTAAACTATTTAACCATTTACTGTAGATAGAGGCCACTGAAACGGCACTGTAGATGTTTTAGCATGTTTTATCTTCCATAGTGGCAAAAAATGTGGTTGAAATGACTATTAAAAAGCTTTCCCTAATAAATAAATAAGCCAGCCATAAAAAGTGTGCTCCCCTTGATTTCTTTTCTTTGTGCAACGCCTCAGCTGCTCCGTATGCCCATAATTCATCTTCCTCTGCGACTCCGTGTTATGAGTTAAGACAAGCATTCAATAGAAACAATTCAGAACTGTTTAATAGTGGCAGTCAAGAACATGGGAGCAAGGAGTCGTGCCAATAAAAAAAACAACAACAAAACAATTACAAGAGACAAAAATGAATCATTCACGGCCCCCCAACTTGTTTTTTATCGTTTTCACCAGAATTCAGATAACAGCCCTTTTTGTCAGTGTAGAGTACATTCAAATAAGATCACTTATCTATCTGTGTGATGAAAACTGGGAGAGGGAAGAGAGAGGCGAGAATTTATGGTAAATTGCACACTGTGGCACACAGCACACACACACACACAAACACACACACACACACACACACACACACACACACAGAGTTAATCTCATACGGCCTTGTGTCGAAGGAGGATTCTGAGGTAGCTTGAGTTTAGCCTTGAAGGGAAAGAGAAGGGACGACGGAGGAATAAGGAGAGGAGAAAAAAAAAGGAAGAGCGAAGAAATAAGAAATAATGAGAAAGGGATCATGTGAGGGTTTGAGGCTGTTCTCATTTTCTAATTTGACAATAGCAGACACACACACACAGAGTGAAACCCATATATGCACACAGTTAGGTCGTCCTTTCCATCTGATGTGACACAAACTAGGCATCAAACTTAAATTTTTATTGGTGGTTGGCTTTTTTTTGTTGAATATTTACTCTGTGACTGTGTTTAGGCGTTTGTGTGTGTGTGTATGTGTGTGTGTGTGCATGCATTTAAATGATTGGTGTGCAAATGTTTGATCATGCATGTAAAGAGTTTACTACACATGCTCAAAAGAAGGATTGATTGGGTGCTGTGAACTGACACCCAACACGTCGTGGCCTTGACATGCGGCCTGGAGACGAGCAGGAAATGAGATTGTGTTTTACTGGCGTGTCACACAGATGCACACATACACACACGCACACACTGACACGTACATGTACACATAGAGGAGGAAAAAAATCTCACTTATGTGTGGGAGCTGAAATTCAACATTTGCCCATTAAAAACGCTATCAGATATGTAATGTGATATATCGTGCAAAATGTGTCATCTCACGCGGTGTGCAAAATGGAGAAAATGATCCTTTGCTGACAAAATGTGTGTGCATGTGTGTGTTTCTGCGAGTGGACTTGTACTGCAACTTGGATAACAGCATCTCGTCTTATTTGTCTTCTCCCTTTCACATTTCTTTTTTTCACTTTTAGTAATCAAAACATTTTGTTCTGAGTTTAATTTGTGCTCGCTATTTGCTTCAAAGCTATTTCTTTTGTCTCCCAGTGAATTTAATACATTTTGTCCCCCACTGCATGAAAACAATGTTTTAACCCACTTTGCTCAAGCAAAGGTCCATAAAATTAATCTTTTCACAGCTAACCAATTCACAGGGACTTGAAATGAAATCTATTCAAATGAAAGTCAGTCTCCTCTCTTGTCTCTAAAGATTCTCCCTCTAAGCAGGATGAAAAGAGTCAGCATCTTCAGGTTCCTCTCGGTTCACATCAGCGAGGACCTGACCTGAACTCCGGGACGCTCTGCAGCGTCTGCAGCAGCGGCGTAGAAATTATCCTGACTGGTTGCATCACCGCCCGGTATGGCAGCTGAACCGCCCTCGACCTTGAGGCTCTACAGAGGGTGATGAAAACTGCTCAGCACATCACCAGGACGGAGCTGCCATCCATGGACGACCTGTGTAGGACGACTGAAGACCACGACCACCTCAGCCACGGACATTAACGCAGCATCCGGTTCTGCACGAGGGACAGTTTCATCCTTCAGGCCATCAGACTGCTGAACTCAGAAGCTCTTTACTGTTGTCCCTTCACCCCATCTAGCTATTACTTACATGCTACTTCCTGTTTATTCCTGTTTTTATATATTTTTCGGAAACTTCCCCTCGATAGTTGTATGTTTCTAATAATACTATGTACATTATATTCTTTTGTTACACTTTTTGCACTATTTTATTTTTTACATCTGAGGTTCTTCTTTTACTTCTTCTTCTTTATACATATTTTTTTAAGCATTTGAGTTAAGATCATCATTACCAGTGGCTGCTTTTATGTAATTGTTGTGCACATGACAAAAGGTATGTTGATTTTGTTTTCAGGGTCGGTGACAGAATAGAATAAAGGGGGTGAAAAAGTGAAAATTATGGGACAGTTTCAGTTTCAATGTGGCAGTGACTTCCATGTAAATGCAGTTCAAGTACACCAGGAATATCTGAATAATGAATGAATATAGTTTACGAGTGCTCACTGATCAAACTGGCTGTATTAACATGCCCTGCAAATCCCCATCATTTATGAAATTGAAGATTGATAACAACATCATAAAGCTTACAGGACGAAGTGTTAAAACAAAGGCATATGATAAAAAAAGCTCATAAAGAATATCACACAGAGGTGAAGCAGGCAATGAGCACTGAGTAAGATATACAGTCAGAGGTATTAAACAAGATTTAAAGGGCCTGCACACCCATGGTCATCCTGCAAAGATGATTTCATTTTTTTTTTGGCTGATTAGATCTTCTCTAATGGGGCAGTCAGATTGGATTTCACTTCTCATTCCTTTCTATGTGGAACAAGGTGAGCCACACCTCTTTCTCTTCATGCAGAGTTCAATCAGATTGAGCTTTGACGCACAAAGTTGGATCCTCTCGGACCTCTCAAAGTGGAAAAGTGTTTATACAGTTTTGTTTGCTGTTGCATAGCAAAATAATACAAAACAGCAGAGCAGACATACTGTTTGGCTGTAGTAAGCGTACAGACAGTTAAAGAGGTTTATGTCAGTAAAATGGTTAATAAAACTGTCAATAATTGACCGATGTGTTCACCATGCTACACCCCCAAAAGACTTATGACCATATGACTGGGCCTAAAATCAATATCTACTTAGTGACTATACTGCTCTGTGCTTTGCCATGTGGCTCCTTTTAGTGACACAAAAACAAATGTTTATTTTTGTCCAAAATATTAACTCAAAAAATGAAAAAAAAAAACAAAAAACAGCTTATGGTCCACTTTCTAACTTTCTGCAGAAATGTTTAACCGCAGGTCACATCTACATGTAACATTTGTTCAGTTGTCAAGGTGATAACTTTTGTAACAACGCCATGACAACTGACTCACCTGAATCTGCTGAAAACACAAGATGAATTTGAAACCTTTGGCTGGAGAGTGGACCTTGAGTTGAGTGTGTTTTTGTCAAATTTTAATTTAGTTGAGATTCCTAAATGAACCGGAAAGTGTAATGAGCCTAAACTGGAGAGATTTTAGCAAACGCTTTGGCAGCCGAGTTTTGAATAAGCTGGAGGCGATTTTATTGAAAACTGAGATATGGAAAAGTGCAGTAGAATAATCTAAATGAAAATTATGTTTGCCGCAAAGCATAATAATGTAATGAATGAACATTATAGCACCACCTCAGGGGTATCATATCAGTTAAGAAACAGTCATGTTCATAAACCTGCTGTAAGGACAATTATAGCTTTAGAGAGGACAGAAAAGCTCGAAATGTTGCAGGAATTGAGACGCGGTGTTTGAAAATCAAGTGTTTTGCAGCAGAAGAATTAAATGAAAGAAAGATGACTTGTGAAAGAGGTCACAAAAAAGATGATTTCCTTCACATCTCTGTATAGGGATTAATACAAAGGAATTTAAAAGAAGGTGGCTTAATTCAAAACTGTTCAGCAGTTCGGCAGCAGTTTGAAGCAAACATCAAGGCCAGAAGACGAAGACGGGAAACAATTCATGGTGCCTGTAAAATATAAAGGTAGACTGAAGACTTAAATCCTAATTTTGCAAACATCAGTGTGAATTAGCGATTCTCAAAAAAGAAATGATTAATCGTCTCCCAGCCGATTAAATCAGTGCTTATTCTAGTCCACTGGGCACAGACATAACTCACAGCTTGAACCAATAATAGACACACTGACCGGGGCTGGAGGCCCAGGCCTCTCTTAATTATTACACTACTCATGCCTGCGTAGAGCGGGCTGAACTGTAGCCTCTGAGGAAACACACAAACGCACACTCTCAGAGCAGTTTTTAATTCCCCACACACAGTGCGATCCTTGTTCAGAAGAGTGGAAGGTGAGCTTCGCTGTGGGTTCACAAGTCCCAGAGCGAGCTGTTTTTCATCCCAGATGAGATGCTACATCCTGGGCATCTCGTCCTCCAGCGGCCCCTCCTCCCATTACCCTCGGCAAACTAGTCCATATATCCTTGCCTCGACATTTATAGCATGAACCGTGCACTATCTGCACATGCATGCTCTTCCTGTTTTTGTCTTTTCTCTCCCACATATGTACTACATACTGTGCATGCACAGAATCACATCTAGATAATGTAGAGAGCTGTAAATGATCTCAGGTCAGCAGCAGGTCAGAACAGCGAATATTTAATACTGCCTCTCCAGCTTTTCTTAAAAGATTATTCTTGGTAAAGGTAATATATTCATGACTTCCACATGGTATTATTGGTATTATCATATTATGTTTTATGACTACCTTGATATCTTCTGTTGTAGCCTTGGCAGAAATCCACCCTGTGAATCAGATCAGACTGTTCACTGTAACAAAAAATTAACAGCTTGGTATAACAGGAAATTCATCAAGTCTATAAACTGGAAAAAAAGATTCACTACAATCAGTATTTAATTACAATCACTTTGTAATTGAAAAAAGGAGGGAAAAACTGCATATTATTCTCTAGGTTTGGCTCAGTTTTATTCAAAACAATAGTCTTTCCTCACATGCTATTTTGGTTTTCTTTTGCCCACAGACTAGCCACAGTAGCTGCTGCCCACCCTCAGAGCAGCCGTCGTAGCAGTTTGTGAACTGGAGCGTGTGCAGTACCACATGTGAGGCTGAGTAGCGGGATATGAATCTAATAAAACCTTGAATTTGTGTAAATTGTCTGGCACACAGAGAGATGTAAGCTCTACCTTGTGAGCGGGTATGCAAATGCGATGCTTTTAAGTGTCAGATGTGTCAAAGGAAGTCCCAGCCAGTATAGAAAAAAATGAAATAGGAATGAAATTGTGGGGGGTCTTTAAGGCCGAGCTGCAGTAACTAAGTGTGCAGCTGCTCAACCCACCCGTCCATGTGCAGTGGAGCCAGAGAGAAAACTTTGCTGTGCTCCGCTGGAAAATGAAATTATCATATGACTGATGATGAACGCAGGTAATGACCACGTTTTATGAAGCCCGTTTGAACTGCTGCTAATGTCGACTCATTAGGGAACAATGCAAATGTACATTATCACATAATGCACATGCAGGGTAGATATAAAGCATCAATTTACCCAGTTAAGCCTACTATCCAGAGCGACGCCGCTAATATTTGGACTACCAATTGTGAAGGTGTGTAGGTTGGGGTGGTGGTGGAGGGGAGTGCAGCTTTAATCTGAGGAAAAACAACCCAAGTTCCTCTGTAAGATGAAATATTAAAAAAATCACGTCATTAATTCTCAGCTTCTACAAGCGATGAAAGGGACAGATTATATAAGAACCGGCAAGATGAGATGATGAAAAGGGTATGTGCAAAAGAGGAAAGCAAATTTAAGTTCATAAAGAAACAAACCATCTGCTTTATACAAACAGCAGACCGCTAGATATAAGATAGTTAGAGAATTATATGTACAAGGTTGTGGCTGTCATCATACATATTCAAAAAGACACACACATGCACCATTTGAGCAACGCCTGTGCATGCGTGGCACCATCTTACACAATGAAAACACATATTATTATTTTCTTAGACTCACGAGAGCAAAGCAATTCAGCTGCAAATTAAATTATCCTAATTCAGAGCTTGTTGGCAAAGATAAGAGAGTCTTAGCTGCGTTGCATCTCGCCTGAAAACGTCAGAACGTGACCATGTTGTTTGGCTTTTATATTATTTATTTCATTCATGTGTTGAGTTTAATCATATATGGCATATTGTTTCCACCCAAATAGCCGACTAGCTCATCTGTCCTTCAGGCGGGAGAGGTTTCTTCCTTCCTGTAGCGCACCAGCAAACCCTGTTTACATGCAACATTTTGAACGAAACTGAAACTGAATGAAACGCGTATGCAAATGTATAAAACAGTCATAACCCTTCATTTCTTGTTGGAAATATCTGTTTTTTGACTTTTAATCACTTAACTACAGCTAGTCACTGACTGTGCTCGCCTGCTGTCTGGTGCCGTGCAGGAAGAGCACAATGGGTTTTTAACCTTTTTACGCTACCTGCTGCACCTGGAATCACTTCTGACGAGGCTGAACCAAGTCGCTGTGGTAAATCCAAAACAATGAGCCAAAGAAAAACACACTCCACAGAGCTGTAGACTTATGTTGTCACTGGAGATAATCTCAGGGAATTGAGAATATCAGAATCTCAGTTTTCCGTATAGAGCAGATCATTTCAGTTTTATCTGCTTGTTTGGAGATATCTTCCTCTGCTGCCAACCTAATGGAGGTGAATGGATTTTTGTTTGTTCCCTTTAAAACACAGAAATTACATTTAAAAAACTTTCTTTCGCTGCTAGAAAGTAATTCCAGTGAAGTCTGCGGGGAAACCAGAATATTGTGTCTGTGAAGATTTGTTGCTCCTGAGTTATCTCAATACTTTTGAGAGCCGCAAATGAAAGTCCATTTATCTCCACTGTGTTGGGGTGCAGGCAGACATCTCAGATACTGATACTTTAAAAGTTTAGCATATAAAAACCTATCTACATGACTAGATAACAAACTATTATGTTTTTGCAATTTGGGGCGAAACAAATGCAAAATAGATCACTTTTGTAAATCAAACGTTGCTCCTCTCTGCTGCTCTGGAAAGAGCTGAAATCGTCAGAGGAGCCATTTTGTAAATTGAAGGCGCCTGGGATTTCTTCACCACGGCAGCGAGGCAAAGATCACTGATATCTCTGAAAGATTCTTGGATATTACAATCACAAGACATCTGCTGCTACTAATGCTCTCCCCGAGGACTTACGAGGACTGAATATTAAGGAATGAGCGGTGATGGTGCAGATTATGAAAACAGTGAGTTTGTATTTCATCATATTCATGTCTGTAACAATATTCTAAAGTGGTTGCAGAGACATGCGTGCTGATAGGAGAGAAAACAAGGATGCATACCGCCCTTCACTCAAGCATTCATAAACAAAGTCATGACATAATGACCTTCACCCACAGCACATTCATGAGATCATACAGTTAATGTTATGGTGTGGTTGACATATGACCTTTAACTCATGGAGCCTCCATCTTACAGTATGCAATCTCAGAGAGAGCTTCTCGATATACCGGCTTATATTACTTCTACGTTTCTTCACTGTTAAAATGTTAATACAAACACCCTGTAGCTAAGTCTTTTATAACTGCTGCCAGTTCTCTGTATCCACAGTTCAATCCATCTTCATATTCAGCATCAGTGTGTGTGTTTGTGTACTAAGGTGTACTGCAATTAGCCAAGAAAATGTGGTTACTCTGTGGGCTCCGAGCTAAATTTCATGCAACTAACAGTTTTATGTTTGCACTCCTCCGTGTTAGAGAAAAATCAGCTCCTTGCAAATGCAGTACAGTGTGTGTGTGTGTGTGTGTGTGTGTGTGTGTGTGTATGCATTGTACAATACAAATCAATAGACGAACATTAATTGATTAGTCTTTTGAAGTATAATTTGCAAACAATGCATCATCCAAGACATACAAACAATGCTCAAAAGATACATGAAACAGAGGGTAATTATTGATTATTGTCTATAGATTTGTACTTAAACAGCACATATGCATACAGCACAATATTTTGCAATATTTTCAGACATGCACACAATTAAGCACACAGCGGATGAAGCCGGGTGCTGCATCCCCATGAGTGCATGTAATTTCAGTAAAAATACACGCAGCGCCATACAGTGTAAGCCTCTTACAATATAATTAACAAACAAACAGCTCTCTAGAATAGAAGATGATGATACGGCACATTTCTCGAATGTTCCTTCCAAACACAGAGCAGCCGTGTACCATTTGATAATGCTGCCTAATAAAATAAACAAACAGAGCGCAGATAAACGCAGAACGTGAAAGAATTTCTGTGATCATGGCCGAAGTCTGCTGTAAAGAAAATTGTGTAATCTGAAAATGAGCTTTTCTTGTGTAGCTGCAGGCTATAAAGTGTGTGCCCTGTGTTTATAGGGCAAGCGCGCTGATACAAGACGACTCCCAGACTGAGGAAGAAGGTGGTTTATACGGCTTTCTGGGTGATCAACCTAAAGTCATAAGGATTTTTTTCTGATTATGTTTCTCCTCCTTTTTCTGTGCGGGTGTAAGCCTATTGAGCTGATCACTCTGCTGCACTGAGATGTGTTTTCTTTGGAATTTACTTTTTTTCTCCTCAGAGTGAATAACCATCAGCCTCAGCTTTCTGAAGGGGCATTTCGAAGCCCGAAGGTCTCTTCCAATCAAGCAAAAGGTTCCTGCTGAGGTCCTGTCTCAGGGCATGGAAAAAAAATCTTTCCCTTATTAAGTTTGGCTCCAATCACAACAGGTCATGTGTGATCACTGCTGCAAGTACCCTCAATATGGAGCAATCCTGCAGTGTTACCTGCCACAGTAATTTCAGGGGAAATTGAGGGATTTTCCTCTGTTAATGCACTGCAGCTTGGCCCTATCACAGCTGATAGGAAAGTTGGAAATAAATTTATAAGACACAATGCAAACTGATGCGGTTTTCAAACTGCTTTACATATAAGAAATAATTTCACTTAGCTTATAATCACAAAATATTTATAGATTCATACTCTGAAGCAAACTCATGGTCATAAGAAGATTCATAGGATAAAATATCATATATTATATAATATATCATAAGAAAGTGAAATGTTAAAGATTGGATAAAAGTGACTCATAAAGGGATCATATAATGACAATATCTGAAATGCTGATTGAATCTACATACATTTATTGTTTTATGATAAAAGTAAAACCTATGATGACTAAAGTTTGCATAATCCTTCTAGAGAAATAATCATACTGTACATTATGAACGTTTTTGCTTTTTTGTCCATGAAAATCCAAAGTACCTGCCACTAAAGTTCATTGTTAATGCAAAATAAAATAATGTCTTTTTCTACAAATATCTTCCAATTGACAGTAATAGTCATAGTGGCTTTTTATGTAAGCTTGACATTTGCAGTGTGAATAAGAAAATGATCCTTTTGTAAGCAGTTACTGTCAGCCCCCAGAATAAAGGTACATTTAAACTAAACATAATAGTATATACTTTAGGCAGTAAAAAAACTGTGTTACCACTTTGAACAGGCTTTGAATGGAAAACTGAACAGCCAGTTTGAAACTTTTGACAGTTTTCAATTTTTCGGGAACTTTCTCAACAGTGTCCACAATTTAACGGCAGCGCCATCAACTCTAATTTTATTATTGTTATTCCCACTGGTTTTCAGGCAGATATAAACACACAGATCACAAGAATACACTGATGACAATGAACAGCTGCCATCCATAGCCAAGGACATAAGGCAATATAATAAAGGTCTATATAGCATATATTGAAATAATAATAAAGACCAACATATGATAGAAAGAGAGACATAACATATCAAAACAAAACTTGCGAGGAGAAATAAATACTTACTGAACTTCTGGAGAAAGGTTGAAATATGGAGGTGCATGCATTAACAATCATTAGAAGATCTGCTGGGTCCTGCTTTGACTAAATACTGTGCAAGTCTTTAAGCAAAACTGCCGTCTAGAGAGAAGTATTATATGTGTGTGTGTGTGTATTTCCAGTATTTACATCCACAGAGAGAGGGTGGGTATCAAGTGTTTCCTGATACTCCTTTATGAGAGTCTGTGTTTTTCTGTGTGTGTGGGCGTTCGAGGGCTGCCGCAGGTAAACCTCGAGGGGAGGAGAGCGCTGAAAAACCTCTGTAAGCTGAAAGAAAAGTTTCCCTAAATGCTCCTAAAATGCTTAGCCAGGAGTTTGACTGGGAAAAAAAATTATTCACAAATATGTTCAGGCCACTAAAATAAACCAGAGATGAACATGAATCAACATGCATGTAAGTCATTTCAAAGCTTTTAAGCAGCCTCGCACATTCGGCATCAACATCTCAGATATACTTTAAGTTTTGCCCAGTTGTCATGAAAATACATTTAGCCCGGGTCACGAGTGATGATTGAGAGCTCCAGAACAGCGGCTAAATGGATCTTGTGGTTAGATCGATTTTTCAGCCACTGTAACCAAACTCCCTCTATCACCCGACTCAATCAATCCCCAGTTTCCCAAAAGTAGCGCCAAAGTTCATTCATGCAGAAATAGAAGAAAATAATAAACACATTTCTCTCGGTTGTCTTTGGACGTAGGCAGATTCTTGTTTCTTGCCGGTTGGCTGAAATGTGGCTGAACTGTGACTCGCAGGTTTTATCAGCTGTAGCTCACTAATTTAGCGAACATTAGCTCTGTGAGTTAGTTGAAACCTTGTCTGTCTTCAGCAAACTTTTTAAAACCTCTGACTGACTTAAATTAATATGAATCCTATATTTATTTATTTATTACAACTTCACTTAATGTGCACTACTATTTTTCTGTCTATATTGTTCCAACTTTTCTCTTGTTCTATACTTCTCCTCTTCATTAACTTGTACATCTCTTGTATCTTCTTACATTACTCTCTACTGTTTTTTTATTTGTTGTTTTTCTGAGTTTTTTTTTTATTTTGTCACTACTTGGTGCTGTAACACTGTGAATTTCCTCACTGTGGTGGGACTAATAGAGGAATATATTATCTCATCTTAAAAAACTAATACTAATGCTTCATGTTCCAGATAAAATGTCATGAGTTGATAGTCATGGAAACTAAGGAACTTTAGAAAAAGTAATTTTGTTCTCACGTATCCCTGTTTGGCAACTCGTGTGTTTTTTTATTCATTCATGTTCTCAGATGATATGTTTTCACTTTTAACTACAAGTGAAGCGACTTTTTGGATGAGGACAAATATATTTGGTGGATTTAGGCTTTATTTGTGTGGGCTCTGACATTCAAAATCTCATGGGAGGAGGACCTCCAGACCCCCTTATTGATTCATGTCTCTTGGGTTGCCAAGGTGCCACTTATTCGCCCACAATGAAGGTGGCAACCCTACTCTGAGGCCTGCGTTTTCATTGTCTGACCGGACTAAAAACACTGAGGCTTGGTGCAAGAAAGGTCAGAGCTGCTGGTATTTTCTCAAGAGGCTCGTGTTTTTCAACGTCTGCAGAACCGTGCTGCAGACGTTTCATCACTCAGCGGTGGCCGGTATAATTTTCTACGCTGTGGTGTGCCGGGGCCGCAGGGTGAAAGCAGCTGATCAGGAAAGCTGGTTTTGTCCTGGGAGTGGAACTGGAGTCATCGGAGGAGGTGTCAGAGAGGAGGATGCTGAAAAAACTACTCAGTGTTATTAACAATGCCTCTCCTCTCCTACATTTTTCTACCGGTGGCCATCAAAATGCATAACTCCTGCCTCTTCTGAAACAGTGGACACACAATAATATCATATGATGTGCAATATTACTTTTTCAACATCATGTGCAATATCAAATCTCAATATCATGTGCAGTATTACTTTTTCAATATATGTGTAATATTAGCTTTTTTTATCACTTTTTTCAAAAACATTGCCAATATTACTGTTCAGTGCATCAGCGCATTTGTTTTTTTCATCTTAGTTGACATGTTTTACTAATTTATCTTATTTTTTATTGTGATTCTATTTTCTTATTGTTTTGTTGTTATTCTATTGCTGTTGTTATTATCTTTACAGGCCATCTGTTATTAGTCTTATATTGTCAGTTTTTGAGGAAACTCAGCACAAGATCTCTATCGTATCTCTATGTTGGTCACGTACTCTCATCCTCTGACTTGCTAATCGGATGGCTAAACTTGAATAAATGACTAAATTAACAAAACTTTTTCAGGCTCAATAATCTAATTTGAGTGGGATTAACAGCACAGGATGTAAGCTTTAATGTGATCTATGCGTAAACATTTTGCATTTCAAATAGCTTGAAAATGTATTAGTGTATTTGACAGCTGAAATGTAAAGTAAATTTCCAGGAGAGAGCTCACAGACTCACAGTTATAGCAGATAAACACAGTCGTCAGTCACTTCCTTTCTTGTGCTTTTGCTGTTGTGTGAGCTAAAAAAAACAGGCACATGTTGAGTACTGCTTTCTCATTGCTTCAGCTTGTGGAGAAAACCAAAGCATAGCAGACCTGCCGTGCCTGGTTCCTGTTGCTAAGTTATGGTTATGGACACTTATCGCTGCTCTGGGATGCGGTTTAGTGAATATAATAACAGCTGAGTCCTTTTCAGTTTGAGTATGAAGCCATATTATTGGTTTTAATTAACTGAGATTTTTTCCAGCGCTCACTGCTCCCACAAATCAGCACATCCACCCGACACTCAGGTTTGGTCATCTCTGTTCTTGAGTTTTTGGTCACTATTTATTGTGATGATAATTGATTCTGCTTGGGACAATTCTGGCAT
>JBAJHX010000051.1:22209929-22293222 GCA_037176925.1 Amniataba percoides | reverse complement strand
GCCGTGAACTGTACAGTACATGTAGAGCTTGATGTCTGAGAGATGCAGAAAATATTTTATTCAGCACTTCCAGCTGCAAGTCCCGGCCTACCAGCGTGGAAATTAAGCAAACAAATTTCGAGCTGGGGAGGTTTCAGATTCTGTTGATTGCCGTCGGGAAGGATTTATTAAGGGCGGAGAATGGTGACAATCTATCGCTGTCCCCTGAAGAAAGGAGCGTTTGGACAGGCTGGACGGGGATTTGCCTGAGGCCCTACTAAGAAACAGAAGGAACAGCTGTCCTTGACACATACGCTGCACACAAATATCTGTGCAGGCACGCGGACAAAGACATGTACCCGGACATGTACATGCACAGCCGCGCACGCACACACCCAAACTAAGCCTGTCTATTGTTGCCTGAGGGCACATTTTTGCAGGGGAGGAAAGCTATTCCACAAGATGGGCACAGAAGAAAACCCACAAGGCCGATGCACTCGTGTGACAGCCTGATATTCTCCTGCACTGCATGACAGGTGGAAAAGACCTCGTATGCAAGTTCAAATTATGCATCCTTTTCATGAACATTTTTGTTCGAACACAACCACATCAGCCCTGTAACATGTTGAAAAGAAAGCCCCCCCCCTTCTTGTAGATCGAACTCTCTTCCTCTGTCTCGCTCTATTTAAATAAGTCCGTAGCTGAAGAATCCTGCAGGACTTGTTAACACAGAACACTGTTAAATGGGTTCATCCAAAATGGACAGTGCTTAAATCGTCCGAGAACGGATAAATCAATTTCTCTCACACATGCGGGGACGCGCACACATGCATAAACAGATTCAGTGTCTTAAGGGAGGTGTTAAGGTGCCGGTGAGTTATGGCAGCCATTAGCTTTTTACGTGGAGCGTTTCGTACATATTGGCTTCTGTTGTTTCCACTGAAAGTGTTCATTCCTCTCCCTCCATCAGTGTTTACACAGTTTCTAAAATGCCAAAGCAGATTCCTCTCATTGATAGGAACACTTTGCTGGCTGGGTGGCTTGCAAGCAACATGTCAGCATTGTGCTTAAAAGATAAAGACAATATAAAGGTGGCATCATCGATCAAATCTTCATATAACTACAAATATGGGACAGGATTTTGTCATCATGGAAGATAAAGCACACTACAAAGAAAAGATAATCATCTCCATCGCAGTTGTTACATTCCATCAACCAGCTATCATCAAAACCATTTAAGTGAGCGAGCTGAAACCTTCAAAATGTTTAAATTGCTTTATTATGTTGTGTGCCAGCTTGTAATGTGGGCAGATGTGGGGAATAACTTCATCGGGGGCTGCGATATTTCTTATCATCTGAAAGCAGATAATTAGAAGCTTGTTGGAAAAATTCCAGTCAAAACGTGTAATGAAATGCAAAGCGTACACATAATGGCCCAGAGAGTCATCAATTTCTGCTGGTAACTGTGGAATATTTCACCTGATGGTTTGAATTTCCTGATGCAGAACAACCCAGAACAACACGGCTAAAAGCTGGAGGTGTAAAATGTCCCTGACTGCATGTGCATGAGGCCGCTCAATAGTCCTGGTAGCAGGATATCAAGCTGTCAAAGGCAGCTAGATTGTAAAGATTTTTCATTTAGACACCTCTGCGCACATCCAGCTGCCTTTGTCTCGGCACTTCCAGCACATGAAGGTGTGGAGGGCTGTGACCCACACGAGAGGTCAAGAGAGGAATCAAAGGTTTGTAAGGACGATAAACAGTATGCAAAATAACAAAAAACTTCAGTAACACAATAGCGTGTTTCTAACTTTAGTCTTCTAACTTTTCTCTCTTCAGATATCTTCATCTTATCCAAGTTAAATGTGAAGTGTGTAATGGGTAAAATTACTCTTTAAATCAACCGCCAACCTCACAGATGCATGCAAATGCTCTGTTTTATATCACATGATCAAACCAAAAAAGCTTGGGACCCACCGCTTTAGAAGGCCTTACAGGTACGTTTAAGTGTGCTTTGAAATGGGGATGAAAATAATTGTAAGTATCAACCAGAGTTCAGGTGCACCTTAAACTGCTGTTTGAGAAACTGCCGGTGTAACACCTGGGGATCTGCAAACTGGCAGGAAGATGAAAAATCCAGATTCTTGGAAAGATTTACTTCCAGATGCACCTGCGCGAGATGTCGTGTGTTATTAGCTCCAAGCTGATGGGGAGGAATTTAAAGGCTGCAACCTTCCCCGAGAAACACACAGCAATCTGAGTAAAGGACAAGAAAGAAATCCACATCTAATCTTGACCAAAAAAAAAGACTGGCACTGACCGTGCTGATCAACAACATGTTTTTTTTTTAAAAAAGAACAAAGTCATCCTGGGAGATACTGCTCAGGACATGAAAGGCTGCAGAAAATCCTGCAGAGTTTTTAGAGTTTTAACAGATTAATAAAACACAATGCACCACTATGAGTGTATCAGAAAAGGGGGAAATTTGAGAAAATATGTACAATAGCCCTTTAAAGCCTTGAGGATGAGAGATAAATGAATGAAACCTGTGATTGTGGGAGGGGCAAAGACATACCATACAAACCACAGTGGAGAAAGAAAGGAAGAAAGAAAAGGTCTTTAAGATCTGCACTCTAAAAGAAAAGAACATAAAAAGCACACAAGTATGAATAAGAAAAAGTACATTTGGAAGAACATGAGTCTCAGTTTGCATACAGAACCTGCTGTATTTCCTACTGTAACAGAAACAACTGACTCCATGAACTTTAGTTGACTCTATGAACTTTGCACACTTGTTATTCTCCTATAAGTTAGTCTCTGAGCAGTGTATCTGACCTTTATAACAGACTCCTGAAACAGGAACACGTCTAAGACTGTCAAAAGCAGGCAAAGAGACAAGTGAGACCTCTTTGTGTTTTCAGTCGCTTCCTCCTTCTAGTTCTCAATCTGCCCAGAGAATGACATCACAAGTTTGCTCGTCTCACTGTTTAAATGTCCTCAGCAGAGAACTTGGTATCATTGCTGTGACAACCTTATTCCTCCCTCTCCATAATAAAGCTGAATTTATAATCCAGATGATGGACTCATCATCTTTTACCAGAAATTTCCACAACGCCTACGGTGTGCTGCTCGGTGAGTGCTGATCCCTGGAGAGGTAATGATTGATTCTTTTTTTAATCTTCACTTTTTTCCGCTCTGATATAACCCTCAACTTTTTTTTTTTTACTGGATATCCTAATTTGCCCAAAGGAACCATCCACAGTAAGTCTGCACTTTATTGGACTCCTGGCTCCACACAAACTGTTGACACTGTTTGGCCTTTAATCCACTCACCTGTTTCTACTTCACTCATGTCACATCCATTGATCGATATTTCATTTGTTTAGTTGTGTCTTCAGAAAATAAGGAACTTGCAAAATGATTAGAGTGGGTGAGGGAGAGTCAGAAATGGGTGAGGACAAAGTATTTTTTCCTGTGTTTTTTATTTCTATTTTAATTTTTTATCTATTAATAGTACGAATATTAAAACTAACGACTCTAGTGTGTACAATAAGTCATAAAAATCAACTTTGCCACATGTCTCTGTGTCATGCCAGATACAAAGAATTGCAGAATAATAATAGATATTAGTAGATAATCATTGTTAATTATGTTATTGTTATCCGCAGTCGCTTCCACTGTCACATCTGTGTACATGTCGTCAACTTTGTCACATAACATTGGCCTACAGTAAAATTTAGGTTCAGCATCACATGTGTTATACCATTAATATAGTAAGAGTTAAATGGGGGTACATCATTTTTTCTATAAAATCTTCTTTAGTTATTCATTATAATTCAGCACTGGTGTATTATTTTATGATACTGTGTTCAGAGGATGTTCCAGTTTTTCAAGTCAAAGCAGGATTTAGAGAAAATTATTAATAATGCTGGGGGTGGTCTTGCTATTTAAAAAGTAAAAAATAACTTCTCACTGCAGTAATTTTCCTGCTGTCTTTAGTAACCTGCTCTATCTCTTTAATTTGGGACAGAATTAGGATTATTTTTGATATCTGAATGGGTGACCGCCATGATTACAAGCTACACACGTCTGCATCTACTTTAAAGTGAACACATAAATAATATCCACCAGATTTTACTGGCTAATGTGTTTGGATTCGTCTTTAAAGAGGAGGAAGTTCTTTTACTTAAGTGGTTATAGTGAGGTAGTGAATGAGCGGGCCTCATTCGAACGCACGTGAACACAAACACACACACACACACACCTACACACACACACACACACACATCCTCTGGTGAATATGTATGAGAGTTGATGCTTCCTAGTGGGATGACAGACTGTTTTCAACCCCCTTTGATCTGTATGCCTGCTCCTGCAACCCCCCCTCCACCCCCACATTACACACACACACACACACACACACACACACACACATCACATATGCACACTCACCCACTGACAGGCACACTGTCCCTTTGAACCCCGGCCAAGATGGTGGCACACAGTGTCCAGACAGCACAGGAAATGGAGCCGGTCCATGTAGAAAACAGCATTTGGAAACTCCTGTTTACATGTTACAGAGCAGAAAAAAAACCTGATGGACACAGAGAGACATGAAGCAGAACAGAGGACAATGAGGAGGAATAACAGCTGAGGAGAGTGTGATATCTGTCAAGCCTTTCTAGTACCGTTACAGAGGTTCTTTGTTGAAGGTTGACAGTAAATGCAGCTAAGTATATTTTGCGGGTATGCACAGCTTGTATGTGTGTTTGAGCTGCACTCGTGTGCGCGGCGCTGCAAAGTGTTTGCGTACGTTTAACTTGCACGCCTGCATGTGTCTGTCTGTTGAATAGGCTTCTTGTCATTGACCTAAAAACAGTGCGAGAGCCTGCCAGTGTCGCTTAAATCCTCTTTTCTTCTCCATTCCCCCAGTCTCTGTCTTCTAGCGAGCGCACACACTCGCTGGTGTGTGTGTTTCCGAGGCTGTGTGTGTGCGCACGCGTCAGTTGCTGTCTCTATTTAAACATCTTACAGACTCACAAATGGCGTTCCTGCCAACAGAGATGAGAGCATACTGTTCACAAAGACTCTTACTCTCCCACTCTTTCTCTCTCCCACTCTCCGTCTTCAGTCCCTCCTTTATACTTTGAGGTACCCATGGGATATCATTAGTGTTATTACCGTATCGAGATAAATGAGTGCATGTACATCTCTGGGAGTGTGTGTCCATGTGTGCAGCTACATATAAATGTGTGTGTCTGGGCAGCATGATAGAGGTGGTGAGATGCTGCACATCCAAACTCACCCCGCAAAGTGTTTTATTCTTGCATCCTTGCCATTACTTCATTCTCCCATCCATCAAGTGTGTATTTACAACATACGTGTCTGGGTTTTTTTTCTTCTTTCCTTTTTGTTTTGGGGTTTGTTTTTTGCGATAGGTAGAGCGAGTGTTTTATCAGCCACATGAAGGTAGAATGATGTTACATCACCAAATCTCTCCTTAAGGGGTGAGGGTTAAGCATAATTACGGCTGCCGCTTTCATGTTTTCTCTCGCCTCGGCTAGTCTTCGCCACCACCGCTGGCCTTTCGTTCCGTATCAAAAGAGACTTCGGTCCTCTGGGGCTGCAGACCCTGACACACATGATACAGATTAACACACGCACACACACACACTGCTCACACATGCACATGCAAGCACATTCATCAGGACTTTATTTGGTTGATTTGCATCAGTTGGTGCATCAGTTTGTTTTTTTTTATGTTGATATTTTGTAATTTCAGTCTTGCACACACACACACTTCAGGATTTTCATGCTGTATAATTAATTCAGAGTTACATGCAGTTTGGCTTTAGGTAAACTCACATGTAGCTCACTGGGTTGCAACTGACTCTATTTTTTGTTTTAAGCTCAAATTTTAAGAGTATATTTTAATTATTATATTATTATAATTAATTTTTAGTCTGTTGATTGCAAGTTAATCATACGAACATTTGCTCTGTGATTTAGGTAGATGACACTGTTTCTGGCTGTCATTTGAACGTTTCCAGCTGACTCATATTATTATAAAAGGATCTAAAATAAGCATTTTTTTCTAGCTTAGAAATACAAATGTTAAAATAGACTCCAAGGCAAAATATTTGAATCCTCACTAGTTGATGATCCATGTGGAAGACATGAAAATAAAAATCACTGGTTTTATATTGCAGTGAAGAGAGAGTTAGTCATAATATTTTAACTTTAGAAAAAAGATTATTTGAAAGTGAAAGTTATTTCACTTTAACATGTTCCTGTTAGGCTGATTTTTTTTATCAACATGAACAAATCCAGCATAGATCAGAGTTGGCTTTTCACTTTGTTAACACCTGGTATTAACATGCATCAGTGGCGACTGGTTCACAGCTGGACTTCACTGTATACAAGTGTAAATGACCACGAAGACGCACAGTGATCCGATCCCTCAAACCACTTTGACCACACAGCTTTTGTAGTGCAAACACTAATGTGTCCTGATGCGTCCCCGCAAAGGACGCAACAGCTAAATGTGTCATCTTGTCCGCCGCCTTTCTGCAAGTAATAAATAACTTTGTCCTGACAATCACAACTATTGCAACAGCTCATACGTGTATTGTCTTAGTTATTAAAACATTTCTGTTTTCTTAGCCAGCCTGTGCAAAAGAAATCTGTCACTTGATGAA
This sequence comes from Amniataba percoides, assembly GCA_037176925.1. Lineage (NCBI taxonomy): Eukaryota > Metazoa > Chordata > Actinopteri > Centrarchiformes > Terapontidae > Amniataba > Amniataba percoides. The sequence continues at coordinate 22,286,545 of JBAJHX010000051.1, read as the reverse complement.
ATAACTGCACGTGAGGACTTCTGACCTTCTAGCTGGTGCAATGTGGGCAGTAACGACATGAACATCAGCTCAACCTCTTGGAGATGCATAAAGACAGAACAGTGTGTCTCTGCTGTACACTTGAATCACCTAAATTTTATAACTAAACATAAACAGGCTCTTCGATAGCACCCAGGACTGATTTCCACACAGTGATGCTATACTGCTCATGATAGTCGCAAACGGTGCTTTTTTAACGTGACCCCACAGTGCAGTCAACAGTGTGCTTCTTGATGCCCCCATCCACATTTTACATGCAGAGTATCACTTTTATTTCAGCCTCAAGCACACCATGCACAACAAGTTTTAGACATCCAAAGCTTGACATATTTGCCGTCCCTGGTTACGGTTGCTAAGCTGTGATTGGACAGTCGGTTGGTTTGGTTGCAAACAGTCACTTATTAATTCATGTTTTCTCCTCAAATCTTCTATTTTGAACTTGTCCAAACAACAATACTGAACATAATTATAGTGCTGAGCCTGTAATTTCAGGTCAGTTCTGTTTTTCTTGTGAGTGCAGCCGGGCCTTTCTGAACGAATACACACACCGTCCACACAAACGGGGGTGACATTCCTAACAGCCGCATGGTGACAGGGGTCAAAAGTAACCCAACAATGCCTGATGGACTCCCTTCTCACCTCCTTCCTCCTCTTCACTCTTTCTGTCAATCATCTTAAACCTTCCACCTGTCAGCAATTCTTTCCGTCTGCCTGCCTGTCCGTCTCTCTGTCTGTCTCTCTGTCTGTCTGCCAGCCGGCTCGCTCAGCCTGTCAGTCTTTCCCTCTGTCTTGTCTCCGTTGGCATGACAGCACTGACTGCAGTGTTGTGACTGTGTGCAAGTGTATGTACAGAGTATGTACATATATATATATATATATATATATATATATTGACGTGTGTGTTTAGTAGTGATCACATATTTACATCCTATGTGACAACAAACTATATTTTCAAGGATAACACTGTCATGGCATGTTTTTGTCTCAAGTATTATTATATTTAAGTCACAGAGATGAATCTCTTTTGGTAAAACAGAAGGAAGATTAGTAATTGTGGATCTAATAAAATCAACAAAAGAACAACACTCATGTTGTCATCATTGCTATTTGTATGAAAATATAAAAATCTGCTGCTGACATGTTTAATTTTAGTTTACTTTGTTTGGATTAAATGTTGAAAAAGACATATATTTTTAAATTCTGCAGTGAACAAATATTCTGTCAGTAAGATGACTTTTAGAGTTAGATTACCTTTTAGAACAGCATTGTTAAATGATTTGTGTTTTTCAGAAATTGTTGGGTGTTAACAATTTTCAAATGCTTTGCGCTAGAAAGTGAATGTATTGTGATGCATGAGAGGCAAATCTGGAGCCAGTAATTGAACATATTTGTATTTATGTTCAACTGATATTAATTATTTAAATAAATCACTTAAATAATGTATGTTTAGACACACATTAATATATGGGAACAAAGATTTGTTCCCATCTATTTTTAACCAATAATCAACTTGTTAAAGGTTACTTCTTTGTAGCAGCAAACATGTTGGGCATAAAATATATAATATATCATAATACTACATGCAATGGAGCACAAAGGGAATGTAAAATGTAAAATTACACAATCATTTCTTATACTTGCATGTATGTGCATAAATAATACATATGTGCACATGTAGTTATTATTTCTGTATGTCCACACAGATTTTGTGCACACAAGTTACAGATTGTGCATGAATAATGCATTCAGTATGTAACACTGGACGTTGTCAGCCACACTTTATGTGTATAGATAAAGACAGCATAAAAACATACTGTATATTTGTATGTTTATTTGACTTCCATGTGAGTGTTTGGCTCATTTGTCGGCTACTTACACTAAACTAATGCAGTTTGTCTGTCTATCAGATGACACCTTTCACTCATGATGAATCAAATCACAGTCTCTTAAAACAATAGCGTAGCCCCTCCAGTATCCCTACACATTAAGGTCGTTAGCATCATGTTAAATTGAGGACACGCATGTTGACACACACACACACACACAATAGCTGAGTGAAAGTCACAGAACAGTGACAGCAACTTTCAAACCTAAATTTTCCTCTCACGACTGGAAAGACGACGCTCACAGGAGACATCGACCAGGAAACATTTCAACAGCTTTTGTTGAAGTATCTTTATTCGCTGGATCCATTTTGGTTTTTTTTTCCTATTTCCTGTTTTTGTTTGTTTCCAAAACTGGCCAAATGTAGTATAATATGATGTGATGTGACACCACATCATCATATTTCCTGCGTAGATACAAAAGCGTCTGAAAACCATGTGAGACATCAACAGTAACAACTGGGTGGTGGTGTCAGTCGCCCGTCATGAAAAAGCCTCTCAGACTCAACATGTGACACTCAGAAACAGCAACAACCATACCACCAAATCCATCACAGACAAGGAGGAAAGGCAACGAGAGACCACGACGCACAGCACACACAAGGCATGACACATCGTGACTGCTGGGCGAAAAGCTCTTCTTCTGGTACCGCTGACACCACAGATCTGTAGTCTCGTCTGCCTGTACATGAATGAATCAGTGTTGAGAGAAACAACTTCATTGTTGTTTTCAAGGTGTTGCTGAAAGTCAATGGAGAGTGTAAAAAAAAACTAAATGAAATGGTGCATGGTGAGAAAAGTGCTACAACGCTGTCACATTAACAGCAGGGGTGTGAATTATCGGCGTTACAGTGAATAAATCTGATCTTGACTATTGGCTGCAAGAAAGCTATTTTTTTTTTCTGTCTTTTGATTTTGCTTAATGAGGCTTTGAATCTGTAATAATTAGCTATATATTAATTTAATATGTACATCTTAGTTGTTATATTTACCACAGTGTTGCTTGCTATTTGCAGACTTTCAACCTCATATCTCAGTTTTCTTCCAATTAATGGAGTTTGGTCTGCTGCCAGGTAGTGTTTTGTAACATTTTTTAAAAACAGAATAATACAAAAGCAGCTTTAATTGAATGATAATTGAATTTCCCTCACATTTCAAATGCTACCCCATACAAAGTGTTGAGTGCATATTTCGCTTTCAGTGGTAGAAAGAGTCGTAGTTGTGACAGTGTCAGCAGCAGCAGCAGAGAAAGTGGTGACAGTTTTACAGACTGCACAGGAGGAAGAATTACTTTGAGTTTAATTAGATCATCACAGGGTGTTTTTAAATTGATTATCTCTGGGGGGAAAAGAGCCATGTGAATAGCATATGTCTCTTAAATATATCTATTATGTTGGGATATTCTATAATCAGTATGTTGAGTAAATCCTTGCACCTCTGTTGAACACACCTTAAACATAAATGAAGAATTCCTATTCAAGAATCATCACAGATTGCTGCAGTATAAAAGTACAGATGATAGATTTGTCCTTTCATAATGATTATATGTTTTATTTTTTTCAAGTCAGATGAAATTTATGAGTTACCTCTTCTTCACTAAATGAGGATATCTCTAAAGTTGTAGACCACGTTATGTCAAAGTTTAAGACCTGCAGTCCTTGCACGCGGGGCACGAGGGGTCACTGAATGGTTTAATGAGCGTGAATATTATGTGAATCACACACTGTGGCCTTCACAGTCACCACATCTCAACCCAGTTGCACACCTATGGGAGGATTCAGAGCGTATTAGACAACTTTTTTTTATAAGAAACCATAAAGACCTTCTACTTTCTGTGGATTTTATTACTGAACAACAAGGTCTGAGTGCTGTTTCAAAGTCATCTCCATAATGTCAGGGAATTCAATTCTGATGCCTTTAATTATGTATGATTTTTTAAAAATCTAAAAATAGTCAAATTTCAACAAAACTAGTCAAAAATATTCAAACTGGCTTGTAAAATATCCTCCATGTTAATTGTAGAAACTCACGTTGCTGAAAGCTCTAATTGTCAGTGACACCAGTGATGTAGTACAGCAGGTCCCAGAAATATGTGGGCTGCAAACACTCACTGAGCGGCTCCTTTGTCAGAGAGACAACGGAAGAGCGACTGGTGTATCTGTTCACAGTACAGCCAAACAAACTCATGTTGTTCTAATAAAGACATCAGACACTAATTGGCCTTTTTCCATCATGTCATCAGCGACCGTGATCTGATTTCATGCTGCGCACGGCACCATTAGTTTCCCACACAACAGCAGGAGACAGAAAAAGGAGTGGGTTACCTTGCTGAGTTTTTGGAGGTGTGCGGCCTGTCGCCTGCAGCTTTCCATCCAGCAGCTCGCCGCGGCTGCTCCTTCTTGTTCCATTACTGCCTGCAATATTAAAAAGCTCCGCCGTCAAAAAATGCTTAAAATCATCTTTGCTTCGCAGACGCACTTTTGATGAACGATGGTGGTTAGCGGTAACCTCTGCGACAAATTCACTGCGTTTCATTCAACTGCTTCACAATAAAAGCCACCCCTGCGTTTCGCCAGTTAAATGTTGAGCAGCAGCAGCAGTAGGAAATGTCGGGCTTGCATTAGCAGTAACTGATGCAGCGTACAGCACAACGCTAAACAGTGAGGTGGATTTTAGTTGCCGTTAAAAACAGTAACATGGATGACATGCATGCATCGTTTCCTGTGACTGGGCCACTGACAATGAAATATACCATACAGAGAGGTGGTAACTGAATATAAATCCATTGAATGGCTCTTGCTGAAACATGTTAATTATGAAAAGCATAGTTTAGTACACTAGTATAGTATATATATTTTGTGAATTTTGAAGTTTAAGGTTATGATTCTCATGAAATTCAGGGGATAAGACCTCTGGTAACTAGCTGTTGTTATCAAATACTACCTAAAAAGCCACTATTGCATATTATAAAGTAGAGTGTCATCCCTTTATTCTATCAATGATAATATGATGCTTCATTATGTATTCATCCCCTGTGGAGAAATTATCCAACAGGTCAGAAGTCAGGTCAAAGGTCGGCTACTAACAGCGCCCCTGGAGCCGATGCAGATTATTTAGTGTGTCATTCACTGGCACTTCAGTGTGGTCTATTATAATCTGTTTTATTCTTTCCCGTCAACACACGCTCGGCGACTGGCAGCAGGAGCGATTTGTATAAATGGGTGATGTCTCTGTTATGTTTCTTCGTTTTTTCTTTTTTCTCCCTCTCCCCGACCTCATCCGCTTCTCATCCCCCCCTAATTCCTAATTACTCGATCATGCATTATGAGGGTCACAACACGGGTACGGTTCACTCCAATGTCAGCCATCACCTACAGCAATGTAAAGGCAGATTACTGGATTTATATATAGTCTGCGTATCCACATATGTGACACAGGATGTGAGACATACAACTGTGGATTTATGCTCATCTGTCAGGAAAAAAGGACCGACTTTGATGAGAGGGCACATTTTTTTCTATGTAGTACGTGTGCATATTGTAATGTTGATATGTGGCACTCATCCATTCATGGCTCTTTGGAGTTGTTTATTTATCTGCCTCCGTGGCCGTGTGAGTGGATGTGTGCCTGCCCGCTAAAGAGGCAGTTAATCTGACCGTGTCTGCTGGCAGGACATCAGGTTGCCCCATAGTGCTTTTAGGCAAACGTCCAACCTCAAATAACATCGGACCGCTCTTTCTGATAGGCCCCACTGTAGCTGAAGCCTGCAGGAGCCCAGACCTGATGAGTCCACCAGCAGCTGGAGTGCAGAGACGTGTGGGGGTTCCCTTCAGTATCCCTCTAATATGACTGTTTGACTCTCCCAAAGAACTCTCCAGTAATAATAGGCTGGATTTGTACAATTTCGTGAAGAACTTTGCCGGCGAAATAGATAGTGCAACACTTCTCGGGCTATCTCGCTCTCCAAATGGGAGAAAGCATCTAATCTAAATGACTGTCTGCTGCGCGTGAAGTGCCATGCAACCCCCCCTCACCCACCTCCACCCCCCCATATCTCTCCCCCCTCTGCTGGAACAGCTGGCTGGCGGTCGCTTCAGTTCAGAGGAGAGGAAAGAGGAGGATTTGAGAGTGATTGAGGCACATATAGACAGAGAGAGAGAGAGAGAGAGAGAGAGAGAGAGAGAGAGAGAGAGAGAGAGAGAGGTGGGGAGAAAGAGAGAGAGAATTCCAGCGAATTAATCACCGTCTGCTCCACTGAGTGTGTGTGTGTGTGTGTTGAAAGAGAGAGAGAGAGAGAGAGAGAGAGAGAGAGAGAGAGAGGAGGGGGGAGTGGAGCCTGACGCAGTGTGAGAGGCAGAAACTGAGAGACGGAGAGCAGAGAGGAGAGGAGAGGAGGCAGCATCATCACATCACGCGTCGTTTTGCACCCCCCCACCTCCACCCACAAAAAAAAAACCTGACTCTCCACACTGACTGATGCTGAAGATGCTGAAGATGCTGTGACCGCCGAGCTCTCTCACCCCGGTCACCTCTTCTTCTTCTGCTCCTTCTTCTTCTTCTGCTCCTTCTTCTTCTTCGCAGGGACCGCAGAGGAGACACGTGCAAGCTGGGATCAAATCAGTGACAAAGACTTTCAAAAAAAAAAAAAGAAAAAAAAAGAGAAAGAAAGAGAGACATCAACACAGACACACGCTCCGCCAGAGGCGACGAGCGGAGCGTTTTGCTGAAGAAGAAGAAGACCTGCGCGGGGTGGTGCTGCTGTTTGGTGAAGGAGGTGAACGTCCTCCTCCTCCTCCTGCTGCTGCTGCTCCTTCTTCTCCTTCTTTCTGCATCTGGAACAGGTAAAGTGAGCAAAAAGAGAGAGTGACTGTGTCAGATTGCGCACGTTTTGGCTTCATCTCATGCGCCTGCCTGCCCTCTTTTTTTTTTCCGCGATGCGCCGGGACTCGCATTGCGTAGGCAACTTTGCCGACAGCTCCGGCATTCCTGCGGTGCTCAGATCACCGACACTGACCCCCCCAGCCCATCCATCCATCCGTGCATCCTTCTATCTGTGCATCCATCTATCTGTGCGTGCGTGTGCTCGTGCTTGATTGTGGTCAATAATGGGGGTTGTTGAGGAGGTGGTGGGTGGTGGTGGTGGTGAGGGGGGGTTGGCTATTCCCATGCAGCCTTTGCTTGTTTTATCTCCATTCCCGTGTGTCTCGCTAACGCACACACACACACACACACACACAGATTACATGATCGGCTCCCGGTCGGATGTGCGACACTTTTACCTGCAACTTTGATCCGTTTTAAAAAATGTTAAAATGAAAAGGCTTTGCGGTGGTCAGTGGCGGTGCTCTGTAGTTAGTTGTCCCGGGACGGAGGCTGCAGAGGCGGAGTGAAGGTCCCTGCACCGCAGAGCGTTCAGCACCATGGACAGAGACTCAACTCTTTCTCATCCTCTGAAATGACAGTTTGTATGTTTCCTGTCAGCCTGCTTCTTATTTCAGACCTGAGAAATCTGTGGTGAGGAAACACTTAAATGGCCTTTAGTAAAACTACATTTATTTATATTATAAGCTGTCAGGAGCGATATGTGCCCCCCCCACCTTATCATCCCACCTCTCCACCTAAAAGATCTCAGTGGAGAGTTTTTTTTGTTTTTTTTTAGCATGCCTGGTGTTTCCATGTCAGTGTCAGCACTGCAGAGCATCCCACCTCACATGTGCATGCAAGAGGCTGACCATGTAGAGGCAGAGAGAAATTAAAGGGCCGCTCCAGCCATTATGCATGTCATTACCATAAAGTTGGGAGGGGGGGCTCACCAGTGATGAAGAAAGGTCAAAATGGAAGCAGCATGTAGCAGAGAGTCTCTTGGTTATATGTCTCCTGTAATGCAGGTGAAAGGTGTCTTTCATTAGACAGCATCAGGTTAGTTTGTTTAAACTTTGGAAAGCTACAGAGCCCCAGAAACTTTTGTGTTTTTTCATTCATATTCACCTCTCGTGATGAGTGAGACGAAGTTCATGTGTGGAAACTGATGCTCATTTAAAGGAGAAACCCTGAATAAATGAGAGGAGGAACATAATTAATGCAGATACGTGCACGCGGGGCACGAGGGGTCACTGAATGGTTTAATGAGCGTGAATATTATGTGAATCACACACTGTGGCCTTCACAGTCACCACATCTCAACCCAGCTGCACACCTATGGGAAGATTCAGAGCGAAGTGTTAGACAGCACACTTTATCAAAACACAAAATGAGGGATTATCTTTTGGAAGAATGGTGTTCGCCCCTCCAGTGGAGCAGAAACTTGCAGAATATGTGCCAAGCAGCATGTGGTGGCAGCTAAACACTTCACTAAGGCGATTTTCACCCATCTGAATGTTTATCGTCACTTTGGCATGAGTGTATGAGCCTTACCCTGTTAAAGCGTGGTGGCCCAGGCCTGTTAAAAGGGTCTTGATGTGCAGTTAAAACACAGTAGTCCACTGAGTGCATGTGTGTGTGACAAAAAGTCGCTCAGCCAGTTAAATTTTGGCTGCTGCGCCCTGCGCCTCCTGCCTACTGCCCCACTATCTGTTGTAACGGATGTTGTTGCCACTTTGTCCCATAGGGCATGGACTACTAACAGAGTTTTTCCACTGACTGACTCCAATTGTTGGCTGAGTGCCACAGAGGGAGAGAGAGAAAGAAAAGGAAGACAGACAGATTGATAGAAAGAGAGGGAGGAACAGGGTCCCACTCGTTGTGCCATGAATAGACATGATGTGGCTCCACTAAAACGGAGCACTTTCAGTGGCTCATTTTAGGACATTATGCATTTGGGTGTGAGAAACGGTTGGCTGGCTCTTTTCAAGGCCAGAGATCCTCGGTCACGGTGTAGTCTGTAGTTGTCCTGGGAATTCATTGATAACTATCTTAGAGGTCGCTCATCTTGCTTCCATCCTGCATTAGTACTGCAGTGCTCGCTGCAGCACACTTCTCCAGTCTCAAGAGTCGTAAGAGCAGAACACTTTTGATCGGGCTGGAACAAAAGGAGCTCTAAACCCATGGTTACCAAAATGCTCCGTTGTGATTCTTGAGAGATAAAAAACTTCATTAAATAGAAGTAAAATAAAAATCTCCTTACAAGCAGCTACACAGCGAGTATGTGCTGCTGCAGCAGAAATGTCAAAAATGGGGGGAGTCTAATGGTTACATCTGTAATAAGGCAGGTGGCAACATTAAAAATCAGCAGTAATGAAAAGTGACAACCTTTAGTAGAGAGGAACTGCCAGGATGTCTGCGAGTTCAAAATGAATGAAAAGTGATGGGTTTAGTGTCTGTGCTGTCTTGTCAAAGTGCCCAGTCGTTGCTCTCAACCTTCACCTGAAGTTGTAAAGGCAGTTTTCTTCTCTTTCTGTGTCATTTAGTGCGGACCCGGGAGTGAGCTATCCATCCATGGTACAATCTTAGTACCTAGAGGCATCACTTTGGGGCAAGTTCTCCAGGAATACTAAAGAAACGTTTTTGTGTAATGGGAGATCCCTTCTCGCTCTGCCATCCTTTTACTGCATTTTTCGCCCCTTTGGTTACCACAGTGATGGAGCACGAATCTGTTGAAATCCCAGACCAAATTTCAAACTCCCATCAGTTATTATTTGTCAAAGCCATTCATATTTCAGCAGAAACTAGCTCCTCATTATCAAGCATGTTGGTGCGCAGAGAGACGGCAGTATCTCTAGTCCTAATGTTGATCTTTGTAGGGAGGGAATACCCTGTGGTGTGGAAGCAAATCTGCATGCATAGTTAACATGGCACCTCCCTGCTGACGAGGCCTGAATGTGAAGAATTTTTTTTTTTTACGTTGCTGTTGTTGAGATATTGTCTACTGCTGCATTTATTCATTTTCTGTTTTGTTATTGAAATACCATTGGAATACAAATAAGTTGTAAACAAATCTTGGATTAGGCTACCTGTCATGAGAAAAGTGGCCGAGCTCACACACATTTAAATTCTGTACAACAACACACACCCATGCTCGTGACATGACGTTGTAAACGCACTGCAGCACGTATACACACACCTTTCTGACAAAGCTTCTGTGAAGTACGGTGAGAGGGGTGTGTGCAGACATGCGCATGCACGAGCGCTTGTCCACGTGCGTGCTGTAGACACACACACGCCACACAGGATGCACACGCTCAAGCGAGCACACGGATTAATAATGTACCATATTCCCAGTAGGAGGCTAGTTAGCATTTCAGGAAGATTGCACTAACACTGGGGAACTGTAATTAGGAAGTTATTGTTGCAAGTTGCAACTCTCACACACACACACAGACACACATAACACACACATTTACAACACATACACACAAACACACACAGTAAGCAAATACTGTAGTAAGGGAGTGAAGTTTACTATCTGTTACTATCTAATCTGTTTCTTTCTCCTTCTGTTATTCTCTTACCAAAAGAAGTGTAGTGTAACCAAGTACGCTTACTCAAGTTTTTGAGGTGGTTTTACCTACTTATCTTCCAGCTTTTTACTTAAACTCCACTGCATTTGAGAGACAAATATTGTATGTTTTACTCGATTATGTATATTTGACAAGGGGAAAACAATATTTTACTAACTTTGTTAGTGTTACTTATGCAACATTAGTATTTCTTCTGCTTCTGGAAAACTATTTCAATTCCTATATTTGAATACAGAATATGAACTACAGAAGTGGAATGATATATAAAAATACATTTGAATTACAGAGTCTCCAAATCTTATTCACATATAATTCAATAATCCAGAGAAATATTTTTTGGTTTGCAAAAGATTGATGAAATCTCACAGGAATAGTAAAACGTCTTTAAAAAATATGATCTTTTGTGGCTTTGCGGGCTCCAGCTTATCCAGCCAGTTGTTGCTGAGAATTATGTCACCACTCCGATACAACAGGTCTGAATGGAAAATAGTTTGCTGCTCCCGGCACTGAAAAATTACATTTTAAAAATGCAACAGCAACATCTCATTTCCAGAGACAGAACCTCAGAAGAAAGTAGTTCCATTAAAAACAGCAGTAATAGAAGAGATAGATATGTCAAAATCTGGAAAGAAATCTAAATCGTCTGCATGACGAGGTGAGAAAATATTTTTTCTTTTTAATAAATTGAACCGACCCTTTAGGATAGCCCATATATAGACAATGTGCGGGCATAGTTCCATGCTTTCATAGCTTTGAATTACACCTCACTCTCTGTGCTGAAATGGTGCCTAAACTTCTTTGGCTCAAGGCTCATCAAATTTTGATGGTTCTCTTCATCTCGTCATCTGGGAATCCTAAAAACTCAACTCATTCTGGGTCTCAAGACGTAGTTCAAGAATTCCTGGAACCCGGTTTCATTAACGCGAGCGCTATGTTTTGAAACAACGAGACAACCCAACAGTGACCTCATACCTCATGTTCGTAGCGTGAATGATGAATGAGCTGCTTAATGTATGCTGACGCATGTCTTGCTGATGCCAGCATGCCAGAACTAGAGCTAATCCCAACCTAAACTCTCCAGCAAATATCTCACACCTTCTCTTTCTTTTCACATCTCTCCTCCCCCTAACAAACTTTCCCTCCTTCGTCTTTTTCCTCTCATCTCTTGCCATCTCTGCCTCCATCTCTCCATACCGTCACAATGCACACACCCTATTCATGCAGCCTGTGTGTGTGTGTGTGTGTGTGTATATTGAGTCAGCTAGTTTGTATGCCGGCTGCTGCTATACCAAGCCTCTCTCTGGAAATCAAGGAGAGAACGTGGTGTGTATGCTGAGAGGGAGGGAGAGGAAGAAAGAGCAGAGGGAAAGGAAGAGGGTGAAGAGGTGATAGAGACAGAGAGATGGATAGAGAGGGAGATAGGGATGCCACAGGGTGCAATGAAAAGGCAGAGGAAGGGGGAAAAAAATAACAAAAGTGGGAAAGATGGAGAAAGCGTTCAATAGATGTGTTTTCTTCCCAGCCTGGTCGTCTCTATTCTGTTTCATTACCTCTGCCCTCTGTTCTGCAGACGGCACTGTCTCCGTGGCAGAGGTAGTTTTGAAAGCACTGTGGCCTGGCAGAGACTTAAAAACCCCTCTGATGTTCTTTTCTGAGGTGCTCTTCAGGGCTAAGAGGAGAAATCTCTCCGGCTGTCCCATTAACTACTAGAGACCGGACTATTGAAATGGCATTACCTCCCCCGACTGAGCACATTGGCTCTTCCTCCATTTCCCGACAAAGATCTGTTGTTCAAACCCTGAGACACCTGCAGCAGGAAAGCAACAGGGAGATTGTTTTTTTGATTTCTCTCTCCTTTCTTATCTTTCTGGCATCTCCTCGCTCTGTTTTCTCTCTTCTCCGGTGACAAATTTCTCTGGGGTTTGGGCGTCGCTTGTATCCTCGTCCCTTTGCTTGAAATATCCAGAGAGCGGCTCTGACAGAGAAAATGATAGAGAAGAAGGCTGAAGATAATTTTCTCAGTGAGCCAACAGATAACTTTCACATTTGCAGGACTCTTTGAATCCTGAAATGTTTTTTACTCCGTGTTTGAAGAACCATTAGTGGGTCCATTTAATACTCCAAAGTGCCAGTCGACAATCTGCAGCTGTGTCGGAGAAATAACACCTGAGGAATGCATAAAAATTTGCACTCAGAGAACCTCTGTCTTGCACTGTGGTGACTTTTATAAGTAAGGAGTGGGCACCTCTCTTTCTGTGGAACAGTGTGTGCTCTTGAGACTCATTTTTTTGTATGTTTTGTTCATGATTCGGTCACTGATACTGACCTTACCCCAACAGCGATCGTCCATTCGTAGCTTAGCAACCGAAATTAGGCACAGCAGGCCTGTCAGTCTTTGGACGTCTACACATGTTGAAGCTGTGTGCAGTGGGTTGTGGTGAGATACAGTAGGTACTCTGAATTCAAAGAGTTTGCTTTGGGATTTTCTTTTGTTTTAGCCCTTCCTTCGAATGGTTCAAACAGTTTTGATTTCCTGTAACTCAAGCTGCAAATATTGGCATGTTCGGGTTAATTAGCCTACAAATAACTAATAACTTCACTGAGCATTTCATATTACCATTCACTTTTTGGGTTTATAAGTTTTTTAAATCACAATAGTATGCCCTCACTTTAAAGAAGCTGCTTCTGGGTGCTTTAGTTTAAGCTCATGTTGGTGTCTCTGTTCTGCACTAATGTTTCAGAGAGTTTACACTCGAACACCCCAGACTTGTTGTGGAAGTGTTACACCAAACACGCCAAATCCTTTTGTCTCGTAATGTTAAAAGTGAAGCATATTATTTGAAAAAAACAACAATAAAGCTTAAATCTACGCTCTGGCTGGCTTGTCCAGGGAATGACTTTCTTTATGCTGCAATGCTGACTTTTTTCCTCGAAATGTGCCTCCTCAGCCTTTTAGCGTGATATCATGTATGTCCCAATAAAGTGAATGTTTAAGATTACATTAAAAAGTCATCCAGAAATGGTGTTTCTACCCAACTCATGGAAGCAGCGTTAGACTCATTAGGTAGCTAACAACAGCTGACAGTTGTCATTTAGGCTGAAAAAGAAATGTGAGAGCAGCTTTTGCCTGCCAATGTCTTAAAGTCACGGGCTCATTTCAACAATTATGGGTGGTAACTCAGCCAGCGTCATCATCGTTAACGGCACGTATGCCCTTCGAGAGCACAAAGCTCAACACTGCTATTGTTAGGACAGCATTAAAAACCCGAGATCTCTGAGTGGTGTTGGCAAGTAAGCTCTTTGTTTCTCTCTTTTTGTGATATGGAAGAAGATCAAAAGGAATCACTGTGGGACTGCAGAAGCTACTTGATGTGCATTTGTGGTACATGTGCGAACTGGGCATCTACAAAGAGAAAAATCATATTGCTTGTAGTTTCAGTCTGTCAAGTCGCGTCGTGTCAAGTTTGTTTGTATAGCCTGATATCCTATTTAGGGTCTCAACGGGCTCTCCAGCCACAACGGCTCCGGAGCCCAGACTTTGCAAGACGACAGGAAGAAACACCGTCCTAAAAAATGTCAAAAAGAGGCTCCTCTTCCTCTGCTACAGTATGTATGTCAACAGCAGAAACCCTCAGATACGTGCATGATGGAGTTAGACATTCCCTATAATTTGTATTGTATTAATAATTATTTATTTGTTTAAGTATGTGTATGTGCAGCGCCGTTTGAATGGGGCTCAGGCAAGATTGGCACTAAGCGCAGCATTTTAAGTTGAAGTAGGGTCAACTGCGCTGTACTTCCGACTGTAAATGAAAGGAACGAGGAGGCTTTGTTTCAAGCCGCGGCGCTATTATTGGTCTGAACGCAGCCTAACTTTAGCAGCGCTTTTCAGCGAGCAGCGATGACAGGTTTTAGTGAATAACAAGTTAAGATGCTGCTAGCACTCCACATTATCAAGCCATTAAAAAGCAACTGAATTACAGCCGTCGCTTCCCAGATACAATGCACCATGTACCTCACAAATAAACATGTTACCCAGTATTTTTGCCCATTATTGAGCCTTAAAAGCCCCTTTTCCTGAAGTGAAAGAAAATCTGCAAGTGAAATTATTTAAGCTTTTTTACAGTTGTTTCAAGACATGTAATGATTGAGCATCTTGGAGGACAACAGAGTAAGACAAAGTGCTGTACCGGTGATAAAAACAACAGTGAAAAATGACTTTGAGGAACTGCAAAAGCAAAATAAGAAACACATACATTATAGATGCTGCTAGGTTTACTTTCTCAGACTGTTAAGTGAAAAATGTTGATGCCATAAAATGAGACTGTTGATTTCTCACTACACTTGAGTATTTTTCACTTTTAGGGCACTTGAGAGATGATTAATCACTAATAATGTAGAGGTGCAGGGTGCGCATTTTAATACAAAGACAGTGCCTATAAACTTAATGATGGTAAGCTGATGCATGGCGATACTGACATTTAACTGTGAAGTTTGACTGATTTGCTTGCTGCTTTTTGAAGCCTCCTCACCAAACATGGAAGCCGCTTCCACGTCATTGATGTTTCTGCTCTTTAATGTGTCTTTTTTTGTCAGTTTTTGTTCAATTTAGCACCCCGGTTATTCACAAGCTTTGTGAAATCAGCCAATTGGCAACCACAACAGGGGCTAAACCATACAAACCTTTTGTCAATTAGCGCTCAGTAACACCAGGGGAAAATATCAGCACTTGGCAGCCAAGTGTGTATTTGTGTGTTTTGGGTGTGGAGTGCGTGTGTGAATTATTAAGTGGCACAGTGTGTGAAGCGACTGACAGTTTCTATGTGTTTGACTGAGGTCAGAGGTTGTGTGTATGTCAATTTGGGTACATAATCTGTGTGTGTGTGTGTGTGTGGGTGGGCAGGAAGTAATGTCTGAAAGTGTGTGTATGTGTGTGTCGAGACAAACTAAATATCTCTGCTCGTATAATCCTTTAATTTCCCAGAGCGCTGTACATTTTATCCAATTTTTGTAGCCAAGTCGCAGAAATACTGGGGTGTTGAATTTGTGTGGATGTGTGTGTCTGTGTGTGTGTGTGAGAGAGCGTGTTTGCCTGCAGTATGTGCATGCATGTGAGAGTAGAAAAGGGGAAAAGAAGACGGAAACGAGTGTGAATATATAGATATCTGACAGCTGTTTGCAGTTTGGACTCAAGGTGTTGGATATGTGACACGCTCTGTATAACTGTGTGTTTCTGTGTGTGTGTGTGTGTGTGTGTGAAGGCATATGCTGGGGGGTTAAATGTGTGTGTGTGAAAGCAATATAAGGTGTATATGATTTTATAATAGCCGCCTGTAGTCAGCCTATTATTTTCTCCCTTTTGTCACTGTCACTTTTCTGTCTCTGAGGCATTGTGCTGTGATGTGACATGTTGTCTCGACACGTTTTTTCCACATTGGTTCTGTTTGGAGAGCTTTTATTCAAAACCTTAAAAACTGACTCCTTAATTTTGGTTTTGTTTGAAGTGATAAAAACATACTGTTCAGAGTTGTGAGTGCTCAGACAACAGCTATCCAGTCTAAGGCTGCAACTAATGATTGTCTTCTTTATGAATTATTCTGTGAACCAGTCTTTTATTTGGCCTATTAAATAAACTAAAAAATAGAAATTATTATAAAAAAAACAGGGTTTGGTCTTTGGATGTCGAAGACCAAAATCGAGAAAAGCCGTAAATTCGGAAGGATGGTTGACACTATTGCTTGAAAATAAACTTAAATGATTAATCATATTCATTCATAATCATTAATTTGTTAACTGTTTAATATAATCAAGTCTTAAAGATGTCAGGCTGATTTAAGAAAGCAAATATACATATAAATAAAAGTTTTCCTGACGTCAGACTGTTCCTCCAACAGTTTATCTTGTTTATAGTTAAATACATTTAAGTGTTTGTACTTGGACAATTAGTTTTTTTACATGAATTGAAAATTAGACTGAAATGTTTTGCTTTTGAGAAAAGCATAAAAAAAGTGCAAATTTGAATTAAAAATGTGATTTACTCATAATTAAATGTGCAAATAAAGTGTGTATCCAGTGTATCCGAGCACCTTCGTTAAGAGTTCAGAGCCAGAAACTCTCCACAAGTTACACAACGTCCTAAAAGATCAAAACAGAAAGAACTTAGTTTCTAGAGTTTCTAAATGTATCACAATGGCTCAATTTTAGATGTACTCCCATCCTTATTTCTCTATCCCCCTTAGATCTCCCACAGACATGCATTACCATGACAACCCTGAGATTCCTGGGTAACGGCAAACAAGCAGCGCTGTCAACCGCTCAGGACTGTTGCAGTCTTTCCAGCGAGCACTGCACTGCTTCTGCACACAGAAACTTAACCGAGACCGAGCTTTTCACCTACAGTGTCATTTTAAAATGACTCAGATTTAATTACCAGCAGCTGCAACAAGCTCGTGACACCAAAAGTGTGCTGTAATGCGTTCTCGTTATTTTGTCCAGACACTAAAAATGCTGTTCCCCTTACCATGTGTTTTTTTTTTTTTGGACTCTGAGAAATTCAGTATAACAGTGAAAAGAGACTTCATATAAAAATTCCAGTGAATTCCACTGTATGTGAATCAGGTGCTGTGATATCACTGTACTGGTTGTGTGCTCGAGTCGGGGGAGGGCAGGTGGACCTTGTCATCTCCTTACAGTCTGTGCAGAGAAGTGTGACTACTCCTTTCTGCAAGATCAAGCCCACAAGTCTGTAAACCTATCAGGAACTCGATCCATACTCATGTTATTTTCAAATATATGACCTCTGTGTGCCAAAGACTCAAGAATTTCATTGCTAATGATTACTCCATGCTATTGTTGTGCATATGATAATATTAAATCTTGAAATCTTGACTACCTGTAAGCACAATTTGCACTTTCCAGTACTGTTTAACAATGGAAAATAATTTTAAAAAATCATCAAAGGACATCAAAGGATCCACATGCACATGGGGCACAAACATGTGCAGAAAAAAATCCATATACGTAATAATCCAAACAACTTCAAGTGTCCCACAAATACAAGTGTACACGGTGACCTGTTGCTAGGCGACAAGGGCTGGTTCGTCATGGTGCACGGTGTGCTGCCGTTTGCATGCACGGGCCTGTATTTGAGCCAGATGAGCAGAACAACAACAGGCAGCCGAGTGAAAAAGTTCTGAATCACAAATAAAGCAAACTGCAATGTGAACAACATGACAAGAAACCACTAAATACCACATATTCTGTAGTAGTATATAGAAATGAGCATTTTTCTTAATGTAAGAGAAGCTTAAATCATCACATTTTCATACATTTAGGGCCCAGTAGTCTGTACTGAAGACATGAATGTGTAGTTCTTGATGTCAATCCCTGCGTGACCCTCGGCTGATGGTGCCTTTCTCATAAATATTCATAAATAGGAGAGCAGTTTAAAACATATTTCACCATCTTAAGAAGAGCAATTCTGTAGGGGTGGTTTTATTTCTAAAAGCCTTCCAACATACAAATTTAGGAGAGAGAGAGAAAAAAAAAACAACTTTGATTTTTATCTCCACCGTGCTCACAAAAATAGAGAGAGATGCAATTTTAGCTGAGCTTCCAGATAAAATCAGACGAGCATATCATGGAGCATGAAGCAGTCACACACACACACACACACACACACTCACACACACACACAGACACACACAGACGGCAGCAGCAGCAGCATGATGATGTCAGGACCAAAGTCACATCATCTTGGAGAGAAAACAGGCCAGAATCTCATCACAGCATCCTGAAATGAGATTACCACCCCAGCCTTGCTTTTTATATAGAAGTCAATATATCATTCATCCCTCTCTGCCTCCTTCCCCTGCAAATTGTATTAAACCCCAGATATGTCCCTTAGAATCAAGACCGGATTGCTGGGTGGGATGGTGGCACGAGAGGAGAAATAAAGAGAGAGAGAGCAGAAAGAGAGAGAGAGAGAGATGTGAGCGTTTGGGACGTTACAGAGCGCAGAGCTTCTTTCTGCGTCACTCAGGGCGAGCTCATTCAAGGACACATTGAGACGTGTAAACTCAAAATATCACACATGGGAGTTCAGATCCGTGGCTCGTCCGTGTATGTATGCATGTCACACAGAGTTGGTTGGATGCACCATTATGTCCTTGTACCAGAGGAAAGGTGTCACTCCGCTCTCGACAGCTGCTACTACACCTTACTATACGACCAAAGACAGCCCTGAAATATAAAGGACAAGATCCCTACATCCTTCCTCCTCTGAGTTATAAGATAAGGTCTCCACTAAGCTGCGTATGTACATATATACCTACAAACACATACATATCATGTATTCATATATTTTGGCTCCTTTTTGTGTTGGATAAATAACATCCAACCGTGTAAGTAACCAACATTTGTGAAAAACACATTAGGGCTCTTTCAGCTGACAGCAAGTAGCTTTTATTGCTCCTGTGAGTCCTGGGAGACGCACTCTGCCATAACTTTCATAAATTAAGGAGAAATCCTCATTACACAGTACTGTTTTTGTCATAGACTATAAATTACTATTTATATTATACAGTAGATAATCTAAATCACTGGAGTTTTGATGTTTTTGTGTAGAAATATGACTAAAACAATGATTTGATTGGCAAAATAGTTGCAGATTAATGCCGCTTCACTGTTAATGTTACAGCATAGAGTGATATTTCATACAATAGTGGACCGTCTGTGTGGCAACAGTTTCCTTTTTCAAGATGACATTGTTTTGTCTTGTTTTGTCAAGGAGGTCTGCCTGAAGCCTTGACCCATCCAACACCTGTAGGATGAACCAGAACAGTGACTCCCAGCAGGACCTCAAGTCGTGGTCATGCAGAAAACAGCAGTGAAGCAGTGCAGGAAGTGAGAAAAAAAAAAAAGAAACGTGTCATCATACAACCTTGCTGAGACGAACAATGCAGAGTGCTCCAGCGAACGAACACAGAGTCGCCCTGCAAAACCGTTTAGCTGCAGCGCGATCCGGTAAGATGCTGCGTCAAGCAACCCAACAGATGCACACTCTCGTTCAGCAGGTTACCACTGTCGACCTCGCAATCCTCACATCAGAAAAGACTTTTCCTTCTGGAGTTGTAAAATCCAGTGCAGTACAGTATAAATATTTGTGCTCTGTTTTGGCATCAGATCACCTTCAGACTGAGGGATGTGGACGCTCCCGCCATCCCAGCCTCCCTCATTGTTTTATTACATCACTGTTTTCTGTCTGACCGCCTGCTTTTAACCCAAAATCTGAGGCCAACGTGACGTGATGTAATGTGGCTGAATGGGAGCAGAAGTGGGCGCCACGCGTCCACATAATTTGAACCATGTGGCATATTTAACTTATTTTACCAGTGTAGTCATTTCTGATCAGGGTATTATATCATTTTTGTTCTCGGCCAAATTGGCAGACGATAAAAAAAACATCACAATATAAAAACAGGGCAAAAAAAAAAAAGACATGCTGTGCATGACATAAAACTCACAGCGTCCAGCCACAGAGAACGAATCCTCACAGGAAGAAACAGGAAAAAGTCTACTGTCCTTACACTGTACCTCATCACGCAGCAGTGTGACTCACCCACCCTTCCCTTCCCTCTCTGGTCTACAGTTGCCAACTCAGCTATTTAGCTCACGTCTGCCCTCTCTGACCATGCATGGCCTCACCCCTCCTTTCTTCCTTCCTGCTCACCTCTGTTCTCCTCCTCTCTCTCCTCCTCTCTCTCTCTATTGGCTTCAGCTGCTCTATAACTCTTAACAAAACCACTCACGCACACCGACACATACGTGCCCGCACTGCGCACACGCACATTTAAGGCACTTTATATACTTAAGATGCAAATGCAACATAAAAGAGTGTCCTGATCAGCAAACGGTCCTGAAGCCAATCCCAGTAATGAGATCCTCTGGGATGTGCGCATGTGTGGACGTGTTTGCTCGCATACGATTGTGTTTTACCCATGTGAATGTGAAGCTGCTTGGGTGTGTGTGTGCTCCTGCATCCCCTGTGAGTGTGTGTCTGTGGGTGAATGGAGCCCTCTATGATGGCCGAACAGTCGACTACTGTCCGTCTGTCCACGTTTTCTACAATTAGAACTGAGTGACTGAATATTTGGCTCTTCTTCTTCTTCCACCCTCAAAGCCCTTTGATGTGAGCAGCCAGCAGCTGTGTATCAATGGGCCAAGAGCCAATCAGAAGCCAACTAGGACTCCTTATACTTTGGCCCAATCCTGCTAAACACTGGACTCTTTGATTTGAGTGACAAGATCGTTTTGTGATCAGCGGGTGATGAAATGGAACAGAAAGTGCGGTATGCTGTGGATTCAGGAGTTTTTGTTGAGTGTGTGTACGCAGTGCATCCATCATCAAGCCTGTGTTTATGGTGATTCAGCAGCTTGAGCCTTTCTGGAAATTGCATGTCAAATACAGCCTAATATGCACATTACACATAGTTACTGTACTTAAATTAGTGTCTTAGATGTTCTCTATACTATCAAAATGGTTAAAAAGGAAGTAGAAATAACCTGACAGGGCTGTGAGATTCAAGTCTCGAAAACACCCACACGAAAAGACTGAACCCAGACACATAACATATACACTCGACAAATTAATGAACCACGGAGAATGTTAATATGGTGATATGACTCACAGTCCCTCACAGTTCTCAAAAAGGTATTTCAACTATGTGGTCTGTACTTTGCTTTGGCATGATTGAGAATCTGATTTAGACATTTTTGGATGTTTTAGATAACATAATATTAAGGTTTGGTGCAGGGCGAAGTAAGGTTTGGACCCAGGATGCAGACAAGGCTGGCAGAGCAGATTGAGCGACTCTTTACTGAGGAACATGGGGAACAGGAACAAACGGGCAGGAGCACAGGACGGGCAGAAACACAGGCTAGTGACATACACAGGATGGGTCGAAACACAGGGACTGGTGACACAACACAGACGACGCGACAGAGAACAAAGGAAACAGACCGGTATATACACACTGTGAGGGACGGGGGAGTGGAAACAGGTGAGGAGACTAACAGGGGAAAGGTGAAGTTAATTAGGACAGAGCAGGTTAATCAGGAAGGAAACACACAAGGGCAGGAAGTGAAGTGACAGACGTGAGGAGAGAAGGGGATTCAAAATAAAACAGGAAGTGAGCGAACTGGAAAAGATGAACAATGACAGGAGAACAAGGAACATGAAAAAATAAGACCCAGAACACAATGAACACAAAAACCGCAAGACAGGAAAACAAGGCACAAGAAACACAGGCAAAATGCAAACTATAACAAATAATGCCTCCAAAGAAACCGTGGCAATCTCTTTCAAGACCAGTGACGGGTCCATGAGTGATTTGTTCACCCAGTTCAGATTCGGTTGATGTCTGAGTGTCTGAGAAAACTGTCACATATTTGCTTTCATGTTCCTCAGACAGCTTTTTCCTGCTGCACGCTTCAATATGGCTGCGAACACTCGGTAGCTGTTTCGTGGAGGATTAATTTTGGTATTGTCCGTCAAATGTTTTCATACTTCTTGTTAAAGTGGCTGTCTGAGCAGTATGACAGAAGTTGAGCTTGAAATCAGTCAAATTTAAGCATCATTCAGTTTTATTGTTTATACCTATGATATTGTGAGTAGTGTGTGAACAACAAACTTACTCTTCTTGGCTCGGAGGAGGGAACTGTTAATCATTTACAGTTTCAAAGACGTTCCCATTTAACCTCGCCAAAAACAATAGCTCATAGTAAAAAGCTATTTCTTATGCTCACTGTATCTCAGTGTTCATATAGTGTATTCATATAACCTCTATTTTCTCATGCCAAGTGGAAGTGTCATGGAAAGAGTATTTAACTGGACAAATACTTAAAGACTTGACGCTATTTTATTTTGAAGCTTTTTTATTTTGGTAATACTAATATATGTATACAATACAGGGATGCACACATTAAGAGTCTGTGTGCACAGCTCTTACTAAAAAGCTTAGTTTTCAGTCCATTACATAATTTATATTGGGTTCTTTGATTATCTTTTCTTTCTATCACAACATTTTAACCACCTTTTTTAAGTTTCTGATTTTTAATTGTCTATCAGTGTCATCAACACATGAATAATGAAATATTCGAGGGCAGAAAAAGGGTGGTGGAAAAATTAAAATCAGAAACATTTTAGATGAAGTAAAAATATTATTTTATTTAATAATAATTTCTAAATTGAATTTTTCCATGTATTATCTTATGCTAAAAGTACATATATCCTTCACATAAAAGGTCGTATGCAGCCTAAAACAACATGTGTGTCTTGGCAAGGCGACCATGTACCACCAAAACAGCTTCCCTGTTTGGTATTGATTCTCCAAGTGTCTGAACTCTACTGAAGAATGAATTCTTTCTGAAAAAGATTATTCTGTCAAAAGTTCTCATTTCGTGTTTTCATGACGGTCTAACATGTTGCTCCAAAATCTCCCAGAGGCGCTCAAGTAGGTCAAGATCTTGTCACTGTAAAGGCCATAGCATAGGATCTGCATCATTTTCATACTCATCAAACCATTTATTGCCACATGGATGGAGGAATTGTCATCCTGGAAGAGACCTTTTTACTCCCATCAGAAGACATTACTATCCTGATTGGAGTGACCCTTTCCTCTGAAGTGACAAATGGACCTAAGCTGTGCCACCAAAATCACCACACACAGCTTAACAGAGCCAACGGATCTGCAAACTACCATTTCATTGTGCAACCCTGCGCTGTATAATGACAAATGAACCTTGAAGATTACATTCATATCACCCACACCTACAGCTGGGTGGTGTCATCCATCTGTCTAATTTGCCAGGCCGTCTAAGGTATGCCTCGGAAATGGACTGAAGTACATTAACATACATAAAGTAGCATAAGATATAAGCACTCAAGAAAAGTGCCTCAAACCTGTAATTAAGTACACGCCTGGTGTAAATGTACTTTGTTACCTTCCATCACCGTCTTGGGAGAAATGCTACAGAAACAAATGGTCATCTTTTCCACATCAGCCTGTAGGTGCGTCACATTGAAAAGGTCAGACATTTCCTGTAAAGAGTTTTCTCGACCTGTTAAGATCATGCTGAATCAGTCCGCTAATGTCTCCCCCTGTGACTGGTTTCTAGGAGCAGATATCTCCTGAGCAGGGTCGTACGGGGCCATCTGCTGCTTGTCACCGGCTGATTACTGTGCTCGTCGTCCCGCCTTGTCCGTCACCTGGTTGCTAGAGAAACGGCGTGACTTGTCCGTGAGCATCCAGTCTGTGGACGCGTCCTTGAGCGAGACGCCGGCTCCTCACCATCTCTAAATGAGGCTACTGCTCTGTAGCTGGAGGGCAAACGAAAAGAGAAACTCCCTAGAGGGATAAACAGAGCATCACATTATTGCTAATTATTATCAGTGGCCCTGATGTGCCGATGATGAACACCTGATTTAATTATCATTGAAGAGTCTTTTTCTTATCAGGCTTATCGCAGCACCGAGGTGTTCAAAGTGCATGAAAATTAGGAAGCAGATTTTGGAAGTGCTATTTCCCTGCTGAACAGTCTGGTCTCTTAACTCGAAGGGATCATCTTAAAGGGGATCTTGTTACACGCCGCGCACCGGCCTAATAAATGCAAACCGCTAAATGCGCAGATCTAATAAATGTCACGGAAATTCTGCCAGTCTGTGTCCGTATGTGTACATAATTAATGAAGTAGCGGTAGTGGTGAAAGAGGGGACATAGGTCGAGCTCAGAGAGACTGGTATTGCCATAGGAACCGGCTGCACCCACGCATTCACGGAGGGAAGGCAGGGAGAGTCACAGGGAGACGGGGAGAACAAGCGAGAGCGAAAAAAAAAAAGAGAACGAGAGAGGGAGAGATGGGAGAGTGATGTCTTTGATGTGACTAGCAGCCTCAGGTCTCTAATCTCTTCCTTCTAAATATTTTTCTGCTTATGCGATGAGATTCACCCTCTTCTTTCTTTTTTTTTTTTAACCCAAAAAAAAGCCCCCATTTACATGTTCTTTGCATCCGTGACAGATATCCTTGGGCAGAGTGAGAGAACATGGAGATGGGAGTTTAGTCAGAGCGTGGTTTAAAACAAGAAATTATGTCAGTCAGTCCACCTCTGTGTGATGCCATGTCGGAGGGGGGGGAGGGGGGAGGGGGGTGATGATATGTGCAGGGTGCCTGAAACTGAAAGAAGCCCTCGGGAAAGCAGACATTCAGTGTGGGATTGTATATGCACTGGGCATGTGGGGGCCCATGTGTCACATCTTATCAAGCTGCCCAGAGTATCTTAGCAGCCGCCCGGAGTCTGCTGCGTGATAGCTCTGTCTGTCACATACTGTAGCCGTGCCGAAATACTGCGGTGTCATTTTGTTTGGCTGAGCATTGATCTCTCTCATCTCGCTCGCAGCAAGCCCATCAAAAATTCCTTTTATTAAATCCGAGCTTCCATCAATTACTAACCAGGCCTGGGTGCACAACTTTGTTTTTTCTGTTGGCCTTATCAACTAGTTTCCATACAGAGGAGACAACAGTCATTTTTTTTAGCTATAACAGGGCATGCTCGTGATCCCAGCAGGTAATATTTTATTCCTTTAGATGGGAAAGTAAAATGAGACTTTGGAGCTATTGAGCCTTGCTGTGCGACACTAAGGTCTGTGGATTATAGTCATTACGCCTTTCTGATTTGGAAAATAATGGCACAATACGTATAATAGCATGGATGTAATCATTCAGCACCCCTTTTTTTATTGTGGTACCTGAACCACTGTCTGTCTAATCAGATAAATATTGAAAAAGTCAAGTATGCGTTCAGATGTCAGGTTTGTAATCTTGTTTTACTTGTCCTGCTCCTCCTCCTATGTTTTGGATTTATCATCCACTTATCTAATTTTCTTTGCTTACTGGATTTCATCCCTTTAATGTCCTTTCTCTTTCTCATCTCATTTTTGCATCTCCTTTTGTTGCATTTCAATCTTGTCATTTCTCATTTCTTATTTCCTTTATCTCTTTTCTCATTCCTATCTCATTCTTTTCCTGCACATCATTTTTATGAAGTCTCTTTCATCTGATTTCTCTCAAATCACATTTCTCTATCTTATGCAATCTTATACATTTTCAATTGATAATTTTCTCATCCCATAATTTCTTGTATCTCATTTCTCTATATCATTTAATTTCTTTGACATTAGTTCTCTATCATATCTCATTTCTTGTATCTCAGTTCTCATTCTTGTCACATTTACTGAATCTCATCTAATGTTTTTATTCTCATTCCTCCATTTCATCTTATCTCTAACTGATTTTCTCATGTCTTGTTTTTTGTTTCTTTTTTGCTTTATTTTATCAAATGTCTTTATTTCATCATATTTAATTCTCTTCATCTTTCTTATCACGTCTGTTATCTCTATGTTATGTTGTTCTATTACACTCACTGGGGTTGAACTAAAATCATGATCTATATTCTCTAACCTTTTTTTTTTATCTAATTTCTGTCTCACTTTTAGGGCTTCCTCCCCTATCTTACCTCATCACACTCTCTCATCTCACTGTCTCTTTTTCATCTCACTATCTCATCTATCTCATCGATCACCTTTTATCTAACCAACTCATAGTTGCACATGGTTGTTAAGATAAAAGTAGAACTCCCTCTCCAGTCAGTGAGAAACAAGAGATACAACCTCCTTATGTGGCACCGTGATAGTCTGCAAAAAAGTAGGAAAGAAAGTGCAGAATGATAAGGAGGATACGAGAGGTCAGTGCGAATGATAAAGAGGAGGTTCGATGTCGCCCTGACACCCGTGCTGACGGGACCATCTGTCAAACGCACCTATCGCCCAGCTCGCCTGCAGCCACCTCACTCATTGTCATCGCCGCGGCCTGATGGATGGACTTTTGCGTCGTGTGGTGGTATGTGTCAAGACTGAGTCAACACCACAGTGACTGTGTGATATTGCCGGGCGAGACAAGGGACAGAGTGCTTCCAGCAAGTTTTGTCATTAGATAATTGTGCGTATGTTGTTGGCACAACACAACACACGAACGCTTCAGGGCAGCGTGGGGCTCCTTTGTTCTCACTCTCCGTGTCCCTCGTGATGGAAAGCCCTCGATGATTCCTTCACTGTCGTTTTCATTTCCTTTCCTCTCCTGTCGTGTCTTGCATCTCCTTTCTCTTCCGTTTCCATTCTCTCTCCTTTCCTCTCTTCCTCTTTCTTGCTCCTGTCATGTTTGGTGAAATAAATTAAAAATGGATGTTGAACTTTTTTGACGAAGTTCAATGCACAGGCTTCATTGCGTAGTGATTAAACTTGTGTCTGACAGTAGCTCTTTGAAACGCTTCTCCCTTGAGGCTGAGAAGATGACAAATACAAATATTAGGAAAAGATTTGGGTCATCCGGTTGTCATAAAAAAACTTCCTTCTTGTGTTTGTACCCTGAAATAACGTCCTGGTTTGAAATATGTTATTTGGACACATGAGCCAGTTGACTCGTCATGTGCTCGAGTTCAGCAGTGCAGATTTTTACAGGAGGTGCACAAAACCTGGCTTTTTTAATCACGATAAAAACCACAAGATCAAATTGCTCAGTCATTAATGATCCTTTTTATTCCCTTTGACTCAACCCTCACAACTCTTTTACTTTTATCAAAATACAGTATTTCTGCTGCTCTCTCTCCTCGCAGCGACTTTCTCACTCGCTCTCTCTCTCACTTTCCGTGTCTAACCCTACCTCCTTAAAAGTGATCTATACCACCAGAGGGGTAATTTGCTTTAGCTCAAATCCTAGATGAAAGCCATTTTTCACCCCACAGAGTCAGGATTGCTACATATTCAAGTGCTAAGAGCAATATATTTCACAGAACGGAGGTGGGGATGGGAGGAATAGTAAAGACCAGTGGGGTAAGGCTTCAGAAAAACCCACAGTTCAGACTGTGCCGGTCTGGGACATTCTGCGGCACTTCCTTTTCTTCCCTTACTTCAAATAAAATACATGCTATTGCTTTTTTGTGTGTGTGTTTCTGGTGATGAGAACGTGTTAATTAACCAAGGAATGCAATCACCGGTGCAGAGAGAATAATGAGGAAGAGAAACACTTACGCATGCATTATTCATGACGGAGGGGGGGAGGACCATTTTATTTTGTACTCATTCTTAAAGTCCAGAAAGTAAAGCATCAGTTTGACGTTAAGCTCCCTGACATAGATCATAGATTGACTTTCTGTGACTCTGGCGAAAAAGGTACTGTAAGTCTTCTGTCTGCATATTGGCTTTCATTTCACACTCCACTTTAGTAATGTATGGGCGGTCACAGTAAGGTCCAAATCATCCTGCAGCCCAGGGAGCAGCTGCTTTACTGCTGTGGCAAGAAAGAGTTATTATAGCCTCCTCTCTTCCTGCTCCAGTATTGGCACTCTAGAGTGATGTTGGGCCAAATGACTTTACATATTTAATGTATTGCCACAGGCTGGAAGGCAACAGGCATCCACTCCTCACATTGTGCACTACTTGTCCCTGATGCCTCCTAACAGCAGACCTAAATGATGCTGCTGGAGGGATTCTCGGCTCTGCCCTGGGCTTGTCCACACGCCATTTTAAAGACTGCGCTGTGGTTTCAGGTTTGGATTTGAAAAGGACATTAGCAGATGTGCATGTTCTCGGGCTGAGCGAAATCAAAGTGTTTTGCTCCTCGCGGAGCGTCACGACTGGGCTTTGAGGCGTGCGCTGCTCGTTTGGCTTTGTGCTCGTCGTGAAATAACTGTAAACTGCTTGTGAGATTTCCACACCGCAACTTGATTAAATCTAATGTTGTTTTGCTCGTTTTGGCGCCTGAGCTGGGGTCAATTTTTGTTGTATACCGCTCAATGATGTGCAATGTTAGCATATGAAAAAGCAGGATAAACACAAGAGAGGGTTGAGGTAGGACTGTTATTAGTTTTTGCTTCTCTTATTTCTGTACAGAAGGTGAATATTACACTGCCATCTGTCTGAAGATCGAGTGTGTGTGTGTTTGTGTGTGGGTGTGTGTGAGAGTGTTGCACAGTTATGAGTCTTTGCAGGGAGGATACAGGGTTAAATGTGTGTTACTCATCACACCAGTGGTCCTTGACAGTCTAACATCTGACACACAGACACACACCCACGCATACTCATACACACTCGTGCTTATATTTCCATACTTTTGGGGACTGGCGTGAACATAATGAATTTCTTAAGCCTCTAAATCCAACCTAATTGTAGCATTAGCCTTAAAACCAGTGGGGATGTTTGCTAAGCCTGTTGCAAGTTAGTCACCAAAATTTCCCAATATTTTTGCACCACTGGGGACGAGCTGAAATGTATTACAATGCCACTTTCTGCAGTGCCGCTCTTTATGTTGCTGTAAATAAGCAGCATCACTGTGGTTCTTTAGAAACTAAAGAAGGGAAGCATCTCCTTATTTCAAAGTTTTAGAGTGGGGACAAAAAGAAATACACTTATTTTCCAAACATATTCCCATTCTCAAGGTCTACCAGCTGAATCGGTCTTCAAAAGAGCATGTTCATATCAATGTTTGAGAGAAACCTCATTGATACAAAACATTTCCATGGCCCTGAACCTGAACCTCAGTGAAACCAACACAACAGATGCTGAATCGCAGCCCTCATCTGTACCTAAAAGTTACATCAATCTGTAAAAGAAATTGAATCATGGTTGTTTTGCAACACTTTAGAGTATCAATAAGGGTGTTTTAAATAATACAGACCCCCAGAACAAAGTAAAAAGTATTTACCACAGGTTGCAGCACACACATCTATCTGTTTATAGTGCAGGCAAACAAATGATGGTCTGCATCACAACACCGCATGACTTAATTTTTTTATATAAAACACATCACACTGCTGAACTCCTGGTCCAATAGGTTGTTTTCTGCATCATATCCAGTAGAAAGTGAAGGCATTGTTTCCACTGAGTGTCAATAGAATTTGAATGTTGTTCAGAAAAGCTAAACTAGTAACAATAAAACATACAATAATTAGAAGTAATCAGTAAGAGGAAATAAATTAAATGCTTACTGCTAGTCTGGTAACTTCAACCTGAATCGAATCCAAGGGCTGCACACAACAACACACAAATTGTACAATGACCTTAAAAATCTTTATTGCATATCTAGAAGTTCTTTTCATAAAGTATGAATGTTCTCTCGTGTGCTTTTGTTGGTGTCGTAGCAAAGTGCCTGTGCAGGTCTAAAGAGAGACGTGTGTGCAGCCTGAAGGACAGAAGGCTCAAACAATCAGACAGAGCTCCTGTGGTTCTTTGCACAATAGAAAAACCCAGTGGCATTCAAGAAAAATTCACCCTCAGAGTCTTTGACATTATTTTCAACCATTAGGCTCTCATGTTCAGCGCATTCCAAGAATTACTGTACGATAAAGTGCAGTAATTTACTCTCCCCTGCATACCCTCATGTACTGTTATTTCAGTTAGCGATTTACTCCTGAGACCCGCGGTGTGAATTGATATCATTCAGCTGTGGATTATACTCTGGATTATATACTGTATCCCATGAGTGAGATACTCTGGTCAAGCAAACGCGAGAGCCGCGATGTTCACAGATGATGAAACACGCCTTGCGTCCACACTGCACTGTGCTCTGTCGGGGCCACTCTCGCAAAGGAACTGGTTTGATTTCCTTTGTTTTAACGGGTCTGGAAAGACTGCTGAACCCCAGTGAGTGTTAAAGTAAAACTTTATATTTCTGAATTACATTGACTGGAAATGCTCATTGTTAGATAGCTATGACATTGTTGTCATTGCCTATATCTAATTTAATATAATTCTTCTAAAATACAGAACCTACTGTAACTACAATGCAGTTTATGTTTGCGAAATCTGGAACTCTCTCCTCTTTCTCTCTTTTGTGCCCCTGCGATGGTAAAAAAAAAACCAAAAACGGGTATTAGTGGGAGATTTCCCTTCTGCCTCGGAGTTAAATACACGATCAGTAAAAATCTCCTACATATGGATGATTGCTTGAGCCTACTTTAATTTACCCCAGTATATCACTTCTGCACTAATCTGCTATCGTTTTCGGTTTTATTGTTGTGCCTGCAGTCTGATTGAATTTTCATCCTTTATCTGGAATTTGAGGAGCCATACTGAACCTCTCCTTGGCGTCGCGCAGCAGCCCTGAGCAGAGCATTATGGGAGCACTTCAGCCCGTGTTGGAAATGGAAGAAACACACAGTCTCCGCTGGTTGTAACGTGTTGGAGACTTCCAGCAAATTCAGAAAAACAAGGTTTATCAGACGCAGTTTCTGTCGTCAAAGCCACTTTATCCAAAATTGTACAGTTTAGATTTCAGTTCAAGACGCTATTATCACATACAAAATAAACGCTAAGTAAATTTGAAGTAACTAGTACACAGATACTACAGCAGCCATTTTCCAGGTCCGACCCTCGAATAGCTATTCTCTGTGTCAAATCACGTATGTAAAACGGTTCTCCTTTTAGTGGAAAATCCAATTTTAAAGTGCACGTCTTGGTCAAGTGGATTTAATGGATTCTCTCTGATGTTAATGGGTAAAAAGATGGAAGTGAAAAACGTTGAAACTGATATCTACATATAATAGGGAGTCATAAGAATATCATCTGAACAGGTGATTACATGGATGAAGTCGTGTGAACGTGAAACATGTTGCACCATAAAAGTGTACAATGCAAAATTAAGTGAGTAAATTACTGATTTAATGATGTCACTTTAAGTTCTAAATTGACAAAATTTACATAAAGTAACATATAATCCAGATTTTTTGCATATTAGTCAGTGCTGCAGATAGTTTTTACAGTTTTGAATGATTGCATAATTTATGTGAGCGTCTTCTGCTCTAATCTGACTTTGACTAAACTATTCTATAAAAACCACACTTGCATTTTTTTAGGCGTAGTCCTCTCAACTGCATCCAGGCTCAATCCAGGTGGTGGCAGAGATTTGCAGTATATTATGAAGAGCTGACTCATGTATTGGATTTTTAGCCGCGTGGCTTTAGAGATTATCTGCTGGCCGGTCCACTGCTGCAGTGCTGACTGGAATATCTCAACAACTTCAGACATTCATGATGCCCAGAGGATGAATACTAACAGACTTTGGTAATCCCCTGACTTCTCCTCTAGCACCATTGTGCACCTTAGTACGCTAAGGTTAGCACTTTAGCTCAAAGCAGCACTGTACCTGAGAACGGTCCAACACAGCTGCCAACATGTCTGCAGACTCTACTTCATCTTTACCACTCAGCACATGGCAGAAGAACTCAAAGATGATGATTTGGTCGAAAATAAATAAATAATAAAAAACAATTGAAGGGCAAGGCCGTCTAAATGTTAATGTTAATAAATATATTATTTTCTTGTGTGTTTTTAGGCACCATACTAAGGATAAAAAGTGCTGAATCCAGAGTCGAAATTATTCCCTAAATCAACAACTGAACATTTTTCCAACAACGCAGGAACTTTTGGCAGCAGAATATCTACTGCTCTGTGAGTGATGTGTTTTTAAAGTAAAGGCAGGGAAAACCTTTCTAATCATCTCTTTTGGATTAGTTTTTTTTTGGACATTCTCAATTGTGAAGAACCACTGTGATCTCAGTCTCCCGTGACTGCTTGAAGTGATCCGCCATCCACATAAACACGCCGCTCATCTCAGGCTGGCTGTTTTTGGACAGTCGTGTCATCAGTCTCCTAAATGTCCCTGTTAGTATGTTTTTTTTTTCTCTGCGCGTCTCGCTGTGATATGCCAGCAATTAGTTCCTCTGAATGACGTGTTGTGACGAGTTTTTTGCCACTAACGCAGGTTTCTAAAAAAAATAAATGAATACTAATGGGAAAAGGGATCAACACTGAATGCACAATTAGGTGCATTATGATAGCACAGGGCCATTAGATGGTGCGACGGTTATGCAGGTCAGCGTTCAGACATCGCTCCAATGCTCCAGAGTGACACAGCTGGAAGGTAAAAGCTGACTTGTGTCCCCTGAAGCTAAAAATGAGAGTGAAGAGGAGTCCTGCCCCGCAGACGCTGACGTCTCTCTGATGTTTGTCTCTGTAAAAGAGGCTTTCACAGTACAAAGGTTACATGCTGATTTTCACCATTTGAATGGCATGAAAATCATTGCAGTTTCTCAAATTAGTCACCAGAATGACATCTGAGAGCGATGTAACAAGATTAAAACTCTTTCATCTCATATAACCTGCTAGAAATGTGCATTTACGTCAAGACATGAGAGGAGAGGGAAGGACCGTGAAAGTCATGGGGATGCAGTGAAAATCATGTCAAATCATGTAAAACCAGCTTTAAATATGCTTCATATTTCTTTTTACTTCATCAACGAATTCAACAATCAACTAGAACTTGACTTTTGGTTGCCGATTCACAGAAAAATCAACAAATTTGATAATTGATATTGATTCTTTAAGGTGGTTATTGAGCAAAAATATTGACGTGAATTTGGTGTTTCAGCTTCTCAAATTCATACGTTTAATGCTTAATAAGAGTGGCACTGGGAAAGTGATATACCAAATTATCTAAATTTTGGTAAACTAACCAATCACCAAAGCTTGATGAATCCTTAATGACAATAACAGTCTGTTGCAGCTCTTTTGTGAACACATTAAATATTTTACCAGGTCTCTTCAATCACATTTAACAGCCTTTTGCTCTTGAATTCAGTGTTACGAGCCGCTGTTGTTGGCCAGAGGAGCAGCGTTATGTAAACTCTAAATTTGAGTAGTAGGCACCTTTTAACACAGTTACACCCCATGTGGCCTGAGTGCTGCCTCTGCTCATCTCTATCCCAGAATATTCAGCTCTCGAGTCCCCATGGAAACCAGGCATCCACGACTCACACGCTGTGTGTGTGTCTGCTTCTGTTTCAGATAAACACTGAAGGAAAAAACAACCTAAACTGTCTCGGTGAGGTGTTTGTCCACCACATGACACCAGAGCAGCTTCAGTGCTTCTTCACATTGATTCTCTGAGCTCTACTGGAGGGATGAACTCCATTTTTACAAAAGATGCTCCCTCATTTGGTGTCTTGATGACGGTGGTGGTGGAGCGTTGTCTGATGATTCACATCGTTCTTATACTCATCAAACTACTCAGTGACCCATCGTGTCCTATGGATGGGGGGGCATCGTCATCCTGGATGAGACCCCTCCCATCACTTAGAAATGCTTCATCACAGGTTAAAGATGACCACTCAGAAACACTTTGTGTTGACTTGCTGTGACCTTTTCCTACAAGGGGACAAGTAGACTGAACCCTGCCAGCAAAAAGCTCCTCACCTAAATAGAGGAATCTGCATTTGTTAAGTTTTTCCTCTCATTTAATCAGGTTTTTTCCTGAATTCTTTCACCCATCTGTATGCTAGTTGATATTATAGATATATACATAGCCTACACCTTACATAAATAAACTGTATATAAAGAGTGCACAAAAATAACAGAAATACATCATCATGTGATGCAATCCAGTGTAACAACCAGACAAAAACAACCTGAAAATGGAAACAGGTTAATTATCACAGACTAAACAAGTGTGAGCACGGCGAGCTTTGATGTGTGATATGTAAACTCGTTTTGGAGAATTTACTTATTACTCATTCAGAAACTATTATATCATTACTCCATCACGGTCGCCTTCCAGCGACCCTGAAGCTGTCGCGCGTGTCAGTGTGGTTTAACAAGCTGCCAGCCTGCAGTTTGGAGTTATTTATTAACCATCAACAGTTAGCTTGTCCTCAGGTATGAGCGCACAACACACTGAAGCGACACGGCTCACACACCCACCAAATCTGGAAAAACCCAGGTGATTCCTGACTGCGAGCTTCCCCAACAAAACCGAATTCTGATACTGCAGCGCTCTTATTATGCTGAGTGACACTCCTGTTGATTTTTTTCTCAGTGCATGGTTGCATGTTTAACATTGGAAAGAGATGATGATTATGTCAAATAAGCAGTTAATGTATAATGAACCACACAAGTAATAATAAAATAGTGGAAAACAGTATAATGTAATGTAAGGTTAGTTAAGTAAATGCTAAGACTGGGGAACTGTTGTGGTGGCATTTAAAATAAAGCAGATATTAATTACTTGCTGCGCACATACTGTACATAGCTGCAAAGAAGGGCACTTCTTTGCATTTGCACTAGATGCAAATCGTAACCTGTGAAAATCGTGACCTGCGGCACAGACCGTATGTCCGATTTGAATGTAAATTACAGGAATGTAATTGCGGTGGTACCGGGCTGGCTTATCGAGAAAACACATGTAGATTAGACAAACTGTGGAGCTGGCATACAGCACAATTTTCCAAAGGTTAGCCGTCTCCAGACCCCTTTAGCAAACATACTCCTGAATCAGTCTTTCCACTGAAGAGACAAAATATATTTTATCTAACTCTGAGTGACACTACGAACAAGTGAGAATCTTCTTCTTCTTTGTTTTTTTTTACCAAATGTCCTGGAATAACTAAAGTATTCTGATTCTGATTGAGTAACTGTGGTGCAATTACTGAATATCTAATTGAAATCCTCTGATATGAAGAAAAGTGATCACATTACTATAACCTTACTGTCCAGTCACGGCCTTTTCTCACACTCAAACATCTTGGTTTCTCTTCGTCTTCCCTTTTTTCTCTCCTTTTGTCCTCTGCAGCCTCTCATCTCTCATTGTGCTTCAAGTGGTTCAGCAGCGTAGTTTGATCTCCTCTATGACTGTTACGGCCCCTAATTGGAGGTTAAATATTCAGATTTTTTACAGAATCGAACACATACAGTGTATTGTCTCCTTTTTTATCCTTGTAGTGTGTGACCTGAGGAGAGATAGATGTGTGTGTGTGTGTGTGTGTGTGGTAGTCTCTCTCAAACACACTCTTTCGAGAGAAGTCGGTTAAAGTGAGCCGGCTTCAAAGCAGAGACAAAGAATCTGATGCCCTGATAGCTTTCTGATCACCGGTTGTCGCCTTCATCTGAGAGCTGACACACTCCCGAACGCCACAAACGCCACAAACGCCACAAACGCCGGACTGGAGTGCGACTGAGTGCGGATACACTTCAACCGACTGTGCTCAAACGCTTTTTTTTTGTTTTGAACTGATCTCCTCTCATCCCGTCCGACCCTTCCTCTCCTCTTCTCTCCCTTCATCTCCCTCTCTTCACTTTTCCCTCTTTCTTTTTTTTTTCTCCCTACATAACAGCTCATCCACCCACCCCTCAAAACTCAAGACCCATTACACGCATTTTTATGTCTTGTCTCCTGCAGAGAGCTAAAACAGAGAGGCGGAATGAGAGAAAAGTTTTTACGAGTGCACATGGTTTGATTGAAGTGAGCCCTCCTCCCTCTTACCTTTATGGGCTCTGCGGCGATGAAGAGGAGATGAGAGATGGATGAGGGAGGTGTGAAAAAAAGGAGCCCTGATTGTGGCCGAGAGCGGAGGGGGAAGCGCGTTACTCTCGTAGCTGCGTGCTGATGAGGCAAGGAAGTGATTGAAGGACCGAAGGAGCATATATATGCATGGTGTCGGTCGCACAGTGAGAGGGTTTGATTATTTTGGGGCTTTTTTTTTTAGGTGTGTCAGTCATGTCAGTTCTTGCCAGGAAAAAATGGTCAAAGAACGCATGCATTAAAAAATACCCACAACATAAAAACACACAATATATGCACTCCAACGCTACAAAACCACAAACCACAAAGCCGACACTCGCTTGGACAGAAAAAATTACGATTGTTAAAACACTTCAAACAACCTGTTATGACTTTCTGCTCATTTAGGCTTGTCCTTGATTTCATTTCTTGTCTAATCGTCTCTTTATTGGCTTCTTCTAAAACCTTTGCTGTCTGTCTGAACGTGCAGTTGGAGGAGGAGGTTTGGGTGGATGATGAGTGTTTGACCCTTGATGAAGAAGACTGTTATTTACATCCCGCCTCCTTACAGCAGTTGGTTTCTTTTATCACGTCTTTTTCTCGACTTAAGAGCAGGTTTAGCGATGGACTCTAACTTTAACCATAGAGGTGGTTTAGCAGATGAAGCACACTTTAATTTATATTATTTGTGTGAGACACTGACAGACATCACTTATACTAATACTTCTAATAGCTGCAGCAAAATTAGAAATTATTTGCGTGGGTTGTTTTGAAAGGGAACGACAGACTAGGTGTTTTGTCAGTGAGGTTGGAGGACTCATTGTTTTACAGCCGCCTCTTTTTAGATGGTCCTTGATGGGGAAAATAAAGCCTGACGGGCTGTACTCCAGACTCGAGATGATTATGGCTGTGAGGAGCCAGCAGGTGGATGAAGATGAAACCGCTCAGAGTCAGAAATGACAATCTGGCGTGGTGATATTCAAAAGGAAGACAGCTAACTGGTCAGGAAACTCAAAGTTGTAAATGAAAGACAGTGCGAGAAAGTGGAAATAATGGAGAGGCTGGAAATGAAAACCAGCATGTGAAAAGAGTAAAATAGATCTTCCTTTCCTCCTCTCTTCCTTCCTCCCACATTTGAAATTGAAGTGATCAAAAGGATGATTGGATTAATCCTTCAATTCCACTCGTAAACCGGCTAAAAGTGAGTGTGTGTGCAAAAAAAAAAAAAAAGAAAGAAATCCAAAAGATAAAACAGACAGAAACCAAAAATAGTCCAGTTTGTAATCTGTTTACCAAATGCACAAACACACATGTGGGCAGGTTACTCACTTGTACGCACACATGCACACACACACACACACTAGAAAGTGCAGAGTTGGCAGGGTGGACTAATTTATGCTTGAGTGTGGTTCAATTAAGTCAGATGTAAAGAACTGTTCCCCAGTCTCAGCATGCACTGCAACGCAATGCAGGGCACACACATCCTCTCTCTATCTCACACACACACACACACACACACACACACACACAGAGGCTGTTAGAGAAATTCATGGACTTACATAATGAACTTGTTCACTGAGCCATAGGATGTGTACAAACAAGAATGCCATGGCAACACAGACAACACGGGAATCCAACTAAAAGGCTTCGTGACCGTTATTCCTGTTTTTTTATGCTTTGTTTAAAAGGCTTCACACCAGGCAGAAGTTTTGACACAATCCTGTTCAAAGAACTTTTTTCTTTTTTTGTCTGCAAATGAAAAGAAAAACCTGTTGATTAAATAGAGGCGGACAGCAGGGTCAGTGGCAGCAGCGTCTGACTAGTCCCCATTTGGAAATGTATTATTAGGTACAAGGTTTTCCAGAAGTAATGGCACCTGTTGACTGTACTTATTTTTCTCTTGCTGGTCTTAACCAAGGCTGATCAGTAGTTATTGCTCGAGGTTGTTATAGTGCTTTTTCTTTCACAAAGTGGTCTGAGATTACCTACTTTTAGGAGTGGTTTGTCTTTTTGCTAAAAAAAGAGTGAGATTTATGCAACAGAGACTTGTGTATGACATGTACGGGACAGTCATGTGGTCATTTATATCTATTTTATTTCATTTTTATTTAACATTTATATATAACAAATATGGATATACCGACGTTTTGGGCATACAATAGTGTGTCGGAGGTAATCAGTAGCTATCAGGACTTCTCTGCTTTGAAACTGGGGCAATTAACTGACTTCACTGTTGAAAGTGTGTGTGTGTGTGTGTGAGAGAGAGAGAGAGAGTGAGACAGCTCTTTCCGTAGTTTAAAAATAGCGATACTCCACTGATTGGACTTAATTGGAAAAAAAAAATGCTGGACTAATAGTTCTGACCAAATGTTCTTCCTTAGTTTTTGGGTGACTGTTTCAGCCAACAGTGGCATGTATCCAGTTATATTTTTCGCTCCCATTAATGCAAACTGTCTCTTTTCAACAGATAAAAGCAAAAACAAATAACTGTACACACATTTTGGAGGATAACTGCTCCTTCCTTTGTGTAGTTTGCACAAGCAAACGGGTGTACAATGCACAAAGCTTTCCCTTTATGACAGAGCAAATCATTATGATGCTACATCACAACATAAAATCCATTTCAAACGTACTACCTGTTTGATATTTCCTGCTTTTTCTCTTTCTTTTTTTGACACAAATCCAGATTGATTGAACTAAAAGATGCACAACATTAAAAGACGACTCTGGTGTTATTTTGTATTTTATACTACTGTCAACAAATCCCATGAAAACCCCAGAAAGATCCTATTAGTAAGTATTTCCAGTGTAGCCAAAGCCTGATATAGCTGGTTTATTTGTAGTAAATCCCACATACATCATCCTACTGCTGTAAATATTCACTGGAGCTCTACATGTGTATTAATCTGCAGCTGAAAATGCTCCCTGACAAATGGTCCTGCTTGACTAACAGCTTAAAAAAACAGTTTAGAGAAAAGGAAAGTATGAATTTGTGAGGTATTTTAAAAGGTTTTCTTGGGGCTGAGAGCTGCATGCAGGGTGAAGAAGGCGAGTTTAAAGAGCCACATTGTTTGCTCTTGATCATTTTGTGGGATTTGTTGGCGACGTCAGAACTGAAAAAAGGAAAAATGGAGTTATCCTTTTAACTTTTCCTCTAATTTTTGCTTTGCAGTTAAATTTGCAAAGCCCCAACTTCTGCCAAATTTTGCTGAAAGTTCAGTTTAGTTGAACTTTGGCTGTAAAACCTGGCAGAAAACCGGGGCAGTGCGCGCTGCCACGCTTTGCACAGACGCTTTCTTTCATTAAAAAATAAAGCCTCGCTCTGTGCAGTGTCACACTTAGAGGTTGTCGTATTCTGTATTTTCACATTTTAAAGAAGTTCTGGCTCCAGCTGGTCTAAAATCTGCTTTTTTCTCTTGCACAGTTGACCTGAATTACTGCAAGATTTCAATAAGTACGGTTGAGCTGAACAATGTCTAATCACTAAACATGCTCTTTTCCTGTGACAATTAACATAAAACAAAAGCATTCAACACTGAAGCCGCTGAATATATGCAAACAACGGCCCTTTTCTTTCCCTCCATTTGCCTTTTCTCTCTTTGAATACAAATAAGTGACACACTTAAAATACGAACCCTTTCCCCCCTTCAAACACTAATTCTTCTCCTCCATCAATATCTGCCTGCCTGTGTGTCCTTGTTATTGTACAGTTTCAGTTTTTCTAGGTCTTAAATAATTCCCCGCCTCTCGCTCTCCCTTTCTCCCGTCTATCTCTTTCACCGCTCCCTCCCACATCTTATTGCTCAGAGCAAACAATTACTTGCCTTGTTTGAGAAACTCTGGACTAAAATAAATCTGAATAAACGGAGGGATCTCAGTCGCTACAGAAACGTAATGCGGGTGATGGAGGAGCAGATGAAGGGAGGCAATAAGAGGTACACAAAGAGGATGTCACTGCCGCTGAGCATCAGAATGGACCTCTCTGTCTTTTTCTGGCTTGCGCACATACTGTACATAGCTGCAAATACACAATTATGTGTGTCCACATTTTCCTGAAACAGAGCTTTGTTTGAAATGAATTACATCCCCAAAGGCGGAGAGGAAATGAAGTATTTTCTTGTGGATTACTAAAGAAAATACACAACCTTGTTAGACCTGAGGGCTTTTTATTGTTCCTGGGCAAAGAATGATCATTTCTTGCTTTTGCTTTCCCTGCCTCTCTGCTTACAGTCCCTTTTTGCATATTCATGTTTGATTTACTATAAATTATTAGTCGATGCCCTTAAATCATCCATCCTGGTCTATCATGTGCTGTGACCTCCATTTGAGGCTGTTTTCCCGACTGCAAACTCTTGGATGAGACTTACAGGAACTAGAAGGATTTCACTTGCAAATAGGACTCTGCAGAACTCTTGAGGATGCATATGCGAGATTTATTTAAAACATTTATGGCATTTCTGGCTTTTATTTTACACTGTACAGTAAGATGAGAGAGAGAAGAAAAGGGGGTATGGAGAGAGAGTGGGCAGGCATGCACCCTTTAGTGGTCTAAAACAAAAAGTTACCACACTTTCAATGACCTGTGTTCAGATTTAGGGTCAATATCAATAGTTAAATAACATTAATATCTTTACAAATATGCCCCAGTTGTCTGTTATTGTGAAAACAAAGAAATCATACTAGTACAAAAACTTAGCTTTCAAACAATCTTGTATTTTATTATAACACCAACATTTTTGTGTAAAAAGAAAATGGGCATTTTACTTTAAGTCCCCCCAAGCAGAATATTAATATTGTTTCCTAATGTCTTTGTCAACATCTTTAACTCCCGCTGTGGACGTCTATTGCTGGAGGGTTATGTATTAACAGAGGATGACAATATAATAAAATAATGAGCCTTTATAGGAGAATGTATGATTGTTGACAAAAGATGTAAAAAACAAAAAATATTCTTATAGCATCATTTAGTTAGTTTATAGTGTGTTATAAACCATTCATTTACTGTGTAATAGTGATTTGAAATGCTAAAAATGGGAACTGAAAGTAAATGTTACAGAGATTTCTACCAATCAGTGGAGCGTGTTTCTAAAAAAATTATTACAAAGTCATCAGTCATCCTTTGGGGGGGTATTAATTAACATTACACTGTTCAGTCAGCCCTCTAAAACTAATTTAAATAAAATGTAATTAGTAATGAATGCTTACACCACAAACAGGCTGCATGCTAAGAGTAGGAAACAACCAAGAAAACTCTGAAAACTGCAGTGCACCCTGGGAAATCTGTCTGACCTAACACACTTCAGCTGAGTGATAGAGGAGGCTAAATCAAGTTAGACAACTCATTTTTCAAACAGCGGAGACCCCTGGTGGGTTAAAACCTGCAGAAACGACGCTGTTTGTGTGTTATCACCGCGAGGAGAAGTTTTACTGTTAATAATGTTTCATCCTCTCGAATGACCCTCTTTCATTAGACGTGGATTAAACCATCTCCACACTTCATAATAAACCAACAATTAATTAATTGAGGCACAAAGTCTTAATCTTCTCTCTTGGTTTTTGAGCTATCTGTAAGAAGATATATAACTTAATACTGCCTTTTCAGCTCGTGATCATTTCATATGAGATCTCTGCAAAGATATGACATAATGCTTCATTTCTGCAATTCCAGTCCGCGGATGCGTATTCGTGTGTGTATGTGTGATTTTTGTGCCGATAATAGAATCTTAATTGGTTGATTAGGGAGGATTAAGGTCATTGATTGGATAGAGCTCAGGGCTCACCTGCTGTTCCCAACATCTAATTGGTTGGCTAAATAACATTTCAATGAAAGGCTGGGAGCTGCAGCGGGCGAGCGTTCACACACTCACACACACACACATGCACACACAGCCGAGAGGGAAGGACGAAGACAGATAAGACGAGGAGCAGGGGATGAGGGATGGAGGAAGAAAGAGAGAGGGAGAGAACATCCTTTTACACCGAGTGTCTCAGCCTTTCTGGGTGACAAAAATATGGTCTGTCAGTCACAAAGCAGGGTGAAAATGTTTGTGTGTGTGCGTGTGTGTCAGGGAGCAGTATGCTCAGAGCGCATAAGGTGCAGGTGTGCAGAGTAGACCGCTAATAACCTGTGTCAGCACACACACACACACACACACAGTCACACACTGCGCTGTGTGTGAAGTGTGATAGCTGTAGAGACAGTGACAGGTTGTGGAAGATGAGACTAATAATTGATTGACATCCGTGTCCTTGCAGCTGTATCTGTGTTTGTGTGTGTAGGTATGGATTTTGTGAATGTGTGAGTGTGTGAGACGGGGAGTGTGTGTGTAGTTGGCTGTGCTGTGATTTTTTTTTTTTTTTTGAGTGTTGAATTTGACATAGTTGAAGAAAAGAAGAGCATGGAATCGTGCAAATGTGCTTTTCTGTGCGGCTGCATGCTGCGTCTGTACCTGCAGGTTTTTATGTGTGACATGTTTGGGAGCTTGTCATCGGTGTGTTTTCATGGATTCATACACCCGGTTTATGAAACCGCACAGGTACCGCAGGCTGTTAGAGGATTACTGAGGTGTCTGCTTGGCAGCTACAGCCCGTATCATTATTATGAGAGACCTTAATGATGGTGAATTATCATTACTGCAGAAAATGCTTCCCTGCACAGTAGGAAGGAGGCACATAAACAACATATCCTCACACACAGGAGGTTGTAAATCCCGCTCTAGATATTTCTTACGTGCTGTGCAGTGATGTACTGGAGCAAACAGCAGTCCATAAGCAAATCTGACACTGCGCCTGGCAGGAATCCAGAAGATGTGGCAGTAACTTTGTAGAATCTTAAAAAATGGTGAAAGACGTCCAATAAATGCTCAGTACTGATTAATGATACCAGTCACTTCTTTCAC
Organism: Amniataba percoides; assembly: GCA_037176925.1. NCBI lineage: Eukaryota > Metazoa > Chordata > Actinopteri > Centrarchiformes > Terapontidae > Amniataba > Amniataba percoides. Next base: position 22,243,828 of record JBAJHX010000051.1, on the reverse strand, counting down.
ACACACAGTTACATTTGCAGCAGATTAATTGTTTTAGAGATGATCAGGAGACGAGATGAACAAAATGTTCAAAAATTTGATCCATCTCTGCCAAAATATCAGTGTGTATGACAAAACATCAAATACAAAAAAACATCAGAAACATATGTTAAAAATGATACACGCACAATTACAACAACTGATGATACATAAACACACAGCTCATGTCCGGTCCAGAACTCTGGAAACTTGAACAGGTAATTCAAGTGATAGTATCTGATAAGCTGAATGAATTAAATAAAATATGCATCTTTCGCTTCCAGTCTCTGTAGCTAAGCCTCGCTGTTGCTATGTTTGCACCATAGTTTAACACCAATGCGTTCATTCAGAGCTGCGAACAAACATCTGTGTCAAAGTTGTTCTTAAACGATCAGAACTGGGAATCCTCAGTGGCGATGGTATGAACTATAATTAATAAAGGCTAAAGTTTCAGAAATAAGCCAATGCGAGAAAGTCACTGAACACAGTCTTGACAATAAGTCGTTGTGATGCCATTAAAATAAGATGATCAAAATCTAAGCAGAAAGTGAGATATCCCTGCTTTTTGTCCCCAGTTGGAGTCTATGCTTCCCATAATGCATCATTTCCACCCATTAAAGGCTTCTAAGACTTGACAAAGCTCACTCAGAAAACACATTGCACTTCTCATTGTCTATTAAACTAATCTTCCTGGGCAACGTCAGAGGAGCTCCTCTTTATGAAGAAATAAAAATCAACATAATTAACGAATCACACATCCGGAAATGTTTACGATACATACAGTAATGAACATTTATTGAACAATGAAATGAGAAAATGACATTTACCACCATAGACCTTCATCATTTCTGTGATTGCTCATTTAGACTGTTTGGATTCATGCGGATGAATGTGAGCCTCCCTGTGTGTGATCTGATGACGCTCTCTCTTGCTCTCATTTACACACACACACACACACACACACATAATAAAGATAGGCCTTGACCTTTTGGCCACTGGTCGTGTCATACTCAGTAGGGTGAAAGCACAAACCTGACTCAGCTCTTTAACTGTAGCTGTTTAGAGACACACACACAAACAAGTGCACACACACACTGTGCGTGTGTGTGTGTGCTGAGGTTGAATATCAGACTCTACTCCCTCATTTGGCATATTGTTCAGAAGAAGGTACTTAAAACCAGATGGATCTCTCTCTCACACACACATGCACACAGATGCATACACACACACAGATGCATACACACACACACACTGTCTTTTACAAACTGAGTATGCATATTTATAAGATGAATCGCTGAATTATTGAAAGGTTTTGAAATGGAGCCAATAAAGGTGCAGCATTATGCGTGTGTGTGTGTGTGTGTGTGTGTTTTAAAAAGCAAATGAGCCAAAAAATCACTGCATGCATACCTCTGCAGGTATTGATGGCTTTACAGAGTACATGCACACACACACACACACACACACACACACACACACACACACACACGCACACAGACTCACATATGAACACAGTATCTCTATTGTATGAGAACCTTTTCATTTCACTGCTTTTAAAGACATCAAACTTTTTAATAATTTATGTTTTTTCCTGACTTGTGTAAAGATCAGTTAGATTAGCAGCTACATGAAACTCTTTGAAATATACAGCCAGGTTGGACTGGGGACTCTTCTTATCCTGCTGCACTAGTAAAGATTATATTTGTACATTACAGTGTCAAATTAAAAGTCTCTCTGATTCTAAATTGTGCTTCAGGCTTTGTTCATGCAGATGTGTGAGTGTGTGTGTGTGCTTCCCCTGTTCACACACACAGAAACAGGGGATGACTTCTCACACAAGCCTTACGGACGTCATGGCACTTCGCAAGCAATATTTATATTCACCTTCGACCGGGCAGTTTTGTTTTTTGTTGACCGAGGCAGAAAAAGAGCTTTTTTCCCGGAGTAATCAAGACAAGCGCGGCTGGTCGTCTCCAGGTTGTCGCTCACGTGTGTTAGAAGATGTTACCTCAAATTAAACAACAAAATACAGAGTTTGTGACCAACTAACAACCCTACAGTGGTTTCTAATTTTACATGTGTCAGCGCTGGATAAGTCACTAGTAATGTGTGTGGTTGCATGTGTGAGCGGTTAATAACAACAAATGGCTGCATATTGTAGATACTGTCAAAAAAAAATGTGGATTTAGTGTGAAAAGTAGTCAGTTTGAAGGCTCATCAGACTCCTTGTCACTGATTGGAGTACTGTTTCTTCTTCACTTTCCATGGTAACCTAGAAAGAATGGGTTTAACCTTGCATTGGAACAAAACATGAGCCTTTTTTAACTTTCAGGCTGCATATCTTCATACAGCGCTAATGTCTGGCTTAACACAGTTTAAACAAATTTGACTTTGCTTCAATTTCCACTTTTAAATTGAAGTATACTATCTTCTTGTCTCTGGTTAATGTGTGTTTGTTTATCTTGAAGGAAAACGAGTGAATGCTGAAGGCGAGAACGCAACGTAAACTGTGCTAATAAAATATGCCACAAACTGCTCTCCTGTTAACCATAATAAGTACCAATCAGATTTTTTTTCCTTTTATAGTCATTAGGAAGTGTAAGTGGTCACATGACCCGACCAGCCACCCAAGACCAGCAGTCCTATTCTTAGAATTTTAATGAATACAACCCAGTTTTACATCTTCATATGAATCACCCGGCACTAAGGCTCTTTTCACTATTAACACCCAGTGGCAGTCACTCTGTGTTAACTTGACAGCGAACAAAAATACGAGTTACTTAGTTATTTAAATGCTCATGACAACAAACCACATCAATTCAATTTGCATTTTTCAGATGACAGACGTTTGCAACTTTCAGCCTCTGAAGACTGGGAGCTGCACAGTTGTGTACACTCACAGTTGTGAGACAGCACAGCTTGTACAATCTGATGAGAAATGAACTGAATGAGATTCAGAATCATTAGTACAGTATGTGGGCTGCTCAATAATCCACAAACTGTATGATACTTTAGCCCGCGGCTTAATTTAAAGCCCTCTTTACACTGATAATCACACTCGAAAGGCCTCTGCAGAACATGGCCATCTTTCATCCTGATCTTGTCTGTCTTCCTCCATCATCTGAACAACATATCTCTCCCCGGAGATTCCCACTGTTAGCTTAAAAAAAAACCTCACTTGAAGCACTTACATACAAGGTAAATGGAGTAGGATGGGCCGCTGTGCTGTACTCAGTGGTTGCTATGACATTTGCAACATCCAGCATCACTGAAGATTTCTCCCGTTATGTTCTTTATTATGCTTCAGCGGCATGTGAGGGTCAGGTTTCTCTCTAACATCAGTTTTTCACTGATGATTATAAAAGAGGGAGGTGGCTATTTGTTTTAGCAAATGGTTAAGGAAGGAAAAAGGCAGAAATTCTTTTTTTTTTAAAATAGTTTTAATCATTTATGAACTTTGATTGACCCTTTTTGTGTGTTTTACCCATCAGTCTCTCTGCCTGCTATTAAATAAAGGCAGCAATTAAATGAATGATATAATCCTGTAGTTAAACAAATGTCTATTGGTCGGCCTTTGTACCAAAGTAAAGGGTTCATGATCAGTCATTCAGCAGTGCTGACTTTAGGAGTGATTTAAATTACAGATGGTGTGCGTCATCAAAGGTAGAATTTTTCTTCGGGAGAAAAAATCTTCTCAAGTACAAAATAATTTCCAGTAACTATCGCAGCAAATGCATTAGCAGACAGATGTTATGAATGCTGCAGAGTAAACCAGCGTGGTGCAGGATATGTGGGAAACAGGGAACATTTAGGAAGTAGACAGCTGGACAAGTTTCTTTAAAATCAGCCAATTTCTATTTCTATTAGAGTCCTGTACTGTTCACTTGAGCATTTGTGCAACTTTATTTGTGCAAATGTGGCTGCTGATTTGGAGGCTGTGTGTATTTATAGTCACTGCACAGACTGTACAGACGGTAGCTGTTTGCTAGCTTGCAACATATGTGCCAGTCATTTGCGTGCATCATGCCTTTGTGTGACAGCTTAGTCTCAGACTGATCTCAAAACTGAGTAGGAGCTGCTACCGCTTCTGCTATTCTCCTCGCTCTCCTTTTTCCTCTTGTCTCTCTGTGTTCACTGATAGTTGAGTCATACAGCTTTGGGATGGGCACAAACACACTGTTTGCCTAAGTTGAAACATTCGCAGCATTCATGGGTGCCTCTTCGCCCCGGTCGCACCGAGTGAGCTCAAATCTACTGGAATATTTTTTTCTTTTGACTTGGATGCAATCGTACCTCTAATTTCTTTGCATCATATACCAGGGCTGACTCCCTGAAAACCTATAATAAAGGTATCATCAAAAAATAGGAGATGTGACAGCGGACTGCAATGATCTTGACTGCATCGTTATAATTGTCGTCCCCAACTTGTAGAAATACCTCATGACTTCTGATTTGGAGGGTTTACTTATGAGGGAAGTGATGCAGATAAGTCTGCTGTGTAAGATGGCATTACAGGCTACGGCTGTAAATCCAAAACCGTTTCGTATCCCAGCACCGACGTGTGACTGACAGGTTATTTGAAGAGTTGCAGAGTTGAAGGTTGCATCAAAGAAATCTTGGGAGCTGAAACCTTTTTTTTTTTTTCTTTTTTTTTTTTTTCCTCAGAAGACATTTTGACTTGACACAGCAGGAACAGAAACAGGTGTTACAAACATTAACGTCAGCCTCAAGTGTCCCGGTGAACCATGACAGTGAGCCAGCATTCACGATACCAGGCCCCTGAAAGTGACGCAGCTACATGGAGATAAACCATCATAAATTTTATTATTTATGTCTGCGGTTTCAGCCATTATATATTTGAATTACGAACATGGTGTGAAATCGTAACATCCAGCTCTTTGAATGCACTTTATCAGCGGGATAAGTGGCAGATTTTTCTGTTTTATGATGGAGGCTCATTCACTAATGTTTGTTATACAGTCTGTTATCTCGGCTTAGATGTCTTGTTTGCTTCCACTTTTCTTTTACTAGACGTTTAAAAGAGCATTATATAATTTACGGCTGTTATTAACTATTACAAGCCGCTAGCCAAGTACAGCAGCATCCGCAGGTCTGTGAGAAATAAAACAGGTTGTTTGCTTTTTATGGCTTAAGAATGAAATGTGATGTAACGCTTGTGACTCGTTTTTAACACCCACCATTATCCATCTTTAAAAAGTTTTCTGAAGGTGTGTGCACGCGTGTATTTCTGTATCTGAAATGTTAACTCATCGATTGAAACCCCTACAGATATATTAGGGACAGTAAAAACCTCGCACCTCACTCAACAGCTACATACGTCTTAAAATCACACTGCAGACAGACAAAGATGAAAATCCATAACGCTAATATCAGAGGTCCCATATTGATTGCGAATGTTTTTTTTTTTTTCCTGGGTTTTTTTTGTTCTTTCAGAGCAGTGCATGCCAAATGAATCCCCGCTGCTTTTTTAGCGAGGAAACAAATTCAGAAATATTAGTAAGATAATGCGAGCTGACAGATCCGGGAGAGACGTGAGCAGAGATCAGCATGAGAAACCGAGAACAAGACTATAAACACTTTGGGGAATGAAGCCCCGTCTGTCTGTTCTGGATAAGTGAGAGCCTTGTTCCGTGTTTATAAGTTCAGACTAAAGTGATCAAAGTGTAACAGGTGGAGTCTTAAATTGAAATTGGCCTTTCAATAAGCAGCTGAATAACAATGAGGGGAAACGAGCGTGGCACATCTTGCATGCCTCCCAGCAGAGACAAATTAATCGTTTGAACTCCTGGTTAATGTTGTGACTAAAGAGTTCATAATAAAAAGTAAGACACTTGATACTAATATATTCACTCATTATAAGTCTAATGATCCATTTTTTCTTTTTTAATTGTGAGTAAATGACATGTGATGTGTATCTTTTACTAAAGTAAATATCACAATGTGACAGTATTATATTACAGTTAATTCAGACCTGCATTTAAAACTTACTTAAACCTCCTATTATTAATTTTAAACACTACTTTGACACGTCATCTTTTAAGTTGATATAGCGAGCTGGTTAACAAACTGTTGATTATTGTTATCGATCATGTTTGTCTCCACCTCGTGAGTGTAAGTCTGGTCTAATCTAATCTTTGAGCTCCATTTTTGGTCTCAACCAGTTACTAAAGGAAATATCAGTAATGATAGTCTCTACATGTCTCTACAGGCATTTTGTAGTGAGCAGGTGCTGTAGCGTGCGGTGGGTTTTCAGAGCTTTTTCTCTGAAAACAGCTGCCTGCTCTGGTAAAAACAACAGCATGAGAGTGGAGAGGATGAATAAAATAGTTACGCTGTGGTGGGACAGATAAAAAAATGAGTTCAAACTAAAGCAGAGTGGAGCTTAAGATTCAGGAGATAACTCCTTTTTTTTAGGATCATCAATTTAAACAACCCCTGCAAATTAGTTTCACGTTGTTATTTAATATGTTATAAAAAAAATTGATTATAAGTACTTGTAGTAAAAGTACAGAAACATTTGTTCTGTCTGAAAATAGCTGGTACTGTCAAAAGTAAAACTACTCATTGTGCAGCAGAATACCCCTATTTTATAATATTTCTATATTATTGGATCATTAACTTAATATTCATTTATTAGTGCTCATGTGTTCAACATTGGACTGTTGTATATTGTTTAACTAGAAATCATGTATATAATGCATCATATTTACAAGTTGATCACTGTAGTTGTTATAGCAGAGTAAAAACTATAATAAATTGAAGTATAAAATAGCAAAAAATCAATATAAACAAGTACCTAAAACAGTGCTTAAGCACAATTCTTTTTATAATACATATTTAATTTCTTACCGCTTTGATTATGAATAAAGTATTTTAGTAAGTGTCCCTCTTACTGCTTGTTCGGGGTACAAATTTAAGGTGGGAACTTTTCGTGGCAGCTGTTCTGAATAATTGAAGACTAAATCATGAAAATTAAATGTATGAAAATGTTGGGTAGTCTTCTTACAAACAGAAACAAAGACAGCCACTGCTTTCATAGTCAAGTGTTTATCTGTAAAAACTGCCACGGAAAAAAAACAACACAGACAAAAGCTGCTTCCATATGAACGGGGACGGCCGCTTTTAACGCACAGGTGTTGATGTTGAACGCTAATTAGAAAGTCAATCAAAGCCTCGACATTACAGGTGCACGTATGAAATGTGACGAGGCAGCTGTAGCTCAGATGGCAGAGAGGGTTTGGCCATTTAAAGATAAATGTCCAGCATCAAGTCTGATTTAAATGTCTGTTTTAATTGCATAATCATCTTTTGACCCATAAACAAACAAATTCAACTCTCTGTCTGTCATCTGTACCAGTAACTCATTTGTCAGGACATGAAATGATGAAAATGAAGTAGAAGAGTTCAACTACAGATGGGAAGCCCCTCATATATTATTAACAGCTCCATTTGGCCACCTCTGTGCCTGGTGTTTGCTCTATTCATGTGAGAAAGATTATATAATTTGTAGTTGTTGTTATGGTTCATATTTATCTGTTTTGTTTTGTTTTTTTCTATGATAGACTTGCAGAAACGGTCATTTTGAGCGTGCTGCTGTGCAGCTGCAAATAAACTGCAGGGTCACATGCAGGCAGAGAACAGGTGGCGTTTAAATGCCTTGTATTTACAAAATAAGGATTTCAGGAGTTATCCTGAGCAGGAGAAAGAGAGAGAGAGCATAAATGTGTTTTGGCAGAAATTGCAGGCACTACTGTACTGAAGGTGGTTCAGGGAACATCAGCATCTTTTATAAGGAACTGTCCCAAAATCTTTAGGGTGGAGGCCGAGATTCAGCCTTATGTCTCATTTTTTAAAAAGGCAAGAGTCTCTGCAGCATTATTAATGTTTTCTTTGGAGAACAGATACCAAATAAAATGCTAAATTTTAAGGCTGAATTATAACATGTCAACTTTATATGACATTTCATTTTTAACCTCCCCAAAAAAACTGCAGCATCAGTTGCTTCAACAAGTGCCCTAAAAAGTGCCCTAAAACGACACATGACAAAGTCCTCTGGCAGTTGTGGAAATAATGACGGATGCAGAGGTGGAGGTCAGCAGATGGGATTTTAGAGCGACAAAGAGGGATGAGTGGGTGAATAAAACATCAGACTGTCACAGCTGTTTGTTCTCTGTTTACAACTGATACTCAACATTGTGTTTTAAAGCGTGATCGAGATCTTTCCATAACCATGACCTCATATTTATCATGGTCATCATGACGACAAAGGTTCCCTAACTTTGAAAAAAAAAACATACTGACTCTTAGTATGTCATAAAAAGGGATTAGTAGCTTTCAAATGGTTTTGGATGTCACAGACAAACAATGTTTGATGGGGACGCCTGAGGTTTGAATGATAAAGCAGGATTTTAGGTTCACTTTGGATTTAACCCCGGGATTTAAGGATTACAACAGTTGTTTTACTTCTTACCAGGACACACTGCTGTGATCATGTTCACTGCACAGTTAACAAGCTCCGGCGCAGGTTATGCTCAGATAACAGATCATCTTGTATAAAAGCAGCCCCCACTGACCAGTAAACTCTCGTGGGAAATGCCATGACCATTTGTGAGAATCCCGTTGATCGTGGGACGTTGTCAGTAGGCAGAGACCGGATGGATTTCTGTGATGATGTTTTATATCATTGTGCTTTTCTATTCTGATGTCTTCCCACAACAGAGTCTGACTGAAGCACTTGTACTTGTTGCACTTATAAGATATTAAAGTAAGCCCACTTACTGCATTGAATTAAGTTGGGCTAAAATTGTCATATGCACCATAAGAATACATCTAAGTAACACATACATTTACATATTTATTTCGATGGTGCAGTGATATTATAAGTTATATTATAAACCTGTTTTTTTTTATTGTCGGCTACCCTTCTTGTATTGGGAATCTGCAGCTGTGTTGCTTTTAGCCTGGATTATGCATTTAACTTAATCTAATAATCTAATATTACAGTTTGCGCTTTGTTTCTAAAATACGCTGCTCTCCTATCAGTAGACTCCTCCATGAGCGCGATTAGTCATCTGCTGCAAACACGCTCATAGCTAGTTTGGGAGTCCCTGGTTTGACTGTCTGAGTTGATGACAACCATCGTTGTGTGACGATTGCAGTTGTTGTGCTTAGTGAAGCGATAATGAAACGATATCATGGGTATGTTGAACTTCTTTCAAAGCACAGGCCTCTGTTTTTGATGTTATGCTTCAGATTTAAGTGCGGGGGGGGGGGGGGCTGTTTACTGTTGGTAGAGATAATATTTCCTCACTGACGTCCATATTTCATAAATATCCATATTCTGCGCTTGCAAATGCAATAAGGGAAATGACATTGCTCTCCCTGTGTTCTGAACTCCTTTCTACCCTGATATTTTCTGCACAGTCACTAAAAGTGAAGATGATAACTTGAGTAAAGATGATAAAGAGCGACTGAGAAGCTGGAATATCAAACACTCACTGGAGATTTTTATTTTTTTCAGATTTACTTTTTCTTGCTTTTTCTCCCTTTGAGCTTTGAAGGGCAGGTTTTCTATACAACTTCTGGGGGGGGAAAAACTCAGAAAAACCAAGGAAACATTCCTTTTGCTTTGTACGACTCCTTTCCTTATCTATCAAAGTGTGATCCCACCTCCATGAATCATGCAGCATCCACAACATCCACAGCATGAATAGTATCTTAAAGACAAACAGCAGGCCAGTAAAGATTCCCCACAGAGACTTTTAAGACATGCACAGTGTTCAAGGACGCCTGCAAATGTGAAAAACAGTTGTTGAGATGGTTCACATAAACTGAAATGGACTTGGTGGAAAGAAAAAAATCTCCAAGGTACTCCCCCCCCCACCCCCCCCCCATGCAGCGCTGCTATTAGGTCCGTCTATTAAATCAGTGAAGAGTGTGTGTGCAAGTGTCTGTCACTGTATCTTTCACGTCTAATCGTGCACCAGCCTGCTTCCTCTATTAGAGATACAGTATGTCAAAGCAGCCTCTGGGCCCAGTGGGTATCTGTGTGTGTGTTTGTGTGTGTGTGTGTGTTACGGTGTGTGTTGCACCGTTAAGAGTTTAGCCATGAGTCCTGTCAAAACCTCGAGCAAACTCACACCGAAGCTCATTTGTTGAGGACGCTCGACAGCGAAAAAGACAAGACAAACAAGGCGTGAAACAGAAAAAGACGTAACGCGGTACAACTGTTCAGTCGGTGTGTGTGTGTGTGTGTGTGTGTGTGTGAATCCTCTGTGTTCTGGCCTTATTTGGGCTCATTTACAGTAAACAGATGAGTTAGAAATTCTGTTTAGTTGGTGTCGGAGGGGGGACGGAGGGGGCGGCTGGAGACGTGGGAAAGACGGAGAGAAGAGGCAGAGCAGCTCCGTGCATACAATGATCTATTTATCAATTCCCCATCCTGTTTCCCTCCTCTCCACCCATTCTCTCCTCTCCTCCTCCTATTTCTCCTCCTCTCTTGACTGGCCTACTTGCTTATCCTCTTCAGAGCACTTTAAATTCAACTTAACAACACTTTTTTCTTTTTTTTTGGCTGCTGCATCTTTTCCGCTCCTTTATTTTTTCCCCCCTTCATTTAATTTTTGTTCGATTGCTTCCCCGGTACAAATAAGATACAGTAGAGACAATTGGCTACCTCTATCTCTTTCCCGTTATTACTCCATCCAAATGTGTGTGTGCATAAATGTGTTTGTGTGTGCAGTTTCAGAGAGAAGGGAAAGAAAGGAGCAACGAGGACAATACAGGGGGCCCTAATAACCGTGGTGTTGTTGTTCTCAACATTACACTGCTGCAATGCTTTAATTAACGTCTAAATATAGAGTCTTAAATAAATGCTTAGAGGCTGATTTGAAGAAATACATGCCAATTTCCTGTAGGCATATTGCTTAATTAAAAATGTTATTTTCTGGATTTGAGATTATGTCAGTCTGTAAAATGGAACCAGAAACAGCCAAAGAGCAGGAAGGTGAAAAAAAGGGGACGGGAGAATCAGGGACAGGCGTCTCATCTGACGTGTGAACTTTTGGAGGGACGTGTTCAAACAAGACAAAGAGTCGACAGCCAGATATGTGAAGCTGTACCTAAATGCCCGAGTGCTAACGTGCTCACAATGACATGCCGGTGATTAGCAGGTATAATGTTTACAGAGTTCAGCGTCTTAGTTTAGCCTGCCAACATTTGGTAATTAGCACTGAAAGCAAAGTACAGCTGAGGCTGATGGAAATGTAATTGGTTTAGCAGATGTTGGACAAAATGGCAAGTTTAATTTAATTTGAATTTTTTTTAATCCCTAAAAAGAGGGGGCAGGGATATTTGGACCAAATTTCATGTCGATCCAACATAGTTAGTCTGATACATTTCATATCAAGCAAAATTATTGAGTTGTTGAGAAGAGATCGCCAAAGTCAATAGGACATGTAGTTTTTACAATACTTCCCCACTTTCTCTGTCACTCATCTCTGAGCTTTTTCCTACAGCAGACCTCTCAAAATTTACATGATGCAGTTGCTGAGGACTACTTTCTGCTGCAGATTAATACACTTTTGGTGCACTTGTGAGTAATTACAGAAGCTGGATGGTGTGTGCTGCTGTCATAATAATCACTTCATTCATTGTTTCTGTAAGTTGCATCAGTCTCAGTCTTGTTGGCATTTTTGTGCCCACTTTTTTTTTAATCACAGTTTGTTGTAGATGCAGCTTTGTAGCCTTCAAATGATGCAGGAAGAGCACGTCACCACTCTTAATCCTGCCTACAAAGCACTGAGTCGTTTGACTCATTCTCCACCTGGAGAAAACAACAGTCAGTGGGAACAACACCAAACCTATTGTATGTGAACCGCTGAAGTGTGGGCAGACATTCAGAGGTAGGAGTCGGGCTGGGTGCTGCATGGCATCGACTACAGAAAAACGTTCATTGTAATGAAGCAACACGTCACCCTGTGCAACAGCGTGGCTCACTGATGTGTTTTTAATAATCTCGGGGCAAAACACGCCGCTCTTTGGCTCAGGGGAATGAGATATATATCAAGCTTTGACTGCGCAGACGGCACTTGTTGATGGAACCAAGTCATTATTAGTTTTAGTCTTTTCATGGGATTTGTTGCTGATGAAAAAAATAGAATATCAACAGACTTATCCTTCAATGAGAAAGAAAGAAAGGGAAAAGGGGGAGTGTTGTGATTATTCGTAGAGTTGTTTTGATAACCATTTGATCCTCTTGCATGAAGCTGTGTGTGTGTGTGTGTGTGTGTGTGTGTGTGTGTGGCAGAGAGGGAGAGAGAGAGAGACATGACAAATCTATGTCTCCTCATTTCCTGTCAGGATCGTACATCCTTCCCACAGTGGGTTTTGTTTTTGTATGAACAAACAGTAATCAGAGCAGGAAAACCCAGTGGGGGGCAGGCAGAGAGAGAAAAAGAGAGAGAGAGTGGGTGAAATCATTACTGTGTGTGCTGATGTTTGTGCCTTTTAGAGAGCGAGAGAGAGGGCGAGGGAGATTACACTGAAGGGATAACTCAAAGCTGATTGAGGGCCGTGGCGCGGACGGAGCATGTGACTGGCTCGTGTTGATATTATGGTGTCATCGAGATCATAGTTCATTTCTCTCTTAACACGCGTCAATCAGAAAAGCTGCTGAAAAGCATGTCTGCAAATGTATATTTAGCAACGCTCCACTGCTAGTTTCAGCTGGGAAAAAGATCCCGTCTTGAGAATAACTATGATGAATTTAGCCACTTAAAGTGATTTGTAGAATCTTTGTTCATCATCAGATCTTTCCTTGCAAACCATGAAGCTTATTACAGATCCCTGGAGTCTCAGGGACAAAAAAAACCCCATTACTTTGAGCATTTTAGCATTTTGTTCTCTTTATTTTGAATTTTTGCCAGGTGTAAACAAAAACTCACACCTCCTCTCACTACAGCGTCTCACACCAGCCTGGTGAAACACTGGAGACAAATGCTTCCTTGGCAAAAGCAGCACAAGAGGAGCTGTACGAGCAGCATCGCTTCCACTGACCTGGGCGATGTGATGCATTTGTTTACAGCCTCGCCAGCTCTGCATACCCAATTTGTGTATTGAGATCCAATCACAATGTGAGCAGAGAAAATGAGTCTGCTTATTAGCGGCGAGTGTAAATGTGCAGGCGGGAATCGTATGTCATCGTTCAGACTGAGACAGAGATTCAGCGTAAGTATGCACACAAAACAGCAGAAACTCAAGTTACTCGTCGCTACTTCGTCTTTAGGTCAGTTCAGGAGATGTTTCTGTACTGAAGTGCCTACAAATACTTTGTTTTTTGTTATATTCATTCCCTTGGGAGTCTTTTTATATAGACATGATGTTATATTGTGTCCTGGTTCAATAACACTCAGCTGCTGTCAGTTTGGTGCACATTGAATACCTGTGTAGCATAAAAGTACAGTCACACTGGCACCAGTCTCTGCCAAAATAAGCTCTTTTTTTCCCATCAGCCAGTATAAATATGATGTCAAGTCATAGTTCATCTGCATCCCCGTGTCAGACTGCAGCATTGTTGTTGTGCACTTCGTACAGTTTGTGCTCATTCTTACCAAACTGGACCTGCGATGTGACAGTGGGTTATTGTTGCCTGACAGAAAGCTATAATGTCACCTTAATGTATTGCAGATTAAATTGTAATGTATATTCTTAATGAGACACTCAGATTTAAAGCAGTTTCATTTCATTTAGATTTAGATGAGGATATATTTTACATTTTTAAACAGCAATGTGTTGCCTTTAACGTCCTGAAAACACATCTCAGCTTATCAAACCTCGAAACTTACTACTTATATTCTGCACTCAGTCTCACTTACACATTCACGGAAACGAGGATGAAAACTGTCGAGCGCTGAAAGCCGGGATTAAATGTCAGACTTGTAATCTTTCTCAACACATTCAGCGATCAGATAATTCCTGGTTGAAATCCAAACATTTCTCTTTTTTTTAAATATCTTATTTAAAGTTCTTGTACAGCTGCTTTGTGCTCAGTTAAACATTTAACAAACTCCAGAGCACAAATTTGTATATTTTCCTCTTGAGACCTAGCAGGCTCCGAAACTCATGAATAAACAATAAAAAAATTAAAAAATGAAAAAAATCCCTGACTTGACGACACCTCCTTCAGGGGGGAGGAGACGGATGTTGTCACCCTCTCTGCGCAGGACGCCCGTGCTGCTAAAATAACCCGGGAGAAGGGTGAACATGACACACCAAAACAGCGCTGTTTATTTATGGCGCTGCGTGTGATGCATTTGGGAAGGTCCCGGCTGTGTGAGCTTACTGCAGCTATACGTTTTTTTCAGGAGAGGGTGGGGGTGAGTTTGGGAGGAAAAATAGAGAAAGGGGAGCGGGGTGACAGAGGGAGAGGTTGGTGTGTTTTCAGCTGATCCACTTCCTCCCTGATGTTGGCTCTCATTTGTCTTGGCTGGAAACTGAGCACAAGGCTGGAATACTGATGACTGTGACTCCGCCCCCCCCCCCCCCCTCCTCCCCACCTCTCTACTCCTCCTCGCTTTCTACCTCTCTCTCATCTTCACCCCCTCCATTTATCCTCTCTACGCATACTCTACATTCTGTCTGCTCAACTGATTTCCTGCCTCCCGTCTCTCTCTTCCCCCCCTTTTACCCTCCTCATCTCGGCTCTCTCCCGATGCAGCTGCACTCCGCCGACCCAAATTTCCCTTCCACCCCTCTCCTCCTCTCCTCTCCTTCTATCCATCTCTCCATCTGACCTCGCTCTACCTCTCCCGCTGCTCAGTCTATCACTTACCGGCTACATTATCCAGCTCTAGTCCTCCTCCCTCTTGCCTTTTTTTTTTTTTTTTTGTTCGCCCTGCGTTTCCTACCAATCCCTCCTCTCATCTCGCCTCCAGCCTCTGCCCGCATCCTGCCTGTCTTTTTCGCTTTGGCTTCCTGCTTTCGCTCATTTAGCGTCAGCCCTCCCGTCCCCCTCGTTCAGGTCTGCCTCCCGTCACCTCTCTGTTTCTCGTTCCTCCTCCCTGTCTTCTCCTGCCCTGTGTGAATTAGTTCCCGGTGTATGTGGGTCACGGGGGGTGATGAGACGTGAAATCAGAGGTGTGTATATGTGTGTGTTCCTGTGACAGAGAGCAAGGGAAGGGTGGTCGAGCGAAACAGGAAGGAGGGCTACAGGGAGAGAAACAAAACGACAGGTGAAGTCCAGTCTGGTCTGGATGTTTATCCAAATGTGTAAAATGTCTTCAAATGCTCTGTGGACAAAGTACACCGACCATCCTTTCAGATTTGACACCTAATATGTTTTTGGGCTTGGTATCCGTCGTGAAATTACAACTTTTATCTTGCTTATCAGTGATCTTTTTCTAAACCGAAGGCCAAACACCTTAAAGTAAGTGATGTTCATGTTCAGTGGGGGCAGGTACATTTACTTCACGACCTGAAATATTTCCATTCTATGCACCTTTTTACTGCTGTTACACTACATCTCACAGCAAAATACTGTACTTTTTCATCCACTACATTTTCTACAAAGATATGATATTATAGACCATGATGCATTACTTTATATTGCACATGCAACATGCACATGAAAATCACAGTAGTAGTCCAATCATATCATTTATACCTTTGTACAGCAAATTCTGCATGTAATACTTCAATACTTTAAAATGCATGATTTATTTGTTCTTTATTTTTTTCTTTGCAAAAAGAGGCTGTATCTTGCTGCTGTTCCTCTCCAGCTTCACTGTGAGGAATATTTGGAATTTAAAAAAGACGTGAAATGTCCTGCACTCCTCTCTGGCCGTTTCACATTTAGGACAATGGGAAGTGAAATGCATTTCATCCTCTGTGTCACCTGAATTGCCTTCTCTCTACAGTCGGCGCTCCCTTGGTGACCAGGTTTTTCGATGGCGCTCTGTCTCTCTCTCACTGCTCAATAAAAGAGGACATGATTTATGAAATATGTCATCAGTGTTAGCACAAAGGTACAGAGGAGCAGAGCATCTCGCCCCACACTGACTGGCTTCAATTTATCACTTGATGACCAGGCTACTGTGGCATTGGACCATAAAAGTAGCATTGTTTGTTGTTTGTTTCCATTCATTTGATCTTCTGTGGCTGCAAATTGATTTGTTGATTGATCGTTTCGGTGACTTGGTCGTCAGCGCTGCCTCCTCATAAAGCTCCCTGTCACCAGCTGACTGTTTGTGTGAGGCAAACTCAACCAAACAAAGCAGAGTTTGCTCTCGACGCCACGATAACTATCTGAGGGGAGCTTCTGCTTTACCCAGGGTGATCTGTTGTCGCTCTGATGAGGTTTGTCAGCAGACCGTCTCCGACTTTTCTTCCCTTCACATTTCTCAGTGCAAGCGCGAGGCAAAGAGCAGCCATAAGGTTGTCTCTCTCAGAGCTCCTTTTTTTACAATCTCTGACTTTAATGAGCATCTGCGGCGGAGCAGTCGATGGTGTGCTGATGAGCAAGAACTCGTTTGTTTTGATCATTCGCTATCTGGAGGACTTCAAAGTTGGAAGTCTCGATAGATTTTTTTTTTTTTTTTTTTTTTATCGGATGGAGTGGCAGGAAACTTCCGCAGCAGCAATGTGGAAGGACACTTCCTGAAATGTCAAATCAAAGTCCCAAAAAGTAAAGTGCTAATTTTTGCACGAGTGAAGTAAATCAGAAGGAGGCGCTCAGCGAATCAAAGAGGTCGTGCCGATCCGTGGCAGTCCTCTCACAGAAGTCTAATAAACTGGTTTGACTCATGCAAAAAAAAAGTTCTGTGGACTCAACTTTTACTTTGAGACAGTTTTTTTTTGTATTGAACCATCATCAAAAACTTGTTTGCGCAGTAGGAGGTCCTGCTGCTGGTTGCATAGTACAAATATCATGTTTTCTCTAAGATCTACAGCGAGAAAAGTTGTGTAGCATCGCAGTTGAAAAACAGAAGGCCTGAACTGATGGTTTAATGCTGTTCAGCAGGGAAACAGAAGGTAATAAAATAAATTACGCTCTGTTGAATTAATTATTGAATAACAACACATAGGTAGCTCGCTCGGCACAGAAAAATAATCCCGACAACACCTGGTTGCCCCTTTCAAATGGAGCTTAACTCAAACTACACTCATTTAACATCACTTATTGCTCTTGGAGTAAAAATTGATTCCCTTTCTGACATCAAGCCAAGCCTCTTTCAAAAATAAGGTTGCTTTATGTTTAAAGTAAATATCAAAATAAAAGCCATAAAACAAAATAAGCACACAAACACAACACAAACTTTGTACTTTAGGCACAGATTCCAGTGTTTGTTGAGGTATTTTTGTTGAATCTTGACATGCTGAATATCAGGGTTATTGTTGTTTGATTATTTCCATTATTTATTTCCAGTTTCACTTTCATAACTTTACTTTATGCATGGAACCTTTAGTGCTACTTCAGTTGTACAATGCATGAATTTCAAATTGTGCCTTTGTTTGTTTTTGCTGTTTATTTCATTCATAGTAGGCCTACTTTTAAATTGAAGCCTGTTTCAGTGTGTTTGTAATAGATTTTTTTTTACCAAATAAAGACTGAAAACTTTTTGTTTGCCATTGAGTTTCAGTTAATCTGCATGAATTCATTATAATAGGAGTCTCAATTCTCCCACAACAAGCAGAAATATTCAAAATACTCATATGAAAAAGGGGTCAGATTTGCTTCCAAATGATTTAAACCATTTTTTTACAGTACATCTCTCCTTGTTTGGTTCAGTTAAGTGATCTTCGTCTTTAATCCAAGGCGAGCCTTTGATTAAATTTGCTTAAAGCTCCTTCTTTGTCAAAAAATAGACTAAAACACACTTCCCCTCTTACCTGGAGTGCTATCTATGCATCCCAATAGTTTTTCTTTTTTGTGATCCGCTGACATTTAAAGAAATAAACTGCAGCTCTGTGGTGTCTGATGACGCTCAAAGCAAAAGAAAGTTACATTTCAAAGGCTCCGCTGTGATGTCTCTTTCCAAATATAACAACAGTGTTAATTACAATAATCAGCAGACTGTGTAGGAAACAGTGTTGTTTCTGCACAGGCACGATGTGTGTACGTTGTTTGGGTGAACTCTCCCTTTAAATACTGATGTTCTCCTGTGCATAATGTAACTGCTGGGCCTTGTTTCTTTATAAATACCAGTCCTCTGTAGTGTCATTCATCTACATCCACTCGTCTATTCTCTTTGAGATCTGTCAATGACTTCTTTACCTCATCCCTCCCTCACCACGCTCACCCTCGTCCCTCTCCTCCTAAGGCCCCCCCGTCTCTGTAATTCAGATTATTTTAATTCATATTTCATCCTCCGCTGTTTTATTCCAACTCAATCTATTATTCACGACCTGTTTTAAAAATGTAACAGTGCGAAGGTCACTGATCCGTGCTTATTTCTTCTTTGGCTACGGGCTCATATAAGACACACGCGTGCACGGAAACACACAAACACAAATACACTTACACACATCAAAACACGCAGCAATTATGCATGAACCTGGAGAATAAGATTTTTCAGAGTGACCATGTGCAAGAAAGAGAGAGAGAAAGAGAGAGAGACTACTGGACATCCTGCAAAACTCAAAGTAAAGTTCAAATTCTGTTCAGCCCGTGACAGACAATGCCAAGCTGTAGATTACCTTGGCACTGTACGCCACCAGACACAGAGAAAGAAACAAACTAAATACTGAATGAATGACCACAGCTCGGCCATTGAGAGTGGAGGACAAACACAAAACCTGGCAACCCAGAAAAAAACAGACAGAATCGGGTCTGTTTCACTGCAGCCCGTCACTAAAATAGAAAAATTCAGATACTGAGAATCTGAAAACCCTCGGACCAAAACAAACTTTAGTATTTACTTAAGGAAAAATATGTAAGAGACTGTCACAGCCCGAAGCAGAACCAGGAGAACAACACATGAAACTGTAATGGGCTTTTTCAGCTCTTTTTCTTGATTTGGTATTTCATCCAGACTGTTTTTTTAGTCCTCTCTTATTATTTTACCATATTATTCTTAATGATTTGTTTGCAGCTGCTTGTTTTTGTCTTCCATTTTAATCACCTGTGCACTAAAGAAATGTAATTTTATATGTAATTTTATAAGTAATGAACATGCCATTCTTTGACTGAGTAATTTTTCCAGCAATATCTTTAAGACAGTAACAAGTTATATTACGACATAAAAGTTCAGCTCTGCCTCCCTATAATGTTTTCTCTTCGATAATGCTTTCCAGAGGTAGAGCCATGGACAATGCTTTAATCCATTATGGTTTACTGGACTTTTTCCAAGAAAGTGAGATCGTGTTTTCTTTTTTTTCTTTTTTTGGCAATCAACAAACAAAGACGTAAGGCGGCGATATCTGTCTTACATAAGCCACATTTATCAGGGAAGAGTCATTTCGGAGACCTCATTTAAATGCTTTGGCAATTCTGTACCTCACCGGTGACGTCAGTGAAGCACATCTGAATTCGAGAGAGGGGGATTGAGGAAATGACAACACTCACAACCCAACAGACAGGAAGAGGGAGACGTGTCGAACTGAAGAGAAAACGAGAATAAGAAAGATGGAGAGATGGGAAAAGGGTTGGACAGATGCTGCACACTGAGCCAGCAGATGGTGGAGTTGGAAGGAAAAAAGGGAAATGGGGGAGAGAAAGAAACAGAGAAAGAAAGAGAGAAGGAGAGAGAGTCATCTGCATAGAGTGGAAGATGAGGAGAGAGAAGAGGGAGTGATGGAAGTTGTTTAAAAAAAACCTAAAGAACCAAAGGAGTAATGAAAAGGAAGAGCAGTGAGAAAAACACTCCCTCTTCCACACTATTAAACACACACACTGAGTAGCAGATCACAGAGCAGTTAAATAGGATCATCAGAATTAATAATTTAAAGACGTGAGTGACGTGGCTGCGGTCTCCCGATGTGTGTTTCACTTTGAAGCGCACACTCTTGCACATAATGTACAGAAACCGTCACCTCGGCTCTCTCCCTCTCTGATGTGCATCTATGCGCTGAATTCTAATTGCCTCCTTTACCAGCCAATTAAATGGCAGAATCTGTCACCATGACAGCTCATTAGCAAATCAGCATTCAGCTTTCAGGCAGTGTGTTTTCACTTCACTGTGTGTGAGTGTGTGTGGATGTGTTTGTGTGCAGCAGCAGTGATGCCTCATAACTTTTCCCGGTATGCAACAGACGAGCGCTGACCCGACTGCGAGTGTCTGGGAGTGCTGCTATTAGCAGGAAATGGAAAATGTTTTTTTTTTTCCCTCCGTGTCCGTGCATGCAGATAGACGAGAGAAATGTGAGCTGATTCGTGGCATTTTGTATCTGCAGTCGCTTCTGAATCCATTTTCATTTGTTTGGAGGAGAGATTAGCTCCACGGCTGGCAAAACATGGCCAGGCGATGCAGGGAAGCGGGTCTGACACCCTGCCAGACAGGGAAAGACCCAGCAGAGCATGCTGGGGGTAATGACTAAGAACAATGGCGTTTTGCCTCATAACCAAGGGAGTTCAATTATGATCTACTGCTGCAACTCTGACTGTACTTTATATTAAAGTCCAACTGAAATTTAATTGCATTTTTTTCCCTACGACAGCGTACAAAACTTCCTCATAATTTTACCGTACAAAAAGTCATTACCCAAATGAAAGACATTAATATTTTATAGTTTCTGGTTTCATGATTGCGCCTACGGTCTGAGCATATACCAGCTTGAAATTCATTTCACAAAGCCCGTTAACACAATCAGTGACACTGACTGACACACACACACAACCACAAACTCTTCTCTGCTGCCCACTTTCATTTTCTAGCTTATGTGGTCTGCATTTGCAGGCGTGGAAACCTGCCTTGTCCTGCGCCGTAGCTTAGAGACTGCCGAACAAACATCCACTGTCTGCACACTGCCAGCATCATTGTGCAGCTTAGATAAGAGTCAGTTGTAGCATTTGGAACAGCTTAAAAACTTGACCTGCGAATGTTAAGATTTGCAGTCTGTTTGGAAATGGATTGGTCCTTTTTGCTCCTCTGAGTCCTCGGAGTGAGTGGAGCAGCTGCCTCTGAAAGTACATTACAGCACTGTAAGTCCTCTCTCAAGGAGTCTTTGAAATGAGTTCCTTAACATTTCTAAATCTTTTTTTTTGTTGTTGTTGTTGTTTCCTTTAAAAACATTCAATACCCACTAGCCTCCATTCCCACGGAGGAGAAGCCAGAGGCCCGAATCAGAGCTGCAGCTAACTGAGAAAGCTTTGTTGTTGCAGCTGGAGACATCAAAAAAAATAAAAACTCACCACTGATTTCATCCATATTTGACCCAAAAACCACAAATAAACTGATGTTAAACTGCCCAAAAAATTCTCCAGCAATTGATGTTGAGCTTCAGTTTGCCATTTAGCGGCAACAAATATGTAAAATCTGTGGTGTTTCTTCCAAAATGCTGCTGGACAAGCTTGTGTACAAACACACACACACAAAAAAAAACACATTTTACTGCGCACATGCATCATCTATTGTTCTGATGATTCACCCAGGACACTTTAATGCCCACCCAGAGCTTCAGAAACGCTTCATCTGCCAGTAACCTGCAGAAAATTAATGAAACTTTCACAAAAAAAAAACCCTCAGATGCTCAAAATACCTCCTCCTACTCACTTTTCCACCGCTGCTTACAAAACACTGCCTGTCCCTAACTTGTAAGCTACAATTACCAGCTCCAGTTTGTTTACATCGCGCGTTCATGTCCCTTTCCTGCTCAGCTGTCAGTCACGACCCACTCAGAGGCTCGGAGGCCAAAGGAGGATTTTTGATTTAGCTCCGATAAAAGTCCTCTTTGCCTCTTTCGGCGACAAAAATGTAAAAAATCAGCTTTACGTGATTTGCACCTCGAGAAAGAGGCGAGTTTGTCGCTATCAGCGTATACTCTGGTGGCTGTGGAGTGTGAGGGGAACGGTCATCGAGTCCAAGTGCCGGCTCGTACGGTCCGCATGAAATTTTTACAAGTTAGCTGTTTCCTCTGTAAGCAGTCCACTTGTTCCTCTCTCGCTTTGGCCCGGCTGCCTGCTTGATTGTTCTCATCCGCACTCCACTCCTCCTTCAGACTGTTTCTCCCGCAGATTGTCCTCTTTCATCTCCTGGTAGGTGTTCTTCCCATCCTCCATTCTCCTCTTTAGCTCCCGCTGGACACACTTAACTTACTCCCCGTCCCGGAGCCCTGAGAGCTCTCTTCTTCCTATTTAGAGGGGATTTGATGGCTTTGTCATCCGCAGTTTGTCCTTTGAAAAACAGGGTTTTTTTTGGACTCTTTAAGTGTCTGCACAGACACTGAGGTAATCCGCGATGCCGTGGGAGAGTCCTTTGATGTCCCACAGAGCCGGTTCGAGCCTGTGCATTCATTAACAGACCGTCGCACACTCGGGAGACCAAACACTTCACAGTCGTGACAGCGACCAGCTTCTGTCCGATGAAAAAGATGAACATGATTTGTCAGGGGATGAATCGGTGATGGAGCTGTAAGTTCCACTTCTGCATGTGAAATGAATGATAGTTGACGATGTAAGGTTTCCACTTGGGGGCAGTGCAACAGGCCGTAAACACAACATTGATATATTATCACTTTAGGAAGTCGTTAAGACTTAACGACACCATGATAGCAAACAATGGCTTA
Source organism: Amniataba percoides (assembly GCA_037176925.1). NCBI lineage: Eukaryota > Metazoa > Chordata > Actinopteri > Centrarchiformes > Terapontidae > Amniataba > Amniataba percoides. The sequence goes on along the minus strand of JBAJHX010000051.1, from coordinate 22,221,070 downwards.
TTGACTCTTAAAGCAGACAGTGAGGAACATGATTGTTCATCACAAGTCGTGTTTCTGGCAACAAGCAAAAGTTTAATTCCAGTATTCATCCTGCTTTTGGCTCTGGTTTCGTCTCCACCAACTCCTGAGAGGAATATCTGGTTCTTTCACTGCTAAATGTTCCTTTATGTTCCTCATATAGTCATTAAGTCTGTGTGGCTGCTGTGCACTGCTTTCTGCAGCTCGAAGAAAGTTTAATGAGACGGCGAGGGTGAACCAAACCACTTAATCGAAACTTTACGGTCGAGGGCTGTAAAATCAAAAAGGAGCGAACCACTTTCACATGAATATAGTGATTTCTTTATATTAAAGAGTATTGATTTCTGCATCTTTAAAAACACAATGAAATGAACACTTGAACTTCCTGGAGGGCTGAATTTTAAATTGCTTTTAACTTTAATTTAACTGATCATCCGAGGGTTTATTTTTTACGGGTGAGCTCCAACAAGAGCCAGTTTGCTCAAGCTGAACATCATTTTCACTTTTCTTTAATTCGACACACGTGCTGCTCATGTCTGCCTGGATCAATGTTAGCTGACTGTGTAGCAAGTAAACAAAATACCACATATGTGAACATCATCTTCAGCAGCTCGGACTAATCATCAGTCCAAGTGAAAAAATGTGCTGTTGCATCTCTGCCAACGTTTAAAAGCTGAAAAAGATTAAATAGCAACACTACCTGCTTCTTTTTCAACTAAATGGGATTTAATGTTATGTCTGAAATCTTCCCACAATTTAAATGTAATTCCCCGCCCTTTTACACCAATGCAACAAAACGGAGCAAAGCCAAAAATGATTTGCTGTTATTTCCCATCCGAGCATCAGTCGAGTGCATTATGTCTTTAAAGTGTCTTCAAACTCTCAAAGTTCTTCAGTGCAGCTGAATCTTGGCATCACAGTTTAGTTTTTTATTACATTTAAACTGACTGCAGTGTTAGCTGATCACTGGCAGCGCATTATATTTCATCCACCTTTACTTCCCTCATCACATATTAAAACAACGCAAAAAATAAACATACATTACATACACATACCACACGTATGTTGCCTCGCAGTCGAGAGAGATGACATTCAGAGGAGTCAGACCGAGGCTGCCATGACTGGCTCGGTGCACCCTGAGCTCGCCTGCGGCCAACCTGATTTTTTTTTTTTTCTCTCTCTCTCTCTCTCTCTCTTTCTTTTTTTTCACAACAAATCAGATATCCCACACTGCAGACCTCCCACTGATGGAGACCAGCTGAGTCTGACTCACTCACACTGCTCCTGGGCTCCCTGGTCACTGTGTTTTTAGCCTTTACGGACTCTCAGTCTGTGAGGATAACAATAAACACCCAGCTCCTCTCTCTGCTGTCCTCTCCATTCGCAGTCAAGGGGACTACAGAGGAGCAAACACACTGCTGATGCATAAGGAATAGCTAAAGAGTGCTCTGTGTGTGTGCGACAGTTCAGTAGTAGTTTCTATGTTTAGCTAATTTGCCAGCAGTAATGCATCAGAGCCTCTGTTTTTAGTTATTCTTTGTTTTTCCGCAGGCTCCACATCCATCTCCCCCCATGTGTTTTTCCCCTTTGTTCGCTTTTGTTTTCCTCCGTTTCCTCTTCCACTTCAAGCCGACTCACCTGAATAATTTGAATTTGTGTTAGTTTTAATGTCAAATGACTCTGATAACGGCCGGGTGGACGGAGGCCAAAAGCAACTTTACATGACGAAACAGTGCAGCCGGCGCATGTACAGTACAGCTGTGTGTTTAAGGAGTTTGCCTTCATCGCCTGCAGTGATTAAAGAAGGTTCGTGATGAAAAACTGATCCCTGCAGTGGAGCTCGGAGCACGGGAGCTCGTGGATGTTGACTGAACGTCCGACTGTTTACTCACACACAAACACGCGTCAATATCTCTACACGAGTTAACCAGGATCGTTCAGCTGTCAGTAACACTCACCAGCTCTCCTTTTGTGACGCTTTGCTTTTTTCTGCCTCTCCACTCAGACCTCCTCTGGTGTCCCAGCATCCATCTCTTCCTCATTCAGTCTCCGTCTCCCTGCCGGGTCTGTCCATCTCTGCACAAAAACATTTATATCTCACAAAACGTTCGACCTGCTAAAATCCTGAAACATTGCTGCAGACAGACACACACCAAATATTGATGTTAGATGCCTTGATGCATTAAAGGGACGGATTCTCAGCTCAGCAGAAACACTGTTCTCGTACATCAATTTAGAAGACTGACTTAAACTTACACATTCTCCTTTCAGTGTCCTTTTGCGTTTAACTCGGACCTGCCCTCACGTGAGGTTTGGCTTGCACTTTGCTTTGATAGACCTGAAAAATAAAAAAATGAGAAAGCAGAGTGAACCTTTGATGACCGAGAGATTGAGAGACTTGACTTTTTCAAATGAGACCTGATTGGACTGGTTCATGACACATGTGAAGTAGTGTGTGTATTATTGAGTGCAACTAGAGACAAAGTTGAGTTAGAAACATTACCAAAAGCACCAAATGTGTGAGAGTGATGAGTGTCGACCATTTGCTGTTGACTTGGTGTCTCTTTTCTGCACTTACAACAGGTAGTTACATTTTGAGAAGATCCTATCAATTTACACAATGGATCCTTAGAAAGGACTCATTTTTGAATCAGTGATTAGATAAGCTAACCTTTGCTTGCCAAATGAAACACAGAGAGGCTGTAATGAGAAGCACCTTGACAGAAGACCAGACTAGTTATTACAGTGCATGCATAATTTAAACATTCAGTCTATTTGCATTCAATTATTCCAGAAAATGTTGATAATCTGATTATTTAGCTCAAGTTATAATTCCTTTTTCTTTTAGAATTAATGTTTATTATCAACAGGACTGCATCTGAGAGACTTAAATAAAATATTATGAACAAACAGGAACAGCATGTCTGTTAATCTTTGTCTCAACATGGTGCAGCGATGTGGCTTTAGTTTGTAACAAACAACATCACTCTGTGCTGCCAGGGTCGTTTTAAACAGCGACACACCTGCTAACATTTTATCATGTAAGTGTAAGTCATGCAAACATTAGACCTTCACCTCTGTGTTTGTAAAGTGTTTACCTATGTCCAAACCAGTTACATTAGGTGTTATCTTTTAGAAGAGCATCCATCTATTTGAGTTGAAAGGCTTGACAAAGCTTTTCTGGCATTACATGGTGGCCAAACACCCTTTTAAGACACTTTTCTGACAATTATTTCATGGTTCAGGCTTTACAGGGTTAAAATATTTAACATAATTTTACAGGCCACTATAAACGAGAAACCTACTTTTGTTACCTGTGAAATCTATTACAAAAAAAAATTCTATCAAAGTACTGAACGGTGAAACTGCCACCATTATATTGTAAACTGAGTCTGTGTCATGTTGGAGCAACCTGTAACTATTGGTATGTTACTCTTTGAGCTCCAAAGCGCGGCGAGCTACGTCACTGTCGGGCTGCCACTGAGGTGCTGCTGAAGGTGAGGCCATTCGAGGCAAGCTCCACTTTGATTTGCAGCTCGTCGCTCTGTCACGCAGTGTCAGGCGTCAGTCTGCGGCTTCTAATGAAAATGATTTGCGGCGTGTTGCTTTGTCACCGGTGGTTTTGTCAGCGTAGGGGAAGAGTTACAAAGCGTGCAGTTTTATGTGTTATTATACGACTGCATCCAAGGTCTCGTGGTATTTTTAACTTGTGGTGTTGTTTCACGTTTGTGCAGCAACAGGAGCTAAATAACAGGAACTTCTCACAGTAACAGGTACTATTCTCGGCCGGGCTTATTGTTTACTCCTCCATCTGATTTATATCCCTCTATAAACTAAAGACACTCACACACAGACGTCCACTTGATACTTGAGGATGAGCAGTCACGTGACAGAGAGGACAGCGAAGGTTGTAAACTCTCCCCGTATGAGATTGTGTTTTTCCTGTGAGGCAGAGCCACGGATTAGCCCTGGAAACGGGAGCTCTTTCCCGTCTCTCTCTCTGTCCATCATTGACTTGCCAACTGTCAGATGTTGCTGTCATCCTCAGCCCTCCCTTCATCTGTCTCTCTAATGGGAATCCCCCTCTGTTTTCTCTTCACACAGCCCTTATTTCAACAATCCCGTGCTTTTCCCCCCCATCCTCTGTGTCCCATTTCTCAGTCTATGTCTCCTCCCCCTGTGACACACATAGAGCTTTGAGGTGTCCTATTAATTGTGTTATATAAATCCAGTTTTTTATTATTATTTAACGAGCTTCACTTTACCACAGTAACCAGGGGGAAAAGCTGAGTCCAAAGTTAATTTCCACTCGCGGGTTTTCCTTTCCCGACGCTGCTTAGCTGTCCCCGTTTGAGCTTTTTAATGTGGCAGACTGTCAGTCTGCGCCGCCGCTGAGAAAGATTTTCAGAAATGTCTCACCTTTGTCATTCTAACCACCCTCTGTCTCCACCCGCCCCTTCCTGCTCTCCCTCTCCCCCCTTTTTTCTCTCTTTTTGATAGTGATGTGAAAAGCTCGCAGAGACTGAAGGCTCAGCTGGTTCGGAGAGGTCCTCCATCCGCAAAGGTAAAAAAAAAAGTTTTCCTCCTTCTTCTTTGCCACTGCGTGTTTTTTTTTTCAACCTTCGCTGCTAGATGAGAGGACGTCAGCAGAATACAAAACATGGCTTTAAACAGCCAGGCCAGAAAATGGCATGCAGCAAATAATAAGAATAAACTTTACACCTACAGTGTGCTTACGAGGCTCGCATTCAGGCGAGCACACACACACATACACACACAGGTTATTCATCATGTGATTTACCCTTTATTTCCTTTGGGGAAAGGTTCACGACACAAATACAATAGTGTATTTCGTATTACATATTATGTGTGTGTGTGTGTGTGTGTGTGAGACAGAGAGAGAGAGAAAAGGAACAAAAAACCTATTTTCTTTTCCCTTTATGAGAAATTGCGAGCTGTCAAAGGTTTAAGGGTTACAGCCACCCAAGGACGGCAGGATTTGTAACAGAAAACCAGAGATGCTCATCGTACATGCAACGTAAAGCTGCGGTTCATCATGTTTACCTCAGAAAACACTTCAGCGTGTTTGCAGTGCTCACACACGTGTCGAGGTCTGTTTCTAAATGAGCGTCGGTACGAAACTCAGTTCATCGCCTGATCCAGTCTGTAAGTGAGGAGCAGCCGGAGTGTCGGCAGCAGGTTAGCAGCTGTGTTTCAGCTGTTTGAGTCTCCTTCAAGTCTCCACATTAACTCTCGCAAAGTGAGATTGTTAATTTGACAGTTCAATTCACGCCTGGGAACTGGAGCAGCACATCCAGGCGGGTTCGGGGCCTCACTCAGGGGCATCCCGTGCAGATTTACCCTCTCGGTCAGAGATGCCGTAATTATTAAAGGCCTCGAGGCTGAAAATTTAGGGAGATTTATTTTTAGTAAACATGCGAGAATATATCCACCAGGATGTTATTTGGGGCACTGTGGAGAAGGCTTTCATGTTTCAGAGCCTTATAATAACGTTCAGAAAATATGGTGATAAATGGACTGTTGTAGAGCACCTTTCTATTTTTCTCACCACTCAATGTGCTCCGCCCTGTACGGCATTCACACACTATCATGCAGTGGAGGTGGAGGCCTCTATGCAAGGTATCAACCTGTGCATATGACTCTAATACAATCTAATACACACACACTCAGTCCCACACCGATGGCTCAGGAGCCTTCAGGAGCAATTTCAGATTCGGTAGCTTGCCCGGTGCCACTTCAAAAATCAAAAAATAATTAAGACATTTTAAAGACGCTTCCTTTTTAGTTTGAGGGGTTGGTGCGTTGGGAGACTTGGACTCTTGACCTCACTATTTATGAAATTTTGGTTACAGCCCCGAGCAGGGATTGAACTTGTAGTTATTAACCTGCTTCACTAACCTTTAGGCTATTGTTGCTACGGTCAATGTGGTTTCTTATTTTTTCATTTTTATTAGCAAATTTCAGCCGTGTAATAAATGTAATAACTTGGGATATCTGAGTTATTAATTAAGAGTTTACCCTTGAAACCTGCCCGGCGTCTTCGTCTGTCAGAGCTTTGCACAAATAAAGATTCTTAAAACAAATTGAACCGCAGGAGATTGTGCCGATCTTGTTACGATAACATCTGTGCGGTCTGCCGTGATCAATAATGTCTTCAGCTGCACGTCGGGCTCTAAATTGCAGTCACGGGTGCACTGCGAAAAAAAAAAAAGTTATCCGTCAAATCCAGAGTCACAGTTCAACAACGCTCACGTGCCACAGGAAAAAAAAGATCATCACCGAGGGGAGGGACAAAGAGACAAAGAGAACATCATCAGTTTCATCGCCTGTGTATTCACCGTGACCTTCATCAGTCATCACTTTAATCATAATCATCATTATTTCAGCCTCCACGACTGTGCACACCGTTGTTGCTCCATCCCCTCCTCCGTTATTCCCTCCTTTCCTCTGACAAACAATCGCCTCTGATCTCCCGGAGTCACATGTGGCCTCCTGCCCTCGTCTGTCAGCATTTACACACCAAATGATGTTTGACCGGGATCCAAGGCTTTTTCTATTTCCATCCCAAACGCATGTGAATGACCCATCTGTGTGTGTGTCTGCGTACGTGTGTGTGTGTGTGTGTGAGGACGTGTGAGGGGATGTGTATGTGTAAGGGTGTTCGTAATGAGGTGATTTTTATTCGTCCGCCCTGCCCTCCTGTCCTGTCAAGACCACAGATTCAATTTGTGTGTTGAGATAGAAAGAGGGAGATAGTGTGTGTGTGTGTGTGTGTGTGTGTGTGTGTGTGTGTGTGTGTGTGTGAGAGGGAGAGCGAGAAATTCCTGCCAAAGGATTCTCATCTTTGAGCCCAGAATCAGAGATGTATGCAGAGATGAACGCTATTTTTGCCAGGCTGTGTTTACCTCTGCGTGTGTGCGTGTGTGTGTATTTACGTGTAAAAAGAGATGGAGAGCTCAAACTGAACAACTTGGCACGAGCATACTTGTGTGTGCATGTGTGAGAAAGAGAGTGGTAGTGAAGAAAAGAAGGAGAGAGTGAGGAAGCGGTGTGGTTAGGTGTGAACACGGGAGCGGATTTTTTGGGAAAGTGGAATTTCAGACGACACGAGGTCGGACGTATCTGACAGGAGAGACAAGTGCTGCTCTGTGCATCTCGTGGAGCCCAGCGGGCAGATGAATAAATGATACATGCTGACGAAAACAAGTCACGTAGAGACGTTTATGCAATATGGAATTTGGGGAACACGTTATTTGGTGTCGTAAAGTTGCACCGCTGAGTCGAGTGTAGTTTATAAAGAGAGATTCAAACCTTTAAACACATTTTTAAACCTCCTATTAAGCACTTCTTACCTCTTTCCCACTTTATTAAGCACACCTTGTAAAAACGAACACAGTTCTATTGTATTAGAGTGCTGATTCAACTTTAAGAGGCATTTTTGGAGGCTAAACTTCGTGGGTGCTGTACATTATACTAAGAGGTGTTTAATAGAGGAAAAAAAACACATGCAGTTCTCAGGACGTGAACCCTGGAGTCCTGCGCTTAAGCTCGAGCACGGCATACAATCGAAATGACAGTCACGGAGGCAATTATGTTTCCTGCACAATAACTGGGAAAACAAATTAGTAATACATAAAGGTAATTTCTAAGAGACGTGGCTGAGCAAGGGGACGGGCTAAAATACAGGCTCAAGTAGTGCAAAGTAGTGAGAGAAACCTCACTCCCGCTCTTGCAGCAGTCAGAGCAGAAGAAGTCAAGAAAATGAGGGCTTAAGTGGGACTCGACTGCTTCAAGACTTGATTTGAAACGCAAAAGTAAATAAAGTGACCAGTGCATCTCTAATTTTGACTGGGTCAACAAAAAGAAAGGGTTTATGTGATCACAGCTCGAATATTTACATGTGATTTTTAGGCCCGTGCACTGAAAGTATTTGCTCTCTGTGATGTAACAACTCGTTAATACAGCTGTAAAAGGAAATGACACAGACGCCGTGTCGTTTTAATATTCAGCGTTACAACATCCGACTCCTACAAACAAGATACAAGCAACTCTGCGACGCGTTAATCAAAGTATTGCCGTGCAGCGCTAAACAGTGGTCAAAAACTCCACAGTGTCCCCTTTAATCTGCTCTCAGTAGAATTTCACACAGTCTAATCTCTACAAGCGTGATCTTTATTCCAGCGGGAGTAAATAGCTTCACACACTGTCAGTCCAAACGTGCAGTAAAACACACACATCACATAATAAATTACGCCGGCTCCTGAGCGATCAATCACGAGGCCGTTATGACTCGCAGCATGTAATGGTGCGTAATGATACAATGGCTGCTGCGGGGCTGTTAGCGTGTGCTGACTCTGCAACACTGAGGACAGCACAAGTCTAGTTTTCTGGCGTCTGATGATGATTTAAGTTTGTGCTCGGAGGAGGTTTAAAAGAGACGTGTCAATGATCATTTATGGCAGAGGCTGCAAATTCTGCACGGGGCGAGCTCATTATGGTTTGGATACAGCAGATCAAAATAAACAAAAAAATATCCTGGAAATAAAAGTAAAAAATCTGGAGAGTATTATCTGATTATTAAATTATCATAAACCTATTTTTTTCCTTTAAAACATGCAGCATATACTTTTAGTTCATTTTTGTTTTCTGTCTTGGAGGGACTCTGGCGTACAGTCGTCTGCTCAGTGGTGTTTTCTCCATATTTTTCTCTTCACTCTCTACCTGAATCACTTTTTGAACTGTGCTCATCACAGGAGGACGTGTACTACAAACTACAGGCTGAGTACCAGCAGAAAACAACAATGTCTGGGTGCGTGGGAACATAAAATTCAGGTGAAAATCAATTCAAACCAGTCCTCGTCTTCTTCTTCTTTTTATTGTTTCCCGAGAGAAAGTATTTTTTCCGAAAAAATTGAATGTTTTACGAACCTGAGGGAAATATTGCATATGCATGTTTTTAGTTTGGTGCATACACAACCTTTCCTGCCTCAAATCTTTTGTTTCATGCGTCTGGCCCCTGGACTTTCTCACAGTCTCTGACTTAATCTGAGACCACTGAGAGGCCAAGATCAAGAGTGAGGATTTCCTTTTAATATAGCTCAAGTTGACTTGATAAAGTAAGAAGAGGAAGTGTGCGCAGCTTGATACGGCATCATTAAAGTCGTCCGTTATCTCTCAGGTTGGGTGTAGGCTCCAATAAACGTCCAAATTAGACGAGTCGGTGCAGCTCGCAGAGCAGATCCATCGTGGATTATTGATAAAGCGCAGCAGCAGACACCTTTGAGCACTCAGACATCATCAGCAGCACGCTATAATTATCCACATATGTACCTAACTGAGTATGTGATGTACGTGGAAACATCGATATATTTCTGTCAATTGAATCGCCATATCTCGGTCTAATTACAAAAGAGACCAGTGCAAAGATAGTCGATAGCCTCCATTTTCCTTGTTTGTGTGATTTTTTTCTTTCAAATTAGGACCACATTTACCATAAATATCGCTGTAAACTGCTGACTGCCTCTCTCTGCATAGATTTATTGTCTGTCTGGTTTTTCTGCAGGAAATAAAAATGTTGGAATTTATTTTCCTACAACCTTTTCATTCTCCACACATCCTGCAACAGCAATAAATCTGTTTATCTGCACTGCACAACTCTCCATGTTATCAGCTCATTAATTGTCATAAAAAAATTTATTACTGGAAAACCTGTTAAAATAAACCCACTAAAAATGTTTTAGAGTGTTTAATAGTTTACTTTTACGCTGTTCTTCGCCTTCTTCTGACTTCTTTCAGGATAATCAGTTATTTTTAGAACATTTTTGATAAAATATGATTTGTAGATGAAGCTGGTAAAAGAAAAATCTCACTGCAGTTTTTACTTTTGCTTGATTTAAGGAAACAAGACATTTGTGGCTCTATAGCTCGGTAACAGACAAAAAATAGTCCAAAGAGGGGGTGGTGCGCTCAAGGAGTTCATCTTGGGATGCACTCCTGAAACAAACACCGGTGCCCTTGAAGAAAAACACTTGAAACAATCAAACGGGCACAAAAAGAGCAAATGTCACACTCGTGTGTAGAGGAGCAGAAGTTGTGGAGTCTTTGAATGCATAAAAAGGTCACGTATTGTCTCCTGAACTGAACCCTGATGAAGACCTGCCAAGGTGACTGTTTCACGAGCAGGCTTTTTACCAGAACACAACTTCTGCTCCTCTTCATGTGAGTGCCTGAAGTTTGTCGTTTTGTACGTGTTTACCAGACAAACACTGCTGGATTGTGCAGAAGCAGAAGAAAAGGGAGTACTGTAGACGAAGCATGAAAGCTGATCCATGCAGAGGAAGTGAAGAGGCTGTCAGCGATAGTCTAATTAGTTTACTCTCATTATAATAATGTCTCAAAATGTAGGTGGTAATTGTGGGTTTATTTTAAAATGCTAAGTGAAGAGAGAGCTATAGGACATGCATGTAAGGAAAAACTGTCCCGTGAAGGTTCTGTCAGCGTCCTCGTGGTTCATTTGTCTCCGCAGCGTGGCGGTGACAGGTGTAGAAAGAGAGACAGACAGAGCAACAGACAGATGGAGAGAAGTCGACGCCGAGCCCGCTGACAGTTGAAAGGAGATCAAAATCAGCCACATAACTTCTCCTCGCTTCAACGCGGGGCCCACACATCCACGCCGCACGTGCGCCGACGCCTCCGAGATGTGACAGACGATCGTCTGGCAACACGACACGCGAGGAAAACGAAACCAAAAACAAACAAATTGAATCACAAAAGTATGAGGAAATGCATTTTGTATGCAGAGGAACTAACAGGAACAGGAGAGAGGGACAGAGCATGACAGATGGAGGTGTGTGTGTGTGTGTGTGTGTGTGTGTGTGTGTTGTGCGTGTGAGGGGCTTAGGTAACTTGAGACAAAAGTACTTCTTATCTACTGAGATCTGCAAACAAGGAAAAACCTATGAACAAATAATATAAACTGAGTGATAAACAGCTGCAGCTGGAAAGTTTCTGACTGAGGTTTTACCTTTCATACACACACACACACACACACACACACACACACACACACACACACACACACACACACACACACACACACACAC
>JBAJHX010000051.1:22156873-22178778 GCA_037176925.1 Amniataba percoides | reverse complement strand
GGGTAAATGTAAATATGGGCCAAATTCGCTGTAGGAAAACTTGGATGAGCATCGATACTGACAAACCCAAGACACCCTCAGTCAAAATAGTGCTTAGTGAAAGACTTTTAAAAAAAAAGTAATGTCATGTTGGATTGGCACTGTGGATGAAAGGCTCAATTTGGAGCGTGTCCTTGGTGAGATGAAAAAGGATGCTTACTTTGCTGAATTTTAATTTGACAGCAGCAAGTGAATGGACGAAGTGAAGCATCTAATGAAGAGTGTCTTGAAAGTGAGTATCTCTGCGGTCAGAACAAGTGTGGAGTTTAGAATGCCAAAAAAAGTAGCATTTAAAATAACTTAAAAATTAAAGAGTATTTTTTGATGCAATTAAAAGCTTGTGATGTAATCTGCACATGTAACAAAAAAAGCTTTGAGGTGGTTGGAGTTTGAACTGTCAGCAGCTTAAATGTCATCATCTGAAATTCTAGGCTACCTTTACTTTCAAAAAGGTACCTGAAGTTCCCTGAAGTTAGGATGAAAATCCTAAATGAAGCTCACAAAAGCACAACTTATTATCTTACGAGATAAGCTGCCTGTTTTATACAACACGGTTATGTCACACTCTGTGGTGGGTAAGCACACAAACTCCAGAGCTGATTTTACACATCAAGAGGAGTGTATTGGTCATGAGGAGGACTGAGGCTGTGAAAACAGCTGTATAATGTATTCTATGGCTCAGGAGGAGCGATGTCAAGTCTGAAAGAATCACTGAAGTGACACTGACGGGGTATCTTGCTTGGGCCTGGGGACTGTACACTGAGAGCACAAAGCCTGGGTCACAAACTGGGTGTGGAGTTTGAAGTGGGGATGTTTACAAGGCAGGTGAAGTCTAATGACAAGACACAAACATGCTGCATTTTGGAAAAAGAAGGATTCAGGCTTTTTAGGGTTTGACACACAAAGCAGTTGGTGGAAAAAGCAGTTGCACCTTACAACTCTACGTAAAACCACAAACTGCAATTTAAAAAATTTCATTGGTGTATGAATTAAACAATCAGCACATAAAGTGTAAATTTGTGAGTGCAGAGATGCTGATAATCAGACCAGATGTTTTCTCGTCCCTGAAGCAAAGGGAAACAGTAAATTATGGTTATGCTTGGCTAAAATAATCACCTCTCAACAAGGTCCATAATTAAACAGCCCTGTGGGCACCTTGTAAACAAATAAAGTTTAAAATAATAAAGTTTACATTCATTATTTTCTACCAAAAAACAACAGTGTGTTTTTTTTTTGTTTGTTTGTTTTTTTTTTTTGCTTTGTACACATTTTTCTAGTCGAAATAGACTTGAAGCTAAATTTGGAGGAAATGAAGAATTAAAAAAATCTTGACATCATACGTTAATGGGATTTCCTCCTCTTCAGTGGCGGTAAACACAACACGGCCTCACTGATGACTGTACTACGTTCACAGTAAGCAGTAGCATTACCTGCACTGACAGTAGAGCAAGCTACAACACAGATACCCACACAGTGACTCTCAAAGGGACATAAATGTGACTCAAAAAGCTCCAGACTTCCTGTCTTTCCAGTCGAAAAAAAAAAAAAGAAAACAGTGACAGTAACATCTCACAGCTGGTTAGCTTTAACTACCACCTCTATGACTCAGTCAGGCTCCCCCATGTGACCTGACCCTCTGCACTGCACAGCCACGAGGTTTCATCACCTACAGCCAGCCTCACCCCCTCTGCTGAATTTTTTAATACGCTGGGAGTGAGGCACTTGAGAGTGCAGTTACCCTTTGAGGTCTAACAAATGTGTTGAGTGCATTTCCTTCCTCATAACATTTGCAGTTGGGGATTTGATTGTATCCATGTTTCATTCCTTTGCAGTCTTACTCTTCGTTGTCTTTGATGGTACACCGCTACGGCCTGGAGAAGTAAGCCTGCCAAGAACAGTGACTGCAAATGAATATAGGCTTCTTCGTGCACGTGTAAAATACAAACCAAACCTGCAAAAACACGGCTCCACAGCGCCGATAGTGGTGAGAAACTCCTCAGGCTGCCTTTAACACACAGACATCCCCAGACATCTAGCTGACATCAAATCTAATGAACATTTTATAAAATCCAAATAAGAAATGTCACAGAACAGGAGAGGAGCGTATAATTCTTCAGCTAAAAAAAAAAAAAAAAAAAAATTAATTTAGAGCTCATAATAACATTTTGATGTAGGGATTTTGTCCACCCACTCTTGTCTCACAGCGCAGGCAGGTGCACAGCTTGGCAATGACTCAGACCTACAGTACAATCAGTCTGCAGCAGGGCTTATCTCTGCAGGTGAAATAACCCTTTAGAGTAATACCAGCGGTGTAATTGACGTATAGGAACACGATCCTATTCCATCCTGAAATGACTGACGGAAAATGGCAACTTCAGTACAACACAGGAGAGGTTCATTACTCCTTATCTTTAAACCGCTGCGGTACAAGTGGCTTAAGGACCCCGACGGTGGGCGGCCTCCATTGAGACGGCGCGAGGAGACCATGTCTTAACGGGGTCTTTTCATTATCCCTCCATCTCCTATCTGTCCTGCGCGATTTTAACCCAGGGCAGGTGAATTTGGTATGTCTCCACGATTACATCAGCCATCTTCCCCCAACCTCATTTTCCTCCCGCGCGGCGGCGAGAGCTCACGATGACGGTGTGCAAACGCTAACAGATGCCTGGAGAGCGAAAGACACGCTTATACACAAATGCATTATGATAGTTTCATTTAAACAACAAAAAAAAAAACTTTTCAAGATCAGAATCTGTCGTTGAACTTTTAAAATTACATGTGATATTTGCAGAAATGCGCTCGACGGCATCATGACGCGAGGCGGCTTATTAAAGAGCACTACCGGCCGGCAGAATGAAAGATTTCAGGGCCCCCCGTACCCGGTGGGGCGGCTGAAAAGGGCAGCCAAACAACTCCCGGTATTACTGCTGGAAGAGAACCTGCATTAAGTCTAGTTTTGAAGCACCGTGGTTGAGAGCTGCCCTTTCTAGATGTGGTCTTATCAAAGCAGTCTGACGCGGAGCGGAGAGGGAGCCTCCAGCTTGCCCCCCCCGACGTCGAGGTTTGGAACACAAGTAGTTGTCGGGCTCGCCACAGCCGGGGACGCTGCCACCTAAATATCTGTCTTTTATGTGTGTATGTGCTGCCCGTCTTCCTCCCCGTCACTCGATAGCTGTCCACCCCGATGCCTGCCCGAGCACAAAAAAGACCTCCCCAGGCACAAACAATAACCCCCCCCACCACCCCTCCTCCCCTTCTTTATTCTCCACATGGCATTTACAGTGACACCTCAAGCAGGGATGGAGGGTGGAAGAGATATGAGGACGGAAAAAAAAGAAAGAGAGAGAGAGAGAGAAAGAAGCACAATTAAGAATAAGTGGCGAGGGAAGATAAAAGAGGACAGAAAGACAGGGCTCTTTGCTCATTTTCAGAGTTTTGATTTCTCTCCGAGCCCCGGGGGTTGTCTGTGTGAAATAACCTTCTTTTAAAAATGGGAATTAGACTCGGCGTCTATATCAAAGATCGCGGTCTAATGTGGGCCAGCCTGTGGAAGGCGGAGGCCCGATAGAGCGCGATGTTAAGAGTGATAATGGGAAACATTCGCACCGCTGTATTAATACACATTAGAATCAGCGCTCTAAAAAAAAAAAAAAGAGGAGAGCCCTACATCTCACAGCAACGCGTGCAGACACACACAAACGGTGGGCCAAGCGGCATTAATAATGTACAGTGTAAGTGAGAGAACACTGTGGAAAGGTCGAGGCTGCCTGAGAGGCGAACAACACGACTTATGAGTTATTAGGTCAGCGGTTACGCTGGTTGTCTTCTCTCTGAGTGGGTGAACGTACCCAACCTTCCTCTGTTTGAATATCTTACGAGGCCCACAATCCGGGAGATAAAAATCTGGGAGCAAAATAGTAACACTTCTTTTGAAAACAAGACTAATTGCGTTTCTCTCAAAACGAGGACAACGGCTGAACAACTAGCAGTGGGTTACTGGGGATTGTTGACCCTGAAACTCTGCTGCTTTCATTAAGAGAGTGTGAGAGGAGTGTGTGTGTGTAGATATCGAGACCCAGATGCAGAAAAACAAAGCACATGGATGTGAGCCACGAAGGAACTTAAGCCTAGAAAGACAGATGAATTAGCGGAGGTGGGAGAAAGTTTAAACGACGGTGACGGCGTTTAGCCCTCCTCAAACTATCTCACCTTTCCAAATTGCTGCGCAAGGTGACACAGAGGGGGCTCAAAATACACAAACACACGCCAGCGCGCATTCCCACACACGCACACCCCGCTCCCAGATGAAGGAGGCTAAGACGAGAGATCAAGGCGGTGCAAATTAAAAGTGCTCTAATTAGCCAAACTGTCACTCTCCAGCTCTGGCAGCCATGTTGGAGTCTGCCTGGAGATCTGCCTGCACATTTCCACTGGCTCTCTTCCTCTCGCCATATATACTGTATGGCAGCGAGGATTAGAGGCAGCGGCTGTTGAGAATTACACTTGCCAAACACAGCGCGCTGCAGCAGCTCCCAAAAATGCTATAATGAATGGAGAAAGAGAGAGATGTGTTAATGAAGCTGCTCTGTGGAAGTCCATCATCCGAGGTATAAACTTTGCCCCGTTACAACTCCCTCCAAATTTGCTCTCTTGGTCTGGCACCAATTCTGAGTGCATTATTGCATCATTAGCTTTGGCCAATTGTTATGCCAGAGGATGTTCATGAGGTGGGTGGCCACTGGTAATGGCTGAAAATACCCCAAAATTTCAAACAAGTTTTAAAGTGCACTTTTCCAGGATAGAACGGAGCTTTTTGCCTGAAACAAACAACCAGCTCAAAATTTAAGCTAAACTTGCAGTGCTTCAATTCACTAAATGTAGATTATCTAGATTAAAGCATATTTCATGAAATAATAATCCAGGAAAAGAGAGCAGTCTGTGTTGCTTTCTGCTCTCTCTGCATACACGATCCTCTGAGTGAACTTAAAGTCATCTACATTACACTGCTGCTGAACATTTTCCAAATATTTCAAGTTTTAAGATTGATTTCCCGCCTCCCAGGGACCCCCCGATATCAGTTAATGCCGGGAAAGCATGAAACTCAACTTGCAGACATTTGAGATGTGAGCGAGTTTGGTGATTCATCACAAAGAACAGCTCCTCACCTTTAGGTTTAGTCGAAGTTATGTTGCCGTCACGGAGAAGGGAGCGCGGAGGGCTTTTAAAAACTCTGTCAAAGTCACTGCCTCAAAGAATAGCTGCGCTGCCAAATGACAATAAAGCATAAACAAAAAGAAAAAGGGTTCGAGGTAATGGATTAGCAATCTCAGGTTTTATGTCTCCGCAGTCTCACAGTGGATGACTGGAAGGCGGGAAATCAGTCTAGAAAGCTATTTTTAAAAAAAGGGGCTTGTTTCGGAAAATGGTCAGGAAAAATTTGAGGTAAACAAAATGTGCAGCTGGTAAATGAGTTAAGCCTGTTATTCCCATGATAAATCTGTAAAAATAGACGTGACTTCATTTTTAGAGGTTCCACTCCAAAAGAGCTGAGGTACGGTACTTTAACGTCTGAATTTAAAGGATAAGTCTGCTTAAACAGGGAATGTATGTGAAAAAAGGCTTTTGTTGCTCCAGAGGGAGCTAAGTGAAATCCGATAACTCTCCTAAAGTGAACTTGAGGCAATGTCTCTTGGGTTTCAAGTTTGAAAAAAAAAACCATCTGGGCTGTGGAGTTAGAAAGAAGCTTGACCGACCTCTGCAGACTGCTCCTCCTCTCAGATGATGCTTGGACACTCATTTTACAGCTTGTTTTTGGTTTCTCCACTAAATAAGTTTGCTTAGGAGGTTTGTTTAAATGTTACAAAAACAATATGAATATAACTAAACAGTTGCTATGAATCCCTCATTGCACAAGGAAACTGCACATTCCCACAGACTGAGCAGCAGGTTGGGGTTAAAACAAAGCTGTTGATCATAAACTTTTACGACCATCTGACTGCTTGTGTTTCCTGACCTGAGGGACTTGTTTTAAGGAATTTGCATGCATTTCTAAATCTCAGTAATACACTTATGTAGCCTTTGCACAGATGCAACAAGTCATGCTGGTGCATGGTTGTGCCCCTCCCAATTTTTTTACACTTGGTACCCCGTGTACACAAAGGGCTTATACGATGTTATAAAGTCTTCTTTTGTTTGTTTTTATCTTACTTGGTTAAACACAAAAAGTGAAACAGAAATCTGTTAAATCATCACATTAATTCATTATCATACAACTGAGAATACGACTGCCACAAACTCAGATAAAAGCAAATTAAATTCTTTCATTACTTTACTTCTTAATTTTCCCCATCAATGTTACAAAGATCCATTTTTGATTTCAAGTTGTTCCAAATGCTTGAAACACGAAGAGACCTCAAAAATCTACGTGACTGAATCAGATTTAGCCTGCAAAATCAAACAGTTTAAAACACATTCAACCTTTGTTTCATTAGAGTACACTTTCTTAACAAAGAGTATATAAATTCGATGTGAATGTCTCTGAGTTGATCCGAGCTTCATCTGCACTGAGTGTGCAGTCATGTTTGGTCTCTGGCGGTCTTTTGTTTTAACTTCATGCTTCTCTATAATGTTTTGTTTGCACAGCCGCTGGCATTTCAGAGAATACTGCGAAGGCCCGCATGATGCACAGCATCTTGCACAAGTATAATCAAAGCTCAACAGCTTTCTGGGTATTCAATTCAGGATGGTCATATTAATTTTTGAAGAGCAAAGGCCTCCAACACATGACTGACCAGCGCATTAACTTCACCCCTCACTCGGCCAGCAGCAGACTTTCCCATTTACGGGGCCGGCCCTGCCTTGCTGCTGACGTGACGATAAAAAGGAACAATGCTTCAAAGGATGAGCATCGGCTACAACCCCGAAATCAATTTTTGAGTAAATGCTGGAGTGAATTCAGATGCAAAAAGGTCATACAGCACTTTGACTGCTGCACCATCAAACATTGCTTGTATGTACACATAAATGCATCATCACACACTCACTCACTCTCTTACACACACCTTCCTCAGTGAGTGCAGTAACACGCTGCTGCTTCTCTGAGGGGAACCCTCACAAGCTACTCAGATCTAAACTAAAGCATGACAGCTGCTCAGTCTCTCTCTATTGGGATTTTAGAGAGAGATAGAGAGCGAAAGAGTGGAGAAGAGGTGGGAGAAAGACTCTTCAGAGAAAATCAGATACTGCGCATCCTGTGTTGGTGGAAACAGGCAGATGGAGAGTTTGGCGAGGAAAGTATAGACAGGAAGAGAAGAGCGAGGGAGAGATTAAAGGGAGGAAGTGACAGGTCCTCTCTCTCCTTTTCTTTGTGTCCCATAAGCCTCTCTGGTCTCCAGCTGAGACTCTCCTCTGTAGCGGGGATGTCTCCTCCCAGCAGGTCTCGCTTATCAATATTTCTCTGTGGTAATAAAAAAAAAAAAGAAAAGAAAGCTGGAAGATGAAGCTGAAATGCCATTTCTATACTTTTTAAATGAATTATACATGCGTGAGAATTGCTTTTAAAGATTTAGCGCCACCTTGAAATGATTTCCACTGCATATTTTTAAAAACGTGCCTTTCAAAATTGATTGTTTACTGCTTGATGAGGATTAGCGTGTGAAAAAAAAAAAAAAAACTCATGTATGCAGCACAGTTATAAAGCTCAGTTTTGGCATTTTCAACTTCGCTCCACCACCTCATTTATAGTTAATGAGATATCAGGGGGTGTACTAATTGTTTTCGACTGCGAGATGATGGGCTGATGAAATAAAGATAAAGGAATGAATAAAAGAGTGGAAAGAAGCGGAGAGAGAGCAGGGAGGATGAGGGGCAGGAGGAAAATTCGGATATAACAGGTAGTGAAGGACTGATGTGGAAATAACGTGGATAAAAGCCGAATAGAAAAGGTCTGAATATTCTTCCTTTGTAGGCAGAAAAAAAACGCGTTAGAGCCACAGAGGCACAGCAAGCGGATCGCTGCAGAGCGGCTGATATCTATTCACATTTCAGGATTGTAAATTTTACACGCTGCCCATCACGGAGCTGACATTTATCTTCATCACGTTCAGGAAAGAAAGACACGCTTCCTCTGCTTTTATGTCATTACTTGTGCGCCAGTTAATTCTCAGTGGTGAAATGGAGTTAACCGCAAGTTAAATTGACTACAAGCAAAAACTTTAAAAAATGAATGACGGTTTAAACGCAGCCTCTTCTTCCTCGTAGCTGCTGGCCACTGTGTGAGCACAACAATGTACCAGAGGAGAAAAAAAAAAAAAGAATTGCCTCTGTGTTTTCTTCACAGACGGTCACAGAAAAGCCTCAAAGTGTCTCCTCCATCCAACATTATCTATCGAGGTCAGCCATTCTCCGCTGGTAAGAAGCCCATCTCAGTCAATCGACAGTTTACAACGTCCTCCTTTCAGCATGTGGGTAGCGACCACACCAGCCTCTCTCTTTCAGGACTTGGATACTTTTACTATTACAACTACTACAATTTGGTCTGCTAAGAGAACCTGAAAAAGCCTCGATCCTCAACTTCTTACACCACAAGTGTGAAAACACCATGTTAAAGACGGCCAAAAGCAATCTTTCGGCCAACCAAACTTTTGGCTCTCAAAATGGGGATATGCATTGATGTGACGTTCACTAAATCTTGTCTTGCAGAGGCTCTGGCTCCTTCCACAGCGGTGCCAATGAGGTGCCAATCTACATCCCACACACACACACATACAAGCTCCGCTCCCAGGAGGCCTCTGGTCCAGGCAGACAGAGACCTTCGAATCACCCTCGATTGAGTATACAGAAAACAGTTTAAGGATTCTTCAGATGTTAAAACACATTTGACTTTTCCTTTTATGACAGGATACACAGTAGAAATATAGTTTCACATTCACATTACAAAGCACTGACCAGGAGTGTGAACTTCCATGTTTTTGATCGAATGGCACTGCATCACACCGCAACAAACAACTTTTTTTGCACAAAACTGTATGAAACTGACCGGCCTCCGAATGAGTTAAGGGATGTTATTTTACGCAGTGATAACGTCAGTATGAACGAGCCTCCACGGGTATAATCCTGGCCACATACCTGCCAGCTACCCTTCAAGGAGTCCCCACTGAAGTAGCCCTTTCACAAAGACTCTGCACCACAGAGGCCTGTGAATGACACTTAGCCTGTCCGCTCACCTGGGACCATCAGCCTTTGGACAACCTACCAGCGCTGTGACAGCTAACACAGCAGTCAGGGCTGCAGGGGCACACCACGGCACGGTGGTGCAAATTGTTAGCGAATCTTCTGGTTTCTCACGGCCTCTGGATGCAGTCGAAGGTACAGCAGGTAAGTTTCATACCTACTGTCACTTGCTGCTGGGAAAAAAAAAATCTATATTCTTCGTAGTCGAGTCAGATTTTGTACAGTCGCAGACACGCTTTATTGATTCCATTTTTATTTCAGATTTAAAACAAGAAGGTACAGTAATTTTATCGGATGCGGAAAACAGTGATAAAGCCACAGTCCATCACACACTCCTGGAGGAAGCATGATGTATGCTCGAGTGCTGTACGTACTGCACAGCTTTTATGAAACCCTCTAAAATACGACCTCCAGGTGAGAGCTGCGGGGCGTGCAGAAGATGTGCTGTGTTTGGAAAATGAATGACTGTGTGGGGGGAAAAAAGGGGAGAAAAACAAGGACAGTATGTGGCATGTTCTGTACAGGAGAATATGTTTTCTCATGAGACATATGGCTGCACCAGCTGGAGTTCGTATATTGTTGCTGTGATAAGTAGCTTTATTCTCAGTTCACTTCCTTTTGTTTCTCGGCTTTATTGGATCGCTCCCTTGCTTCCTCTTCTCACCTCGTGTGTAATTCTGCCATTTCTCTTTATTGCTGCCTCGATATTTCCCCTCGTCTTATTGCGTGTTCGCACTCGTGCCGACACACGCGGGCACGATCATTAACTAAATTCATAACAGGTCGAATTTCGTAGTTCAGGATGAAATTCTAGTTCATCACCTTTTTGGGTTGTAAAGGTTACGACAATAAGCAAAAGTGCGGAGTTTCAGAGAGTGGGCCAATGTTGAGGTTTCAAACTTAAAGGCATCCCCGGTGATCTGTATGTGAGTTTTTTAGTCTGATTATTTATGCCCATCAACAGTCTGTATGTATGTATACGGTGTAAAAGCTCTTAATAAAAAAAAAAAAGCACTGGATTAAAAGGTGTATTGTGATAAAACTGGCACTATAAATGGCTCAAACTATGAGAAATTTCACATTATTTGTTCAGATAAACTCATCCACTTGACTGCCTCACTTCACTGATATGTAGTTTGTTGTTGAGTTAATGTTAATCACACTTTTAAAAAGGCGGCAAAGAGCCTTACATTGCCCACACCCCAAAGGGCTTTCTATCTGTAATATCCAAAAGTATTCAGTAACACTGATATGGAGTTTACAGAGGGCAATAAGGCATGCAACACATCGGTGCAAACTATCCCTGTTTGAATACGCAGCCATGCCTGTTGGTCGTACACGCTGTGAACTTTAAATTTGGCGAGGTTATTACAGATCAAATATTGATTCTTTTCTCACGGTCAAACAGTAGACTGAATTCTGAATGTCTTATTTTTGTATTCACTTCCTCCCACCGAGCCTCTTCTGATGGAGGAGAAAGAAAAGAGATGAACGCAGGAAAGTTTATCTTCAATTACGGCACTTAATCACTAATTAAAAATACTACAATAATTAAGATAAGAAGAATTTTGATCCTGATAAAAATAATAATAATGGAATCCACAGATCTTGTGTTGAAATTGATTTCATTTACATTATCCTTGTATTAGCTTGGACTGGCTGTAACCACAAAAAATCTGTGACCTTAAGACATTAAAAAAAGCTGAATAAAATAAGTCAGCAAAGACTCAGTAGAAACACGGTCGTTTGCAGATCCGGAAGACCGCACAAACCTTCACACGGGGTACAATAACCTTGGTAAAAACTATTTCAAAGTCCCGTTGTAAGAAAAAACACCCTCAAAATTCAATTATCAGTGGCTTTTTTTCTTGTTCTTTGTTCTGTTAAGAAAAAATGTATTTGTCAAAGTTTCATTGATGAAATATTCAATGTACAAATAGGGATATCAAGTTGCTTTCTTAGATGTCTGAATGCAAGTTGGAAATATTCCTCTATCAAACACAACACAACACCGACTGCACTGTTCGTGTGTCAGAGCTGCTGAGAGATAGCGGCGTTTTTTTGAACACTGTGTGAATACTTTATGAGTCAGAAAAGAAAAAAAAAAAGAGAGCAAGGAAGAAGGTGAGAAAAAGCAGGAAATTAAAAACACTGCCAACTCTGCTTTGTTTTTGTTTTGTTTTTTGCTTTTAACGGCCCCGTGTCTGAGAGGGTGTCAGGTTACTTCAGATCGTGGTCTGTCGGCTGAAGAGGTCGAGCGTCACGGCGGAGAGGAAGGCCGGGATGCTCTTCTGGTGGTGCAGATGGAGGGCGACCATCTCCCCCAGAGTCTTGGAAAACTCAGTCTCCATGAGCTGCATGCTGCCGTTGGAGCCCTGCGCACAAACACACACATCAAAAGACAATATTAAAACTATACAACCTGGGTTTGCCACTACATCCATCTCAAGAGAAAAAAAAAACTTTCAAAGTGAAGCAAGATCACTTAAAGTTGTTATTGTCTGTAGGGGATTGTCAAACGTGTGTGTGTATGTGTGTGAGAGTTGTGTTTGCATGTGTGTGTGTGCATTCACAGCAGGGTGAAGGTGTCTAAATCTGTGTGGATTAATTAAAAGGAATGAGGAGCAGCTCGGGGCAATGGAGTGAAGGAGAAACGGATGAGAGAAACGAGGGATAAAGTAATTAAAGCATTGCAGGGAGGGAGGAAGGTGGCGAAGAGCAGAGTCCCATGACATGCCGGAGAGATATGGAGACGTCTAAGAAATGTCCCGTGTCAGTGTGCGCGCAGGAGACACAGATCTTTATTTGAGAAGTATCATGAGAGGGCTTATAAAACAGATGGAGTAATGAAAATACTAATAAATTAAAGACCAGAGGAAAAAAAAAAAGAATGAATGGGAGAGGATTAAGAGAGGAAGATTTAGTGCTGCGCTACATTTGTTCCCACATGGACGCTTTCTAAAGTCCAACTTGGTAAATGTTCAGCCGACGAGTGTAATGTGGAGCCAAATAACTTTCAAAAACACCTAATAAAACATGTTTTTTAAAAAAGGACAGCGCAGACACGACACTGGAGAGCGGTGTAGCTGATGAAAAAAATAAAAGAAGCACATCTTACTTGATAAACTAATTAGTGTGCTTCCTCACACACAACAGGCTGAGGTGAGCTCAGCTGTTCATTTTGTGTGAACAGCCACAAATCTCTAATGGGTGAGAGGAGAGGATAACTGAACTAATGACATTTGCTAGCTGACTGCACAATGCTAAACCGAGGCTAAACGCAGCACAGATAGCTCGAGAGATGCAGATAAAATGACTTCCTCTTTCGATGTTGTTTGGTGAAAATGTGCTAGAAATGCACCAACACCGGACCACACTTATAGTCAGATCCGACTATAAGCTGCTGAGGAGTTTCAGGGTTAAATGATTTTCAACAGTGGAAGTTTGGTGTTCATCTTCACTTCAAAAGACATAATCTGCTTCATCTTTTATTTCCATTAAAAAACAGCTTAGTTGATTCACTTTGCTTAGTAATTTAACACCAAATCCATTTTTTTAAAGCCAGAAAATGATATGTGATGTGCAATCACTTTATCTTTGTGTCAGTTGATTATGGTTCCTGCCTACAGTGATTATTTCTGTTATTCTACTTCATTGTAGAAGTTATCAGATTTGTCACTAGTTTAATTCATCGTGTTAGATTTTTATATTTGTACAACAGACAGCATGCAAGAAATGACAAGTAGAGAGGGGAAAAATATGAATTTTAAGAAAGAGAGAAAACAAAATAGAGAACTTAAGTGGGAAAGGACAAGAAGAAGAAAGGCTCTGACTTCTTTTAGCGCCTTGTTGGAGTAAAAAAAAAAAAAAAAAAAAAACACACAAAGAGTCTTTGGCATTGAAAACTAAGTCTTTTTTAAATGGAAAATCAAGTGTTTCTTAACTGTAGACCAAAGAAAAACTGATGCTGCCTTTTGTTCACCCCGAAGTTTAAGGCACCATCACAATTGCTCTGATATGGGCAATACAAACCACAACCAAGACATAAGAAAAACAAAACATCAGTTTTCAGAGGTGTGGAGGTTTGTCTGGGGAGCTGTGGGTTTGAACTGAAGTTGCTCTTTAGTAACATTCATTTTCCTCATAGTTGGCAATTGGTCTCTTTTTGACAGTATACAGTCGAGAGGCTGAAGAGGGGAAATTAGGAAGAGAGGAAGGATGACATGCAACAAAAGTCTCCAGCCGGATTCGTTGCGGTTTCGCGGTAAGCGTCTTAGACTACTGGGCCACCGTGACCATTGTGCTATTTTCAAGATTAAATGTGTAGTCCTGTCTTTAATTGGGTAATTATCAAAAAGTTAGAGAACGTAAAAAGAACTCTTCATTAAAAAAAAAAAGAAAAAAGAAAAGAAGACGTTTCTTCCTCCGGGTTAGATATATGAACAGATGTAGAGGCGGTGAAAATATCTTCTCATTTGAGGCAGACTTTTGATTGGGAAATAAAATGCTCTTTTAATGGGAATTTGATAGGGAATCTAAGTCCCATAATTCAAAGCATCTGCAATTACCTAACTTTGAGTATGATTACTGGAACTTTTGGAGAGACTTTCTCAGAGCACAGACACCACAGTGATTTATTTCATTCACATTTTATAGACACCTCACAACACAGCAGTTCTGCTCGCTCTTTAAGCTTTCCTCCTCACATGTGGATTTTATTTCATCCTAAATCAATGTGTACTGCACAGCCCTGGAAGCTGCAGTGAAAGCAAACCAAAGTCTTTGTCATGACTGCTGTCCATCGCTCTAACTGCCTCACTCTGTGGCTTTATTTCCCTGACAGTCCCTTGTGTTTTCTTTCCCTGCGCTGTCTGAGAGCGACGCCATATCCTCGGGCTGCTCCCCTCATCACTGGCGCACACACAAACATGTGTGTGCACATGGCTCCAGAAACTGCTGGAGCTCTGGGAACATGGAAACACATACATCAAAAGAAAAACACTGTGAGCAGTTACCATGGAGATCTCAGTGTCTACAACACCTTCTGCACAAGTTTGTCCTCAGAGTAGATTTTGTGTGTGAGCGGTTGTGTGGGTGTGTGTATGCGAGACAGGGTGGACAAGTTGATGGAGGCCTGTGCGAGCCGAGGACAGCGAGGACTCCCACAGACTGTCGGAAAGGAAAACGAAGATACAAGCCTCGTTGTCTGGAAGACGAACGCCAGTGCCTCCACGCAGCGTTTGGATTTCAAGTACAAATGTGCAAGCAGACAAACACACACACACACAGGTGGCAAAGTTTACAGATTTACACAGACTGCAAAAGGTTATAGATACAAAATTTAAGCAGCAGTGTGAGATGGAGAGGGAGAAAGAGAAACAGAGGAAGGAGAGTTCATTACTGCCAGCAGATTCTCACTGTAAACTCTTCACTCAGCTGGCTCAGCAGAAACAGAATAAAACTTCATATTAAAGTCACTGGAGGCTTTCTAGTAAATTAAGATTAACAGGCGGCAGTCCCTCAAATTGATTCAGCTGTACTTGATTATTTGCTGGTGCGTAACAGGTAGCCAAATGACTGAGGCCCTTCATGTGTCGACGTACAGCTAAAAACACTGAGATAAGCTAGGTATCTTCAGCTTCAGTTCATCTGTTCATTTACAGGTTAGGCATCTCTGTGCAACTATTTGTGTATCAGTAAAGTGCCTGCTCAAAGTCAAGGGATTACCAAAGTAAAAAGACTTTTTGTTTTGCATGAATAGATTTCAAATGTTGAAGCAATCCATCCAAACATGCGTTTCACCAGAGGGGTAGAAAAAATTAAAAAATACTTGGGTTTTATAATTAAATTAAATCACAGTTGATTGATCTGAATGAGTGAGAGTGTTCTTGAACTGATTGGCAGGTGCTACACAAAAATCAGAGCACACTTGTTGAAATGAATTAGCTCATTAAATTAATCTGCCTCTTCTGGTAATCTTTCATAGAGGGCTTGTACCTGGCTGAGTAAATAACAGGAAATTTAGCCATATTGATGAGGTACTTGGCTCTAATATGTGATTTTGTTCACGTGTGGTAAAATATCTTGCACTAGAGTACAGATGGAGTGGTTGAGTCATACCTGCTTGTTACCACTGTAAGGGCAAGAATAACTAATCTATTAATACATTTTGATTTAATTAACAAAAAAAAAAACATGTATTGCATGAGGGTTCTTCTAAAAACGCAACCACGAGGAGAAAAAAGCCTTTTATGCTGATTAAAAGAGAGATATTATAAACAAATGGGACCCAGCGACAGTCTCCAACACTTGTTAGATTTATTCTCACATTTCTCTTTCGTTATGCATGAAAACATTCAAAAGAAGTTAATAAAAGGTCAGGAGAGGTTTTCTTGAAATCAGCTTTATTCAAATACTGACCTTATCGATGCTTATTTACATATTCACGCTTTCTAGAAAGCGTTTTAAACAATACCTGACCTTTGTGAAAACAACAAGATTCTGTTTATATTTGAAAACAACTGGATTTCCCTTCATTCGGTCGAGGGAACGAGATGAAGAAAAAGTCCACTATGAGGTTGAGGTAAATATCAATACCACTGGTTACTCCTGCAGAGTGATACTGACTTCATCCAACATCAAAAACAGACAGAGATGGAAGAAAACCTTTATTTGTTTCCCAAGATCAGGGGTAAGAATCTGACAAGACAAACTTGCACACAAAATCTAAGAAGGACAGACCTCAACGATGGAGAGGAGGAGTGTTATCCCACTCATCCCCTCTTTTTCATTTGTCTATCCAATTAAAGGAAATCGATGCTTCCTGGCTTGAGATGCAGGGCGGGGCTTTATGGCGACCTCATCCAACGGAGGGGCTGCATGCTGCCTGAATGACAATCGTGCTCCCCTCCCAAAGCAGACAGGGTCGGAGCAAAAGGTGCACACCCACGCCCGGAGACGGTTAAACACATGAAAGACAAGAAAGACGAAAGACCGAGGCTTCTGCTTTTCCACCAGTGCAAAGATACGAGGCAACGCTACAGCCTGCTTTTTTTTTAACTGACCATGAAATGAGCTTTGTTTCTAGAGTTTGTATTTTATCATTTATTCATAATGTTTATGTGCACCGTATATGTTTCTTCCACCTGCACAGTCCCAGTGGTACAAAGGAGGAAAGCCCATGCACATGAAAGGGCTCCGGGTGAAGTATTACCGTATTTTCCGCACTATAGGGCGCACTGGATTATAAGGCGCACTGTCAATGGTTTATTTTCAATCTTTTTTTCATATATAAGGCGTACAGGACTATAAGGCGCATTACACACAGTACTTATCACTCCGCAAGGCTCCTGACTACGGTGGCCGTAATGCTCCAACAATCCATCAAGCAGCGCAGCTTCGTAACTTACTAAAGTCGTACTAAAACATTCTGACAGATTTTTGAGCGCCGTGTACCACATAAAATCGGTTCAAGGTCAGTAAGCACAACCAGAATTCATACATAAGGCGCACCAGATTATAAAGCGCACTGTCGATTTTTGAGAAAATTTAAGGATTTTAAGTACACGTATGTAGTATGTAATATCGGTATTGCTTTTTTTTTAAGTTTAGCCACCATCGCAGCACAAAGTGACATATTCGAATGTCTCATTTTGTCCAACAAAAGTAAAAAATCCAAACAAATTTCAGTTACTGTCATGTAGGGCAAGTAAAAAAGCAGCAAACGATTCATGTTACAGCAGCAAATGTCTGCCATTCTTGCTTGGAAGAGAGACTGAAATGATTATGTTCAATTAACTGATTAATGAGGTGATCCTTTCAGGTCTATTTGGCATTTAGGTGGAAACAGGCGGTTTGAAATGACACTGAGAATAGACATCACTCGGCTGATCATTAGGCGATTCTGTTAAAAAGGGCAAACTAAATACTGCATGTGAATGTGTAGCAATTATAGAATTATGATGCTTAAATTTTTACTGTTAAAGCAGAAGTAAGTACCTTTAAAAATAACTCTGTCACAAAAACTATCACCTTGTCCTGACAGTATATGAGACAAAATAAATTTGAAGATAAGAGCACTTCCAGTCAATTAGAAGAATCTCCTAATCTTACTGACCAGAGTTTTCTGGGTTAATTGAGAAAATGAAGTTGAATGTCAACAAATCTCATAAAAGACAAATATGTAAAAGGAACGGGTATTTAAAGAAAGAAAGTACATATTTGTGACTGATATTTTTAAAGAAATATGTAAGTATCAACAAGCTGGCTTGGGGCTGAAAGCCACAAGACAGCCAAGGGAAGTTGGAAAGTACTAAGAAAAAAGGGGTGTTGGTCCATTGTTGGTCCAAAGCAAGTTTATTTATTACACATTGCTAAGCAGTACGGCGATGGCGTCAATTGCTTTTTGCTAGTCTATGCAGCCCTTCATTGGCTTTTAGTTATATTTATGCTTTATCTTTCAAGACATTTGCAACCAGTAGATGTACCCACAGAATTTCCAGAAGCCAAAATACAAACTCATTGCAACTTTAGCATGAAAGAATAGCAAGAATAAGGAGTTTGTTATCTGTCAGTGCTTCTTTTTTTTTTTTTACTGAGAGCATGGCAGATGATCGTCTGCGTCTAATCTGAGAGGTGCCACGCTAAAGCAAAAGTATCATTAAGCCACGTTCAAGTGTGCTCACACTGATTACATCATCACCAAAAAAAACAGATTGCTGAAAAACAACCACACAGACTTCGGTCTGGCACATCAGTCTGGCTCTAATTACTTGACAATTAAAATGCATTTCTCGATTTCTTCCCGTTACTCCAGTCTGCAGCACTCTGCTCATCCAAAAATCACAGGGTTACCAGGGGCAACAGCAGCACGTGTCATGGCCCTCTTCCCAATTTCTGGAAATAAAGTGCTGTTTAATTTTTAATTCCTCAAATACATTTTTAATTGTGTATAATATGATTCTGCTGAACTGTGGTTGTAATTGTTTTAATTTAATTAAACAGACAGGTTCTTTTTTTCTCCCTACAATTGTTTCTACAATTTTTTGTTACATCAGTATAACAAACTAAAAAAGCATTTGTTATAGTTTTTTTATTTCATCGTTCGAATTTGGATTATTGTGTTTTTTTCCTTGTTGAGTGTCTCTATTCTCATTAGTATTTTTTTAGCATTGTTTGGGGAGCCTGGGATTCAAGAATTTCATTACCAATGATGTAAATTGTTGTGTAATTGAGGTAATGACAATAAATTCTTGAAATCTTGACATCATGACTGAATTCATGACTTCATGAATTCAGTTTTAAAAGTAAACTGCTCTTGGTTTTATGTGTTTTATCACATCCCTGCCACTATGATGTACCGCAGTGGACAAATGTTTTTTTCCTCCTTTAAAAAGCTCTCTGCATTCTCATTTCCACTTGATGAGCTGCCTCTATTATGTGCAACTGTGATTGGCATGACAAATGATGTGATTCGAAAAGATAATGATTAATCACCACTGTCCTTTATTTTACAAGCCTTCCTGTCAGTATAAAAAGCTTAAAAATGGCTTCACTATCCGTACGGACATCACATACTGTACTGTCCAACTAGAGGCTTCACACTGTGTGTGTATGCGCGGATGTGACAGATGGCTCTATATTGAGGTGATGACATGCAGTTCGCAGATCAGTTGACCTCCGTCTCCGCTCTCCACCGCTAATGAGGGGACTTTTCTTCACTGTCTAACCCTTCCCCGGTCTTGTTCTCTCCTCCCTGCTCCCGGCCGCACAAATCCCTCTCTCTTCATTTCAGGTTTATTCAGTTCTCATTTACACCTTCGCCTCCTTTCCAATTCCACCGCCCAAACCTCTGCTCCACAAACAAATACAGTATACACACACACACACACACACACACCGCCGTCCCACCGACAGCAGCATCATCATCAACAATAAACCATTTCATTCACTGGCATAGCTGCTGATTGGTAGGGGTGAAAAAAAATAGCGGACAAATTAATTGAATAATCAAAAATATGCAGATGAATAGCTTTCAATTTAAATGCAGATTTTGGCATTTTTCTGCAGTCAGGAGGAAGATGTCACCCGGAGAAGGAGAGGAAAAGAGAGAGAGAGATGGAATAAAAGCTCCTGCCGAAAATAATTAAATAAGCATCGTTTCTATCCATATTTATAGTCTAATCAGCTTTTTGTTTACTGTTTTCAAAGTGTTGTCTGAGCAATAAATAACTAATAAGTAATGATTACATACATGCTACAGATTATAAACACCGGAACTGAACGGCTGATCAACCTGATTCTCATAAATACATAAAACATGGGATCGGTTGGGGTTGTCAATACGAGACACTTTAAAAAAAACTTTAGGCTTAGATGTTCAAAGAGCTCATGACTCTTTGTTGTTTTATTTATTTTGTATTTCTCTCATTATTGCCTAAACTTATTTTTCTGAGCATTTCAAAGCTAGCGTAAACTAAAAAAAAACAAAGTTCATTTGAAAGTGTTTTAACTGCGGTGGTGGCGTGTAATCTCACAGAAAAGACATCAACTACTGTTTTCCTGTTGGTTTTAAACTGGAATTTTATCACATTTGTTTTGTTTGTCTTGGTTCAGCTGTAAATCAGAGAAAAATAAAACAAAGAAGTAGAGCAGAATGAGAAGAGACACAACCATCGGGCTGAATTTTTCTCTGTCAAAACTACAGGCATCATATTCCAAGTGAGGAAGAGAAAAGATATTTCTATGCAGTGCGACTTTCAGCAAGAACTTATTACAAAACATTATATGCAGTATGCATTTCAGATAGGACTCAAAACAAAACAAATAGGGCTGATAAACAAGATGTAGCTGCTGGAATATCGAGAAGCTCAGCAAGAGTAATACTGATTGTTACTGAGACATGCCGACTGTTACAGATGCCGTTTTGGGCAGACCTGTAATAAATTCATGGTGTATTTATAGTAGTTTAAGGCCGTGAGGATCCACCGTTGGCTCCGCTGTGTAAACCACGAAACAAGTTAGAGCCAAAATTAATCATGTTTATACAGAAAGAGCAATTTGAAAGAATGCAATAAACAAATCGTGGGAGTCACAATTTTAATTATAACTCACATTATTACCAGTGTCTAATAAGAATAATAAGAATAAGAATATAGTAATGGCATACTGATTAAAAAACACCAATATGATGTTATTTTATAGTGTGGCCATGCCATTAATGTTAACATTATTAATAAATTGCTACAGCTGCTGTGAGAGGATATTTTTCATTATAGCTGAGGAGGTTGAAGATCACAGATTAAACATGGTTTACAGCTTGTGAAATGTGTGAAATACAGGAATAGCCAAGTTTATGTATAACTTATGTATAATTAAACTGGTTTATATTTTATATATTATAGGAAATTCTGAAAGGCCTCAAAAGCAAAAAAAAATTAATACCTTATCTAGATGGCTAATTACAAGGTAGCAAGCACAGATACTCAGGAAGCTCAGGAGAGAGGTGACCTTTACTGTAGAACAGCAGCAAAGGGAATATTTACAGCATGTAAGGTAGTAAACATGATACTGAAGCACACACACAGCATTTCTCTTATTTTTCCAACTATTTAGCAATGCACTCCCAAAAATTTGTACAGGCAAAGCATTTTAAAGAATGATATAATATATAATAAAGATGTATCTTTATTCCTTGTCAAAACCTGACACCTACTACATTACCCATAATGCAATTTGACCACATAACAGCTTGGTTGGAGATTCAAGTATGTTATGCTATTTTATGTTATATACTGGACTTTTTTTTTTTAATTTATTTTCAACTTTTTGGTTTTCAGTTTCAGATACCACTCAGCTCCTTCATGATCAAAGAATATATAAAAGAAGTGGACGTGACCAAGGCAAACGTGCCTTCTTTTTAATGACCAGCAGGGTCAGACTCCATTGGTTGCAAAAAGAAGCCCAACTGTATAAAACTCTATGAGATAATGACCCTTAGTCTCACTTGATTTATTACCTCAGTTCAACATTTTCCTAATGAGTTTATGGTGTCACATGCAGGTTTCAAGTCTCCAATACAGCATGATGTTCAGTTTGTAAATTATAGTCCCATTTAGAATAAAATAGATGATAAAAGAGGTTACATGCTTTAAGGTGTGGGCACTTTCTGATTGATAAATTACCTCCATAGCAGCCTATTAATCAGCATAGAGGTGTAACAATGCATATCCATGGAACTTATAAATAGCTGTGAACATGCTTTGGGGTGTTTTAGTCTTTTAACTTTCATAAACTGTATAAAACAAGTGTCCTCCAGGTTTGAAATGTAAAGCCAGTGCCTAAGTATCATAAATCTGTGGTCTTTCTGATGCCAGCAGAGGACGACTACACTGGTTGCAAAAAGTCTGAGATGGTGACAGCAAATATACCAAATAAAAGGCTTCAAAACAGTAGACCGAAAATCAATGGGTGATGTCGCAGTGTCTGCATACACTCATTTATCCAGTCATACACTTACATACACTTAAATACTCCTTACTCCTTTTGAGTACTCCTCATAACGCCACAGGAGGTCTTTCCTACCTGTGGCTATCAAACTTTACAACTCCTCCCCCTTCAGCCGCAGGGAGACTTAA
>JBAJHX010000051.1:22078367-22150524 GCA_037176925.1 Amniataba percoides | reverse complement strand
GTGTGTGTGTGTGTGTGTGTGTGTGTGTGTGTGTGTGTGTGTGTGTGTGTGTGTGTGTGTGTGTGTGTGTGTTCTACGGACGCAGTCTGAGGTTAATAAATATTGACAGTGAATTATCTCTTCTGGCAGGGTCGCAGGTGGATTCGATGAAGCAGATTGGACACACCAGCAAGAAATAAACACACGTACATGCACATGCACATTCAAATCCCCGCGCCCCCATTTCTCATTCTCATGTTGTTCTCTATTCATCTGCCGTTTCGAGACAGTCCTTGAGCAAGGCAGGAATGACTGGTCGCAATCGACTAGCACTTGACCACCATAATTACCCTGCCAAGATAATAAAGCTGCCTCCTACCTTGCCAGTATGGATTCTCCACGCTTTGTGTTCTAGCTAAAGGCCTCCCTATCATAACACGGCACAGCAACAACACGGCGATTAGCTACTGCTACACACTCAAGATCAGAGAGTAACAGGGAGAGGGAGGGAGAGATAAACAACAAGAGAGATAAAGAGAGGAAAAAAGTGCAGCAAGGCAGGATGGAGAGAGGAGAGAAGGGGGGAAGGACGGAGACAAGGAGGTAAGTGCGGAGAGAGCACAACAGGATGTTTTCACTGGACGGCTACTTAAGAGGAGGATTTGCTCAACAGCTAAGGGACAGGCACACACGTACAGTTTTT
Organism: Amniataba percoides; assembly: GCA_037176925.1. Classification (NCBI taxonomy): domain Eukaryota; kingdom Metazoa; phylum Chordata; class Actinopteri; order Centrarchiformes; family Terapontidae; genus Amniataba; species Amniataba percoides. Next base: position 22,149,842 of record JBAJHX010000051.1, on the reverse strand, counting down.
TATTTAGCCCACTCAATGAGCGTATGGGGAGTGGTGATCGATTAATGCAGCCCAGCCCTGTGACATTGCCCAGTCATCACTCTCTCCCTCACACACACACACAAAAACACAATCATTCCTCTACTCTAGAGGTACACACACACTCAACACACACAGTCGAGGAGAGTCTCTGTCGGCGTAGTGTTCCTCTCCCTGCATGGCCGAGTCGGGCACAAAGCTCTAATGTAGCGTAATGGTGCATGAATGTGGATATGTGGATGTGGATACAGGGTAGGAAAAAAAAAGGTGAAGATGGAAAAAAAAAAAACCTTTCAAGGTCAAATTTTCACTTCCTGAAGCATTCGTGAAAAAGATCTCAGAGACAGATATCAGCGCTCACACAGATGATACAGCCTGTAGGCTTTTTTTGATGCCAACAGTGTTTCCCTTTTAACTTCACACTTCTATGTTAATGATCGCTGCGCATATGCTTACAGAAAAACACACTGCCAGTGGCTCACAGCTACCTGCAACCATGTGGTAGGTATGTAGATGTATGTAAAGCTAAATATACATTGATTATACAGGATAACTGGGATTTTGTTCATGGGGATGATGCTTCAGTTTTTTTTCTGTTCCCAAAGGCTGCTTTACAGTACAACACATTTATGAACCTTTTCTTATGACTTTTATCTCTTACTCATGTGTAAACACACTGCGTCTTTGAAAGCACCAAACTTACAATATCACATTTTACCAACATTAAAGTTTTCTCTCTGTGTGCAGATTTCGCGGGCTTCAATGTGAAGCGAGTGTGCGCACCTTTTTGAAGAGCAAAGAGTCGTCCATGTGCTCCGCATAGACCGAGCTGAGCCTGTACTGGTTCTCGGTGGTGATGTCTATCTGGTAGCCTGTCAGGACGTAGCAGACGGTGCGGAACTCCTGAATTTTCCTCTGAAACACCTCCTTCAGCCTCTGGTTCCTGAGCTCAGAGCTCTCCATCTGCTTGCGTAAATCTGCAGACACACACAAAAGTTGGGGAAATTTGTCACTCACTTATTGTAAAACCGGCCTGCAATGTCAGCAATCATGGTTGGTGGTTGTATTTCTATAACAATATACTCTATGTACATGAGAAACTCCGGTAATGAAGACTTCTTCTCCATCTAGTTCAGTAAGCACCTGCTCAACTCAATTCTCTCGTGCGGCATATATGGACAGCTCCATATCAAATATACAGTCCTTGAAGCACGCCATCTGCTCACTGAGGGTCTACAAAACACCATAATGGAAAGAGTAGTAGTGACTAAAGTATTCAGCTGCGTCTCCTAGCTGGGAGCAGAGAGACTCGCGAGAGGAGAAGCAGGATGGGGCTCGACTTTAATTTGTAGAGAATCAATTTGCGATAATTACTTTAATTTGAAGACTTGATTTGAGAAGGCAGAGGAATTAGTTTGTCTGAACAAAAATGAGTCGTCACGGAGGGATTTATTTACAATGTTATCACTGCGGAAAAAAAGTTAAAAGTGCATCACACACGTGCATGGGATGTGTGTGATGGAGCGTGAATATAATGCATCATTAGAAAAGGTGGAAAGAGTAAGGAGAGCAGAGCAGCCACAAAGAGGCAAACCATTGTTAAAATTCAGACTTTCCCAATCATTTTTTGAGTGTACCACTGACACATCTAACTGTAGCTGACTTTTCTCCACAGAGTGAAGCAGAGTCTCCATTGGTGCAGACAATCAGCGTCATTTGATTGCTATTTCTATTGTTTCGGTAAAAAAAATAGAGGTCCGTGTATTATAAAAAGGTGGGCAGACTGCTCTAATGAAATAGCAGTTATTATCAGAGTAAATTCAGACAAGGTACCTTCTTTATTGCACTGTTCTCATTCCTGTTCCTATAATTTATCACAAAAAAGTTAAAACTTTTAATGAGTATTAGTAACATAGGTAATAAAAACAGGCAAGAGCACCAAAAAGAGAATTAAAACAGGGAGATTTGACCCAGGCAGGAAAAAAAGTCCTATTTCACGCCCCTGAAAAGCTGATCTTCCACTGATTTATTTCTTCAAGGTCAAAGGCATTTCAGTTCCTCAAATGTGCAACTACTTTTCTAAGAATGACACTTCACTTAAACAGAGCTATTCACCTTCTTACAGGCACCATCATCGAGTCACAGATTCAAAATTTTCTTTTGCTATCACACACATATTTATACTGCATACTCTTCCAGGAGCAGTTAACATTGACAGCGGTGCATTTTCTCAAACCCGGCTTCCAATGGTGCTGTGATTAATAATTATTTCTACCCATCATTTTTCTCTTCACACATCTCAGCCTATGACGTTTTTATCAGTCATTATGACTCAAGTGAATGGCCATAAAGTAAAAACTTCTAAGTCTGTCTGTGTGCCTGCCTGCCTGCCCGCCTGCCTATCTGTCTATCTGTCTCCTGGGTGACTGTGCTCCTCTTGAGTGTCAGTCAGTGCTGATAAATACTGTTTCAAGACTTCAGCATTGTGACAAAACTGTCACTATATGACAGCTATCAAACTGCCCTGAAAATGGCTGTTAATTCTCAAGCGACAGCACAAAGTAGACACTGCGTAAGTTTACTGTAACATGCAGACAAATGGACATGCATAACGGGACGTGGACGTGTTATTGCCCGAAAGTGTACAACTGCGCACACAGCTGTGCTCATTTAGTGTCTGTTTAGTTGTTAAATCAAAGTATTTGGGTTTAGAGGAATTTTACACCAACTTTTTCTGACTTTTGCCCTTAATTGGTCTCTGCGGGTCTGTGCGTGCTGTCTCTTAAAATCTGTCAAATAAATTCGACTGCTGAGGGAGGCTCTTATTTATATATTTATACATTTTCGACTCCTCATTTTTCAACCTGGACTAACGCAAAAGTATGCATCTTTATCTGTTGAATGCAATATAAAAAAAATGAACAAAAATGGGTAGTGACTCAAATCATTTGTTGTTAGATCAACAAAGAAGAGCAGAAGTTTTGTTTTTTTTGTAAAAGGGTCTTCTAAGGAAACAAAGCACAGCCAAGTATTTTTCCTCATGATTTCTGAAGGCCATACAAACTGACAGGGAGAAGGGAAGAAAAAAAAAATTTCTACAGTTTTAATTCTTGAAAAACACCATAAATAAAGCATTTAAAAGAAGACAGAAGAAGTAAAGAAGTAAAACACGGTCAAGTTTCCAATTCCTGGCTATGAAACAGACCAGCAGTGACAAAATGTGTGTCCATCTTGAAACCCTACAGCTGGAGAACAGGTATGTTGTGTATTCAAACTCATATTTACATTTCCCAAAGTAACTGTGAGGACGCTTCAAAGAAGGAGAATAATAATCCTTCATTCAGAGAACCCAGTCATGTGAAAAGATATGAAATACACTTACCAACAACAGCTCAATTCGTTGGTTTAATTTCATTTTTAAGAAGTGCTTGATGAGTATAATAGAAGCGCATAAACAAGCCAAATTAAAGATGAATTAAGATTCCTGTCACTTTAATCCTAGGCTTCATTGTATGCGTTTTTGCCATCGTAATTGTTTAAAACTTCATTAAAAGCGTAACTGTAGAGCGTACTTAGCTCGAAGGTCACTGGTACAGCTGCTAACCGATACGCTATTTTACATTTATTTTACATTTTTGGCTGCCATTAAAAATCTTTTCATGACCCACAGTTTCAAATAAAAATCTAAATTTTAATGAGTGAATTAATTGTATTTGTGTCACAATACTACAGTCAACAATTTAGAATAATGATAATTATAATAAAAATAGACTGGAAAGAAAATTTCTTGTGGGATAATTACAGATTATTGCTCTGCCACTAAGCACTTAACTTTTGAAATGTCCAATTTAGATCTGTATTTCGTATTTCACAGTAAGGTTCAACCTTATTTAAGTCAGGTCCATACTTATTTCTTTAGTCATATAAAGACCATAAAGTAATAGCTTTTTTTATAAAAACCTGTACCTTTCTCAAAGACATGAAATTTATTCAGTTTATCTTTGATATTTTTCCAGACATCACATTGAATTGACCCTGGTCTGAAGATAAGAACGGATATCACACATTAGGTTTCCATTATCTGCTGGAAGTTTAAATTGAGCTCACCGGAGAGAAAACTCAATTATCATTTTACATGAAAAAAAAGGGAGGGAGAAGAATGCATGAAGAACAGACAGGCTGAACTTAAGATGAGGGAAAATGACAGACAAGTGTAAAAAAGAAAAAAAAAGATGGGCTGGAGTTGGGAAAAGAGGAGATGAGATATGAGTTAGAGCGATGGAGTGCAGAGAAACAGGAAGAGTGAATCAGAGAGAGAGAGAGAGAAAAGCACCGTGGTTCTCAGAAGACAAATTAGCCAACAGACTTCCGGCACTGATTTGCCCTGAACTCCAATTAAATATTTAACCCTGTCATAACTACACTTTCCCTCTCTAACTGTCTGTCATATACTCACACTAAGAGGACAAAAGCCTCGGTGGCCTCAAATATCAATGAAGCAATTCCCCTCTTACTGCAGGATGCAGCCAGTAGAGGGTGTAGGTTAACAGTTTCTCTTATTACATTTTTTTTCATTAGCGTAAAAGGGAACAGGACGTGAATAACATTAAAAAAGTGCTGTGTGGAAAGTAGAAAAACTATCAAACAGCTTCTTTAATGTTAACTACGACAGCCGTATTACCTTCATTTAACTCTATAACCTTGGTGCCAAACAGTATATGTATTAAAATGAGTAATAATTCAACCATAATGAACCATTTAGTTTAACTTATCCAGTCATGTTGAACAGTGTGGCCTCTGTGGTAGACGCAGAATTTCTAGCTTTGTAAGCTTCAACAACAGGAGGTTATAACTGATCACAGGTCATGTTGAGCCCTTTTATGTGCATGTACTTACTGTGTCCTACACTGCGTTGGCGAAGATTTATTTCTCCTGTAATGTTTGCTCTGGCCCTAATCTCAGCCGAGGCACCTATGTTCAGCTCCATAAAAATTTATGCTAATGGGAATGTGATGGACAATGAAAAAGTCAATGCTACTGCACAACCCGGTCTCATTTACCACGATCTAATGACCCATTTTAGTACAAGTGGGTCTGTACATGCGAGGAGCTTACCCAGCACCTCCTTCGACGGCGGCAGACTGAGGCTGAGGCTGAGGCCGGAGGCGTGGATGCTGGAGTCGTCTTGCGAATGGAACACAGCGCTTCCATCCTGCAGCGAGCGCACCAGCTCCCTGAGACGGGTCACTTCCTCCTGAAGAGCCTCAACTTCCTGCTGACGCTGTTGCTTGGCAACAGCGGTGGGGTTCATCTTGAAGTGGAGAACGCGGGTTTTGACTGGATCATAGTCTCCCTGAGACAGAAAGACGGACAGAGACAGAGAGCAGACATCCATCAATTGTACTGTTTTGGTTTGGTTTTGTTTTTTTTACTTTAAGTTAACCAATTCAAAATACCACCTTGTTCAAAGTCTGCATATCTTAAGAATTTCGAATTCTAAAACAACATACTTTCAATAGTGATGTGATAGATTACTCAATAGTGCATACATTTATACAGGAAGAAGCAAGCAGCAGAAGTGGCTAATCAATTCAGTGGAGAAGCTGAAACTTGAGAACAGTTTTTGCTTGGAAATACAACAGAGACAATTAATGATAATAATCAAGCAGTTTCAGAGGAATTTCCTGTTGATTTACTTATCAAGTAATCGATTATATCAACTGTAAATTAGTGTTTGTTTAGTTGCCACTGTACTCTGTAGTCTTCAGATCATGTACTGAAATTGGTCTTTCTGTTCTTCGTTTGGTATCCAGGAGTGAGTCTCTCTGTCCTTCCCCATGGACTTATTTTCTCCTTATTGATCAAGTACACAGTATTTAAAGTTTTACACATAAGAACTCAGAGACCTTTAAAATATATGAACCGTAAAAGGCTCACAAACAGCACATAAAACATCACAGTGATGCATTTCTGTCAAAATCTGGGTGGTAAAAACACAGACATGGCAGAAAAGCTTAAACAGACTTTTTTAATGGAAAAGTCAGGAAGAGTTTTATGGAAACCATCAGAGTGTGTGTGTGTGTGTGTGTGTGTGTGTGCGTGTGTGTGCGTGTGTGTGCGTGTGCTGACTATGACTCAGAGGAATAAATAGGGAGATGAGAGGCGACGTGCGTGCACATAAGTGCTTTGCAAGAAATCAATCCATGCTTTTAGGCACGATGAATCAAGAAAACTTGTACATTTTAAATATTACACGCTCGCCATTGTTGTCATTTATCATTTAATTGCATGTTTCTTTTTTCATTTTGTCTACTCAAGTGCTGCTGAAAGGAGATTGGATGTAATAAATGGCCATGTCTCCATCGCTTTGCTTAGCATTTTTCTTTTTGTGATGCAAAATTTTAAAGTCATTTTTTAGTGACTGTATGTTGGTTATGCGGCAACACAGCATCCTTAAAACGTAATTGTACAAGAATACATGGTGCACAAAGGTTACCTCCTTATGTACTTCATCAGAGAAACACACAATAGTCCAATTATTACACACACTGACATAGAAAGCAGCTTTAAAGCATATTTGCACATTTCTGGGGAGTACATGTGTGACACAAGTGTGGTTTCCATCCAAATGTGGCATGAATTTTAACCAACTGTCCAGAAAATCTGCAAAGGATGCAAATTAATATGCAATCATTTATCTCCATGTGCTCGAGATGAACAGCTGGTGGTGCTAATTCTCCTGTCAGGTTCATTAAACCACTGCAAAAGAAGAGAGCGTTAGACAAATCTAGAAATTTTGATGGAAATGTCTATATTTTTTGTCTCTTCAGCGTGTGGAAGCTTTATGTAGATAACAAATTATTTGTTAAAAGAATGGAAAGACATTTACATATGTGTGAAACCGCTAGTCTTTCACAGGATACTGCAGCAGTTTAATGAATCATTCTGTAGCTCGTCCTCACATTTATTTGGCGCAGTGACACCAACACTGCACGGACGAAGCAGGTCTGCGGCTAAACGCTCGTGTAGGAGGCAGGGACTTTGGAATTCAAACAAGAGGCTTCATTTCCAACTTTCTGTATCTAAAGATATTTATTTAGTGTAACCTATGACTGCTCTGCTTTACCTAGCCCGCAAAGCCTGCCAAAAACTTCTCTACAGAGGCTACAGGAGCATACAGTGAAGTTATGAGTACCAGACTGCCTACCTGCTTTATTTCCCAGTGTGCTACTCTTTGCCCTCAGCACAGAGCAGAGCGGACCGCAGCAGCAGAAAATCCTGCACTCATACACTGTGAGCCGCGAAGGAAATACATCTTATGTGCGTGTGAATAAAGCTTTCTCGTTCTCAAATGTGAACAAAACTGGTAGAGTGTGACTAAGAAGCCGTAAAAAAGTCATAGCTGAAATATTTTTCACACTATTTGGATGTACTTGTTGTGTTTTCACCTCAGAAACGCATCCTGTGAAGTTCACCAAATGCTATATATCTCATAACAACTCAAATATGTAGGCAATAAAAAAATGTTATTGAATAATTCATAAGCTCCAAAGCTAGAAAAACTAAAAACACGGGCAACAGATTAGCCTTTGTAATGTTTCATTATATCTTCAGTCCATCATTATGTTTCACTACAGTTCAACACAATTTCACAGGAGCAGGGAATCCATCAAACGGGCTCACAAAAAATTACATAACATACAATCAGTGGTAAATACAGATGGATGTTTCCGCACACACAGAATAAGAAGCCGATACTAAAGCAAAAAATGGGAATGTTGTTTACTGAAAAACACGATTTCCTTCTTTTCTCATTTTGCTTTCTTCTGACTCCATGAGGTTTGGGTAAATGAGAAGAGTCTATCTTAGCTTAATGCCAATATAAGGAGACACACACAGGAACGGGGACACACTCGCGCACAACAAGCACACACACACATCAATCTGAGCTCTTGATTACTGGCTAAATTAGATTCCATATGCCCTCAAGCGACGGTTGCCAAATAAACTAAAGGCGTGGGGAGAGCAAAAAGCAGACAAGAAGAGAGGGGATGCGAAGATGGAAAGTGGTAAAGGACACAGAAGAGAAAACGGTGGAAACAAAGAGGGTTTGGGGTATCACTGCTTTCAGCGTAGGGGGCGGGCGGGGTAGCGTGGATGGAGGGGAAAATGCCTCACACGCTTATAAATAACGCTTTGTATAATTCAAAAGGAACAGAGGGATTGAGCTTTCCAAAATGAGGAACAGAGATGGTGTGTATTTATATCAAAACATTTTCAGCTGGACTGCACGCGCGTCACAACCAAAATAAAGTCCGGGTTTATTTTCTTCCTGCGTAAATCTTTTGAAGTTCTACATCTGTATACGGAGGGTTTATTCGAGGATGCGTCTGTATGTGCGTCGTGATAAACAGAGAGAGAAAAATGGATGAGCCGGAGAGCCAGATAGTGTAAGACAGATATGTAGATTAGAGCTGTAAACGCTGCACAAAAAGAGGAGTCCTCAAAACGCAGCCAACAGCTACATGCTGTCAAAACCAGAAAACTCTTTCAAACATACTTCCTCAAAATTAGGTCAAACTAAAGAAAATGAAAATGATTTGGCTGTGTAAATCTTTTTTTTAACATTCTGGATGCCTGGACTGAGCCGAAGGGTAAACTTTCAAATGACTGCTCAACAGCAAAAACAAAGGAAATCCATTTCTCTCTGGCGTTAAAGCACATCGCTTTAAGAGAGAGCCAAGAAATTGCATAATCGTTTTTTAATTGGTTGAACTCTCCTCTATATCAAATTGAAGTAAATGGAAAAAGGCCGTACACTTGTCTTCCATCCAGGAAAAAAGGAATCAAGTGAATAATGATTCACAGAAATAAAAAAAACAAAAAAAACATGACGTCTTGAACTTTAAACAGGGACGATCAGATAGTGGAGAAAGGTGTAATTATCTTTCACTGCACATGCATGTCTGAGAAAAGAACGGGAACACGGTGTGCTGTGTGTTTATAAATTATAATTCAGTTCACTGCTGCAACAACAGAAAAACACCAAATTGCCTGAGTTTCAAAGAGTCTGTTAGCAAACTGCTTAATATTACAGTATTTCACTTGGCCTATTTTATCTATGTGTGTGTGTTTACGTGCATATATACAGCCTACTCTTCCACACAGTATTTACAGTGCAGCAAGGTGGAGCGCCATGCTAAGCGCCCGAGGCTACATATCTCTTATTCATAGAACAACAATAACAACACATCTAATACCGAGGAGCAGAGTCTGTTTTTTTAAAAACAGCGCAACGGAGCAGGAGATCAAGAGCATGAGAAAGAGAGAGAGAGAGAGAGAGAGAGAGAGAGAGAGAGAGAGAGAGACAGTGTAAGAGAGAGAAAGATGGGGAGACAGCGTAAGAGAGTTAGAGGGGGGGAGTCCAGGAACAATGTCTGTTTTTTACCACAGACGAACAAATCGCTCTGAAACATCCACTTATATACTAAATACAGCTTTGACCACGGGGGACACATGAGTCACTGATGGAACAGGTGACACACTAATGGCGAGCGAGTCTGCGCGAGTGTGAGAGTGGAGGGGTGCTATCAAAAAATAATGAAGAAAAAGTGCGGGCATACACACACACACTAAAACCACATGAACTGATAAAGTGAGCTTGAACAGAGAGATGGAGGAGACGCTGAAGAGGTGAACCTCCTCCACTGAGTCATGCTATCAAAAACAGATTGAAGCCCCTCTCTTGAGATTAGCTTTTTTCCCCCCTTTAGCCACATGCTCTTTATACATTAACTACAGCTATAACTCACTTATACCTACAGCGATTGACTGCACAGATTTAGATGTTACTGAGATATTTTAGTGTGCCTCCAATACACTGTTGTTATTGAAACTACTTTTTTTAATTTTATTTCAGACCAAGAAATGGTTCAATGAAAACTGTTGGCAGCGAGTGTGTGAATTAGCCAGAGGAACCTTGCTGTACACTTTCTAGAAGCTGCTGGGTTACTTTAATCTTTTTTTTTTTTTGTGCCAATTTCTATTTCCAACAATGTTAAAAACAAAAAAAAGAAAAGATGTGTTGCAAAAGAAAATGAAAAAAAAACATCAAAAGAGCATGAAAGTAATTTTTTACTCTCCTATCCTATTGTCCATATTAACAAGATCCAGATATGATTGTGAAGTTGATCCATTTACGTTTTCTGGAAATAGTCTCCTCTTTAATGCGTTTTTAATGCCAGTTTTTAGTTGTCGCCTTTTTGTGGGCAAGCATTAACATTTTACAGAGATACTGGTCGCTTCCAATAACTGCTACCTCCATTATCAAACCTAGATGTAATATGTGGTTGTCCTTAGAGGATCTCACAATGTACACTTAAAAGGATTTAATGTTAGAAGCACCACAAAGCATATTTATATCAACTGCACTGAGGTGGTGACATTATATCTTAGATGTGGATATTTCTGTCCTTTGAGTGCAATAGTTTGTACAAATACTGTACTGTAGATTACTTTACGGCACTAATGTTCCAGCAACGACCACCTTTGTCTTCATATTTGGTCCTTGTGCTGTAATATGTGAGCTTACTTGTGGTTGGTACAGTTGCTGAGCACGTACTGTACCTCCCTCCCCAGGGCAATGAGCAAACCATGGATGAATCTAGGTGGAGGTTACACTTCAGTGGTTTTTCCCGCATGGGTAAAACCTGAAGATGACCAGCGAGCTGCAGCACAAATGTTCTGATAGAGCCCCAGAGAGGTCACTAGGTCACTGGTGGAAACCAGACGGAAGCTAATTGGAGCCTGAGAGCTCAAGATGGAGTTAACGTAATGGTCGATGTGCATCAGTATTCAAGATTAAAGGAACTATAGGAAGGGTTATGAAACGCGTAAATCACAGATGCAATCCAACAGTGCTGAAAAAATGTGAAGGAAAATCACATAAGTAAAAGAGAGCTTCCAGAACAGTGCTTTACCAAAGTATTACATTAAAACATAGCATATAAGCAAAATATAGTTCAATGAAATACAATATCAAAGTATGAGGTAGAATATAACAAAAATAAATAAAACAATGCTGAAGCAAGTGTGTAAAGTAGATGAAATGGTAAATTAGTAGCAATAAATATGTACAAATCTGAATAGAAACACTTGCAAAACATTGTGCATCCCTGTAAGTTTTATTCCAGGGTACAAATATCTGGTATCCTTTGATCAAATCCTTGGCTGAAAGGGGTCCTGTGAAGTTTTCCTAAAAACAGACACAAGTTGCATTCATATCTTGTGTATCCTCGAGGTTCAAGAAACTCACCGATCTTTAAAGTACTTGTTGGCACATTGCCGCATATCTGTTGCCACCACATGTTGATAAATAAAATATCATGATACCATTGGCAGGACGATGTGCTGCGTCAAACACTCACACACTCGGGTGGCATGCACAAGATAAACTAAATGGGGAGTCACTCATAGAAAAATAGCTCCATAGCACTAAAGAAAGTCCAAAACTCCACAAGGGAAACTTTGAGCAGGGATCCACATGCAAAGCACAAGCTAGAAATTGTATATGCAGTTCTGAAAAGCAGTAGGATTGCAGGAGTTTTCAGTATGCTTGTGTAAACTGCATACCTGCAAGTTGCACAGTCAGCTACAGCTTGCATTAAAAGCAACAAAATCTTCAAATGGGTTTGTGAGCGACCAAAAAAATCTTTGGTAAATTCTACGAGACAGTAAAAAAAATGTCTTGAGAGGCTGTCTCTTCCATGGAAGTAAGAGACGAGTGCAGTGCCTAACGTGTGATATGTCATCCTTTTCCATGTGAGAAATCTTGGTCACATATAGCCTAAAAATCTCACCTGTAAACAGAGTGTTGGAGTCACCGTCCTTGTGTCTTTGGGCTGGTAACTGAACTGCCATTTGCTTGTTGCAGTTTTCCAGCCACTAGACTGATTTTTCTGTTTTATCACAGAGATGTTTTTCTGTATAACAAAACATAGCTGTAACTCATATGGTCAACAAATTACTGATGAAGGCTGTAAAGATTAGGCTGAAAAATGTCTGAGTATTTAGAAACTTTTCTTTTCCCTTTGGACGCCATGAAACCGAAGCCAGAAAGTACTTACATTTCTGCTCAAATATGTGTTCGCCATAACTGTCATTACTGACATTTCTCTCTCAAATTGCATCTTACACTGAGCAGGCTGAAGGGGGATGAGGCACTCTTTTCTGACGTTTTGAATCATTTCACTGATTTACTGGATAAGAACAGAGCGGCACTGCCATCATCTCTTCGGCTCAAAAGATAGAGGGTTGTTATCAATTTTATTCAGAAACGTCGCGATTTTTCTTCCCACCAATGCACACAACTCCTGACATGCCTGACTTTAAATGTGACGGGAAGACACATTGCCTGGTGGTTAAGAAACTCAGTCTATAGTGTACAGTTACAAGACTGAAGTACAAGTTTCATAGTAATAAAGGGAGTGCCATGACAAATTCAAAACTTAGGCTAGTATGTGAAAGGCTAATGCTATGTAGGACACCTCTGACCACACTAAACCTGACTGAAGAGACATTTCCTTCTCAACTCCAATTTCTGCTGTCATCCGTCACCCACCGATATCATCATCAATCTTTTTTTTTTGGAAACACCCATCCACAGCCTAATATACTGAAGGATTCAGCAGCGACTTCAGCTTTACACTATTTGGGACATTCATATAACAAGAATGAAGGGAAAGAGAAGAGGCACTTTATTAAAGTATTCCTTGACAATGTAATTTTTACTTACTAAATTACTCTCACTTAAAAATATTTCTATTTAGTTTTGGTGATAAAGTCATGACAGATAAATGTAAAATTCATTCATTCATTCATTCATTAACAATGTGTGTATTCTTAACAATATTGCACTCGATGAAAAGTCTCAGTGTTCAATATAGAGTACAGAAACTATTCATGAAAGAGGAGAAGTGTTCATGTCACGAGAGCTTGTTTGAGCAGGCTCTGATTTTATTTTCCCTGCTAGCAGGGGTGTCAGCTGCTGGCAATTACCTGGCCTGTCCATTTGCCCGACATAATGAGGAACAAATCATCTAACAAGAGAGCTAAATATCTCAACAACTACTTGCCGCATTTCCATAAACCTAATATTCATGATGAACTATTTTTTTTCAGCCTCATTACTGGAGAGGCTGAATCAAAATGTCAAAAAATCTTGAAACTTGGACTGTTTGTAAGCCTTAAAAACCTGATTATGCCTTCACAAATATTTACAGCTTAAATTATTTTCATAATTTCTAGAATGTTAGCTACTATAAAATCTTTATATAATATATTCAAATGGCATCACTGCAACAGGGCCACAACTTAAAATACATGCGCTATAACACCCCAGTCAAGACAAAATACCAAAAGCACTGACATAAAGTAACTGAGCACTGTACAATTTTGAGACGCTTGTACTTGACTTGAGTAATTCCATTTTTTGCAGCTCTCTACTTTTAAACCACTATTACACAATTAAATTACTACATTGTGGTATTACTACTTTTACTGAGGCTAAATCTCTTTGTACTTCTTCAACACTAATTTTTAATATTGTACCATGTCTCAAAATAACGTCTAAACTTAATGTGTGGCCGAGTATTGTACAGTTTGGGCTTGCCCATGTAAGCACATGCACAACAGAGAGACTTCGTTGATGCAACCTCTTGCAACAGCAACATTTATCTCTGCCTTGACGCTGGCATGACAGCAAAAGCAAAACAGTATTAAGTTTACCATTATTGCTGCTACAGTGTGCAGTGCAAAATGACAAAATCAAACACAAAGAGGAGAGAGAGATATTTGTAAAGAAGATACTGACAGACTAAAACTATTCTTTATTATTTTTGTTCATCAGAATAAAATATCTGTAATTCTGCTGTAACTGTTGAAGCCATGATGCACTTTTCAACTATGTGCTGATGAAAATGATTTCTCACCAGAAAGAAAACAGAGTCTAAATCACAGCGGAGCTACTTAATCTCCGATGAAACAGAACAGAGAGGAGAGCAGAACAGCTCTTGAATACCGAGTGTTTTTTTGACTTGTCAGACACATTTGGAGCAAATATCCTTAAAACCACCCCTAAAGAAATAAAACATCACCCATCATCCAGCATACTCTCTTCAAATACACTCATATGGTTTTTAGCCCGCTGAGCACTTTTGTCAAGTTTATGTTTTGCTCCTGTGTTGCTAAATGAGAGCTGGTTGCACACATAACCCATCGATAAAGCCTCTACATTTACTATTCTAGACAACTGGGTGGGTGGTGGAAAGAAGAAAAAATCTAGTGCGCAATGTGTTTACATTTCTGTCATCATCAATAATGGTTTAGATGTTCAGAATAAATAGAAAATCCAGTAGTTCTGAAAATAAAAAAAGATGAAAGCTTTGCAGTTCTGCTCTTTGCCATACATAACCTTAAGGCTTGTGAAGGACAGAGCATTAGCTAACATGACCAGCAACACTAACCTTGAATTAGAAGACAAAGAAATACTTGAAAAGCTGATGACTTTGATTGTGAAGCAAACTCTAAAGTGCAGCAGGAAAATACAGGAACATGACTGCTTTCAAAGACGTACTAAAGAATACATGGAGGTCATTGGTAATGCAAAAGAAGTTCAAATGTCTCTTTTCTATAATAGAGAGAATTTCATTAGACAAGTAATGCATTATAGATGGCAGGTTTACACAGCAAGGAGGCCTGCTGAGGACAATAGCGACTCTTTAATTGCAGGACCATGTTTTAAGCCTCTATGACAAGCATCCTCCTAAAGATACTAATCCGTATTAAAACGAGATACTTGAATTTGCTGAGAAGCGCAATTTGGTTTTAAACCCTGTAGCCCAAATCTTTATTCACCTCAGAAAGAGGAAAGTGTGAATTGTTAAAAGAGATAAATGAAGTAAATCTGATGAGATTAAGTCACTGACATCAGAATAAAGGTTATAATAGCAGCACTTGTGTTATTATACATGACTGAATACTAGCAAAGTGCTGGTATCCACTTTTTACTGTACACCTTGGTGAAACATACTGATGGTAACAACACTGCAGGCATTTTTGTGACTGCTGTTGTTTTCTGAACACAGCACAGCACTTGGCAGTTTTATTTTGATTAGCCGAAAGGAAGATTCTTGCTTCCAGTCATACAGAGGCAGAGAAACCAGTGTCCTGTATCACAAATGGCTGTCACCTGCTCATGTTTGGGTCACAAGTATGGATTTTTTGTGGTTGTTGTTGATGAGTTACACATGTCAGAATTGACAAGGGAGGAAATTATCTCAAGTTGCAAGTAGTGAAAATGTGAACGTCAGCTACTCAACCTACTGAAGTGCAAACTGTCTGTGACAGCCGAGAGAAAGAGCGTGTGCATTTCACATGACTGGCAAAGAGAAAAATCTAATTAGCTCGGCATGTGTTAAAGGTTTCATTTCAGCTGCTCACACCACCTGACCAGCAAAGAGGAGCAAGATAGCAGGTTTGAAGGTTTATGAGGCTTGACAGAATCAGGCAAACATGGCAATTTTAATATAAAGCAGTATCGTAAATTATTTTTTCCATTTATAGCATCACGTCCCTGGTGGGTGCTTTTTAAATTGCATGATGCAGATTGAATCAGTTGTATTTATTAAGCTATTTATGAAAAATAAAAAGGTGTACTGGTCTTTAAAAATCACCCAATGCAAATACATACAATAAATGCAAATTTATGCCTCCTGACAGATTACTGGTGGGGATGATTGAGCTCGAGTCCATGAAAAGCAGTCTCATTATACTGGTAATATGAGTGGTGACAGTCTCACTACTCGGTGTGATCTAAATATAAAGACAGGGCGGAAATGATGGATTAGGCCACAAGGATCTGACGTGCAAGTTGATATAATGAAAAACCCCATTGTCAATTTGTTCGAGCATTCAGATCTGCAAGTCATTCATGCCTACTCATTCAGCCATTCGTTTCCTCATTGCAAACGCTCCTCCATTCAGTCACTCATCTCTTCACTCTGCCTGATGTGGAGGTCTCTTGGTGTGCAATAGACCATGGAGGAGTCATAAGAATTAACTCCTAAGAACTGATCCATTGACCGTGCAACCTTGAAACCTCGGCACGCACGCACACACACACTCCTACGCACACTCAGTTGTCAATTGCCTTAAAAGTGGTGGTCATGCTTGAGAACACATTAGATTTCATTCACCCCACGGCTAAATGGAACCAACACGCTTGCCCACACACGTTTCATTAAAGTGCCCTGGTAGGCTTAGTTTGGCACAGTATGAGTCAGGGGTGTTAGAGGACCTGACTGAAATGAAACACACACACACACAAGCGCGCACACACACATATAGAGCCAATTTAAAAGGGAGAAGGGATCAGGTATAACAGAAGGGTTTAGTTAAGTAACTTTGCGAGATGAAAGTAGCTGGATTAGATGCACACAGTCAAGCATGTGTGTTTGCATGTGTGTCCGTAATATCAGAAAGGTGGCTACCAACCAAAATTTGTTTCATTTCAGCCACTTTCATTCCCAGCTGACACTAGGGAAGGTCAACACTTATATCAACAATATATATACCACCCATCACCCCCACCCTCCCTTTTCTAATCCCTTCAGCCAATAAAGGAGGGCTTTAAATCAGCCACAGGTTCTACAACTTTTCCATTGGACATCACTGGAATCACACCTGGGTCCAATTGTGCTTGAAAAACTGTCAGATATGGGAAGCGTTTGTGTGAATCAATCTGCAATGTCATACGGGCCAGACTGCTGCCACTGGGGTTATTAAATTGGTTCCTTTGTGCCAGACGACTAAATCCATCACAAAAAACAGTTGGAGGGAAGTCTTGGTGCCTACCTGTAGGTTGTGCCTCTCCAGTCTCATCTCCAGAATGTTGTTCTGCTCCTCCAAACGCTGCCGTTCTGCCTCCAAATCTTCAATTTTCTGTCTGAAAAATGCATGCGCACACACACGCTTGCTTGTTTATTAATATCTAACATGTAAAATAACAACTATGCACTTTGTCGACTCAATAGGTTAATCCTAAAGGCACAGCTCTGCTCACAGACAAGGCTTGAGGCATGAGGTCTGGCAGAGTTAATCCACCCTCGGTATGTGTATGAATTTTTCATGTCCCAGGTTTTGAATTGGATTTCTTTGCAACAGGTTGTGTGTGTGTGTGTGTGTGTGTGTGTGTGTGTGTGTGTGTGTGTGTGTGTGTGTGTGTGTTAACTACCTGAGTATGCTGACCTCTTCTTTGGTCACTGAAGAATTGCTGTCAGCAGCAGAGGCCTGCTGCTTCTTTAGAGACTCGAGCTCCAGCTCCACCTGGGATGGACAAACAGAAAAGAAAATGGGCCCGGTGTACTAACATCGGGCCACCTTTGGCCGTGTGCCTGGCAGAAACCTTTTGGCTGCAGATAAATCCTGAGGACTCTATTCCAGTGTGCTGCTATCTTTTCGAGACAGACATCCAGACAAACAGATATATCCTTTATACACCATTAGTCCACAGACTCATTTTCCATTTCACAATGTCCCAATCTTTTTTCCCTTAGTGCTTGTTTTAGACCATCTCTCTCTTAGTTAGTTTCTCTCTGATCTCTCTCCCCTCTACAATTATCCCTCATTTCCATTTGCACACCCATTTTCCTCTTTCTTTTTTTTTGACAGCATCTGTCTGTCTTTCAGCTCATCCTCACTCCTAGTCTTCCCAAGGCGGATAAGTAATTACTGCTATACCAGACAGGTGGATTTCACGCGTCAATACTCATTGCCATGGCTATGTTGATGTCTCCTCGGCAACAAGGAGCCATGAAAAGAAGGGAGATCACAGAAGTGAAGACGGAGTCACAGAGTGAGTAAGAGAGTTTAGGTCACATCTGCTTGGTGTTATACCATGTCTACTTTATTGTAACTTTTCCATAATTTCTTCAGCCCTCAGTTAAGAAAACACAAAGCTAATTCAATACATGAACTAACTCAATTAATCTGTCAAGCACCTGGCAACCACTCACTTCAAGGACTTAATTTAAAAGGAGGTTCCAATATAGGTACTGTGCTTCTTGTCTCCTGTCAAATAGTGTCATTTCCGTCTGGGTGTAAGAGGAGGAAACAGCACTCGACACTTGTAGGTTACTGTCCTTGTACTGTAAATACCGATCCAAATGCTAAGTAAGACTAGACTGTGTGCCAGCGTCAGTGTTTGGCACGCAGTGTTTGTCAGCGTGTTAGTCACAGAGGCATTAGAGCATCCTTGACTCACAGACTCACACACTGGCAGCGTACACCTGCCAGATAACAGCTTAAGAGCTAATGGCTGAGGTTTCAATGTCTTTGATCATCTGACTACTCATTAAGCAGTAATTACAGTTTCTAAATTTCACATGTTCTCTGTTTCAGATTATTTTTTTACATCTATTTTTTTTGTTTGCGTTTTTTGTTTTTATTTAGTGGTGGAATACAAATACTAAAGGTAAATTTTAAAGTTTACTAGAGTCGAATCTTTGTGTGTTTGGTCTGTATGTCACAGAAAAAGATAGGAAAGTGTGTACATGTATGCTTACTGTTTGCAGACGCAGTTTCAGAGTCCCCGTCTCTTCCTGTGCTTTGGTCAGCTGGGTCTGAATTGAATGACAGAACAAAAGGCAAAAAACGCTAGAGATACAAAATACAATAAATGAAAAATGTCTTCCTGTCCTTATCCCACTGATATATAGTATTGACAGAAACAGAGTCTGTGAGCAGAAGGCAGGAAAGAGCAACCACATATTATCCAAAGTGGGCTGTTCATTCACTGAGCCTTCTCCATTTCGTTCCAGTGGTGCTCACAATGCCCCCTGTGTATCACAAGTGCAGTTTTATCAGTTTTCAGTCTATATACGTGTCAGTTTGTCCACTGAGCAAGAGTGTTTTGAGCGGGTAGACAAGGAGCAGCTGAGCCGCATGCACTTACACTGCCTTTAGCTGTGAGAAAAGTGTCACTCAACAGTATGCAAACTAAATTGTCCAGGAGCAAAGAGGAGTGTAAATAAGTACTTTATATTCAAATTTGTTTCGCTATATGGAAGCTAAAGAAGGACACTATAAATGCAAGTGTTGTGTTTGTGAACAAGTGAGCGTACCTCCATCTCTGCATAGTGGTTCTGCGTCTTCTGCAGTACGTCCTCGGCCTCCCTGAGTCGTTTGCTGAGTTGAGGCGAGTACTCTGTAGATGCCAGCTCGCTGTCATAGGACTCAAGTATGGCACGCATCCCATCGCGCTCCTGTAACACACATACACAAAAACATTAAACATGAAGTAATGGATCCTGATGTGTAGTTAACAAATTTCCATGTAGCCAAAGAAAGTCATGACATTACATATCAGATACCACAAAATTATGTAATGTCAGTGTGCACGAGAGCGAATAAACAGAGTATCAAAGCTGATTCTTTCCTGATTTGTCTGCGTTACTTTTGTGTGACTGGTGTGTTAATATGACAGGCAAACGCCTTTGTAAATGAGGAACAAAGTATAAGGCAGCTGCGCCTTTCTTATCCAAGCTGTGACAAGAGAAGCTGAGGGTTATGGTCGCACTCATCTGCATTTCTCCTCATGTAATAATCAAATCAAAAGACAAATGTCTTTGTAGACAAAGGATAAAAAACAAATCAAATGAAGCCTATAATATTATGCTGCCTCATCTCTCTTATCTGAGATGTGATGAAATAATTTAATAATTCAAATGATTTTTTTTCTCCTCTACAATACTGGAATGAAAGACGTGTCCTCAACACTGTACTCTGTCCAGTAAATCAAAACACCAAGCAGTTGCTTCTCTTACAGAAAAGAGGATAAAAACCTCCTCAACCTCCTCAAAGTCAACGTCTTCTCAAGTGTCACTCAGGCTGACACGTCGTCTCCAAATAGCTCACAAGTCTCTGTCAGTGTGTGTCTGCATGCTTGATGTTTTGAGTGTGAATGCTCATTTTACCACACATAAAACCATGCATGTCTTGGTATCCCAAAAAGCACAAACAAAAATGTACAGAAAGGGAAGTCGGACACCTACAGGACATATTAAAAATGAAAGACAAAAAAAGCAGTGTGTATGAGTGTGGGTGATGGAAAAGGAAATGGTAGCTAACAGACACATAACACAAACAAACAGCAAAGAGCCCTCTAATTCATTACACTTTCTGAACCTAATGGTCCATTTCAGCCACTTAACTTGCAACAACTAATCTGAATTTACTAAAATACACTCAATTTTCATCTCAGGAAAAAAAATTATGCTCTACGTTTTGATATATGTTCAATAACCCAGGTTTCTTTTTTGGAATCAAAGAGAATACATAATATAGAGATATTATTGTTTGTTATCAGCTACTTAATGTACAAAATCTTCAGAAGCAACCGTGTTATCAGGCACTTGCAACATTAAAAAAAGACACCATTTAGTAATTATTAATTTTAAAAAGTGCACAATCCATAACAAATGTGAAATGTTTTACCTCATAAAACATTTTAGCTTGCATGAGTAATGAATTATTACTACATTTAATTCATGCGTTACATAGTAAATCTGCACTGGTTGCCGAGCAACATGATGGGTGAGAACAATTTAATCTGTTTAAAAACTGGCAAACAGCCTGTTTATTAATGCAAATTCACTGTCAGTCAAGGCTGTTGAATGATGCGTCTCCTCCCTTCCCTTCACTGCGCCAGTCCGCTCTGAATTATAAAGCAAAGCAGGCAGCATTTCGTGGCAATCAGGCTTTTAATAAACGTCTCACAAACAGCCAGGCTGCTTGGGACCATCCATGAGTTCTGAGGGTCATTGAAAGCTCAATAGTCTTTTATTAAACGGGGCTAATTTAGGGACGCGTATGCCATTCAGGTCGGAGTCAGGTAATAAATACCGGCACTAAATACCAGTTCAGATATGTTGATTGCTAAATGGTGCTATCTTTTCAGAATGGCTTAAACGCACCTTGTAATTTCAGCATATAAAATTTTATGAATAATGGGCTGCAATCGCCCTGTCAGATTAGCTCATGGGCTAGTATCTGAAAACAAACCATGATTACCCTAATCAGATTCAGCCTGTGATTAGCCAGATCAAAACCAACATAATCCATTTAAAGAGGCCGAAGTCTGGTTCATTTAAAAACACTATATGTGAAATCATCCTCGATTCAACTTCATTTGTTTTGGCACTGAAGCGGCATCATTTGTCATGCAACATTACACAATTGCCTAATAGCTCCTGTGAGAAAAGGGACCAACAGGAGGACGGACCAATACAAAAACAAAAAAGGTACACACACACATTTAGAGGTCAGTGTGTATGCGCTGGCCATCCACAGTCCAAACCAGCAGGGCCCTTTGGCTATTTACTGCCTATTAACGTGCAATGAAATTCACTCAATCTAAATCAAAAATCTGTCAGTACCCCTCTGATAAAAACTCTCATTTTTATAAACAAACAAACAACCAAACAGGGAGCGGGAGGACAGACTGATAAAACTATCATTACTGTTTTCATCATCTATTTTTTAAAAATTGCTTTTATGTCGACCGCTTTATCTGGTGCGTGAAGATGTGACTGCGCCTCTAATGGGTCAGCGAGTCTGTCCCACAAAAGTATGTGAGAAACAAAAACATCTTAGCCGGCCAACAGCAGCATTACAGAGATGCAGTCTTGTGGAAGAAAAGGAAGAATTGAATTTCTTCTCCACTTCCTCAATAACTACTGTCAATGTGTAGCAGAGCAACACACCTAATAATCATTGATTTGTGAGCCAATATGTGGCTACAGTCATTCCCACAGGTGGAAGAAGTGGAGATCTGCCTATGTAAGAGCTCAAAGGTTGATCAATTTAAGGGTTGATAAAAAAAAATGACATCAATTTTGAAAATCCATTCATACTTCAAGTCTCAATCTAAAAATGTCACATGCTTTCCTGTTTTCAGCCTCTTAAATTTTTAAAGCTTTCCAGATATAAACTTAAATCACTGTCTTTGTTAATGGAAGATGTATATAATCTACTTCTATTACATGGCGTACGTCTTGAAAAGTTCTAAGAAATGCACAAAAAAGTCACTAAAACTAATTACATCTGGCGCCATTTGGGATCATACATCAGATAATAAAATTATCATTGATTGATTGCAGCTCTAATATGTCTATTCTATTTGTAAGTTTTCCTGGAATTAAACTAAATAAATGAAATAAAAATGATGAATAAAAGACTAAATACATTTAGGCAGATGAAGATATGGTTGGATGAGAGGCATTAATAGACTCCACTACAGTCATTAAGCTTAATATAACATGAATATTTTGCTGATTGGAACTAAAATGTTCAGAAAACCGTCCCTAAATATATAAAAAGATAAAAAGCTCAGTACTCTACAGTGACTGCAATGGATATATCTTAAAATACATTGTGAGTGGATGATAAACAACAATTATTCATGCCCTCTGAATGGTTGGTAAAGTGCAAATGGCTGAATGCGGCCTCTGCCAGAGCAGTTTTGGGCCAAGCCATATTTTCAGCATGCCTGTAGCCCTGCTTAGTTATGGTGCTGAGTGTGTGTGTGTGTGTCGTGAGTGTGATTTGTGTACTAAGAGACTCAGTGTGTTGACCTAGGGAATTACACATACTGAGAAATCAATATCACAGGGAGGTCTAGTCAGGAACTGCAGAACAGAGGGGAGCAAGGCAGACAGATTGAGGAGTCACGTGACATCCATCGACCAATCAGAAGGCGAGAGAGAGGAGCAAAGTGGAGATTAGGCATTCTGCGGTGGCCTCAAGATTGAAGAGCCCGCTTTGTTCCCTGAGTGTTTAAAGTAAAATCATTGCGGTGATGGTGAAAAGGTCTTGCAGCCGCAGTCTGAATGCTTTCTAACGCGACCGAAGTGTACGTGTGTGTGTGCGTGTGTCTACTGCTGGGACTGTCGGTCACCTTGGTTAATAACAGCAGTCTCTTCTGTAGTCGACGGACGAGAGCGTCTTGTGTCTCCCGTTTCTTCTGCTCCTCCAGAGTCTTGCCACGCTGCTGGGACAGCTCGGTGCGGAGCTCAGACTGCGAACGCTCCACGCTCCTCACGCTGATGGACCAGGAATAGGTGGGAAGCATAACATTGTGTGCGCGTGTGAATGTTAATAACAGGGGAGAGGAGAGGGCAGGGGGAGAGGTAAACTCCTGATTAGTGCTGAATGTTGAGACAATCTCAGAAAAGTAATTCACAGTCAGTTCTGAATAATACTCCCTAACAGACGACTTACCTGACTGACACCGAATAATTCAAATGTCCAGAAACTATTTGCTGCAGCGATTTGTGCCAGCGCTGATCAATAGGACAATAATTATACCAGAGGACAATAATTACACCACGCGCTCCCCCTCGCCATTCCCTCCCACACCCACCACTCTCCCATTCTGCTGTTTCTAATATTTCATAATGAGCCCAATACGCTCGGCAGAGGAGAGACGCTTGTTAGCTAATGAAAGCTTTCTTAGCTGGACTGAGCTGCTGCACGGATATACCAGAGCATGCGCGCAGCTCTCCCTACAGACATCACCTCTGCCTAAACAGGACAAGTTTAATTAGTGAATTCCCTCTCTCTCAATCACAATCTCTCACACGTACACACACACACATACACTCACACACCAGTGGTTACTGTCAGGAGTGCTATCAGAATCAGGACCAGTTTAATTAACTTTGTGACAATTAAGGACTTCTGAGAGATACGCTCTAATAGATACATGGGGGGAGAGAGGCATGCAGGCAGACAGAATGAGACAAAAAAAAAAAGTCTGAAGGCAGAGAGAGAGAGATTTTGTGTGTGTGCGAAGAAGTGTGTGTTACCGGCTGTTGAGTGTGTAGTTCTGCTCTTTCAGAGCAATTTCTCTCTGCTGGATCTGAATCACCTCCCTGGACAGATCCTCTGGTTTCCTACAGACAAGACACACACTGAACAGTTAGCATACACGTGTGTGTTGTCTCACATGCACACACACACGCGCGCACACACACAATGAAAAATCAATATGACTGAGAGAGCAGAAAGGACAGAGAATAGATGAAAACGACGGTTTTTCCATATTCTTTTGTTAGTCGGCCAGTGGGGAGCTGGGAAATAAAATGACACGAGCAGCAGAGGGAGAGATGAGAGGAGGATAGTGGGCTAAATACTGGTCACAGTTCTACAAAACAAACTCACTCAGTGGACGAGATTGACAGATTACAAAATACACACACACACACACACATTCAAACACATGATGGGAGGGCAACGAAGCAGAAGGTCAGAAACTCCAACGGTGACGCACCACATGAACTCCAAACTCAAAATCCTGCGTGTAACTATGGATCCGTCCAAAAAGAATGAAAGACATTATCTCTTTATCTCCTGTGAAATGGGCATACATTAGTGGAGCTTATCGTAAAATCTTACTTTTGCTGCCACCTAGCAGTTAAAATAAAACATCTGAGAGAGCTTGCTGGAGCTTCCACTACAATGCCACCCAACATCATGAGGTTAAGTGTGGTCATAAGGGCAAAAGACGTCTACCTGTAAAAATCAAGTCATCCAACTTAAGGTTTCACTAGAGACTGTCAGTGGTAGTCTGGGGTCTGATATTGTGTTCCAGCATTAGGCAACCCACTGAGTCATATGACAAATTAGAGAGGGGTGAGTTGGCAAGGTTAAGATCAAGGCTGGAAAGCCAGAGTAAGCCACGTGAAAGTTAGGTGGCGTGGATTTATCACCGCTCCTACTCCCGCTAGGTGGAGCCTTAGGTATGGAAATAATCTCATGACTAAAATATGAGTTCATGAATCATATGATGGAATAACTATAGTGCCCAAAGTAGGTAATTCCACATTTCCCTGAGCACTGAGGGATTAGCCTTCTCTTCAGCTTATGTGAGAGCCTCTTTTTCTCTGCTGGGTGTGTTTTGGAGGTTTTTCGCAGGTCATGAGCCACCCATCTCTGTTGATGTTGCAAATAACAGGCTGGTCAGATATTATTGGGTGTGAAGTTGAGAACTACTACAAGATAACCGCAAGTAAATGCACTGCCACGGTACTGAAGCCCATGGCGAGGCTTGTTTTGAACACACACAAGTGAGTAGAGGGAGATGAATCAACACCAGAGTTTAAAAAGTTTTGCAGGTTCGGTTTCGGAAAACATTTGCGGTAAGAGGAGCCCACTCACGCTGATCAGCATTTGTGAGTAATAATTATCAAAACTGCTGAGAGCTAGGATTCTCACTGCTTTACAGAAGGCAAGGAGGTATAGAAAGAAAAGACATAAAAAGAAAAATAGGAGTCCATAATTGTGATGAACAGAATGAAAAGACATATACACAGTACACACAAACACACACATAAATATCTCAAACTATTTCTAACTTTCTTCTAGAGCCACGCATGCACCTAACAGTTTCAATTTTCTCTTTTGCTGGTCAAAACAACAGTGAAAAGAAAACCTCCCCAAGTCCATTCAACATTGTCCCATGTAACAGCGTAATTTAAAAAAAAAAAAAAAACACATTTTCTGTTTCTGTCTCCTATTTTCCAATTGTCAACCACATGGGTACGCACGCGAGTGAGCGAGTACAATGTTATCAGAGCGAGTAACAGAAGGAAAGGAAATAAACACCAGCGATGAGCCAACTGCTGGCAAAGTCAAGCTGCGGCTGTGAGGCTTGTCTACTCCACCAGGCAGCCACGTTGATTGTCATTGGTGAGGGTTAACTTCTGTCCAAAAAGTTATTTTCGTCTGGCTAAGCAGCACAAATGGCTGGTGAGAAACCAAATCCTGGGTTGCTCTTCAACTACAGCGCCAATGTGTTTACTCCTCATTAACAACTGCTCGACAACATATTGTTTTCACACCACTAATGACCACCGCAAAATGTGTGGTGACAGGAAGAGTTACAATATGTAAACTAAGGCAAAACAATGCATCAAGTAGCTTGCAGTTATGAGAGATGACTTCCAGGCCAGCAAAATGAACAAAGCAATAAACAAATACTTGCGATTATGCCAAAAAAAAAAAAAAATGAAGCCCATATCAGATATTTCATATTCAATGACAGCCTAAATGTGCAAAGGAAGCCCTTGTTTTGATGTCAACATTAATTTAAACCTTACTTTACTGTCAGCAGTGTTATATTATCACTGTCACTGCAGTGTGATCAATTTTCTTTTCTACTCAAACTTGCTGTTCAACTGCACTCATATTTAACTACATTTACAAGAATATAATAATATAAACCAAGATTCAGTTCCACTTATTTCATAATTCTTTAACTTTCTCACAAAACTTACGAGGTGACAGAAATAAAAATGACATACCTGAAAGGATGCAGCACAATACAAATCATGAAACAATGAAATCTTAAGCGCCTATAAGGCAATCACAATATGCCACTAATGCACAAATCCAAATCAATACTAATTTTCATGCCGCGCTTTTGTACTGAGTGAAATAAAGGTGAACAGATTGCTGAATGAAATGCTCTTGGTTTCAATTTGCCTCCACATCACAGGGCTGCGCCGGGAAAACAACATCCTGACAATTAAGTTGGCCATTTAGTAAACAGTAAAAACAGCTTGAAGGGGTTTCTAACTGTTGATTTGCAAGCTGCATTAACCTTTACTTTTGATCAGTATGAGCCTCACACATATGGCTGCCCTTTAGAAGCCGTATGTGCCACGCAGTTTTTTTTCTTTTTTTTTTTTTTTTTAAAACAGGGAGGTGAGGCTTTTTTCTGCAACAGCACTCAGGCAGCCAATGACATGGCAGTCTGAACACCTGAATTTTAAGGAGGGATTCAAATTTTCAACTCAATTTACTCGGGATGACAGCCCAGGCTGAGTTTAAAATTTACATTTTCAGAAAAATGATGGACAGCCCAACCAAATTATTGTGTATATTAAACCGAGGTCGGTGTTACATTCCTGTGATCCACCCAGGACTTTTAATAACTTTAATAACTAATAAATTTTAGGAGATGCTATCAGGTTTCACAGAACCTTACATAAGACTAAAATGAAACCTTACATGAGGAGAAGATTTCAATTAATTTCATAATTTTTACAGTATGTCTACATTTTTCTTTTTGCCCTGTAGGTAAAAGTAACATTTTACACAACCACACACACACACACTCACACAGAGCAGAAGACAAACAGGACACACCGTGTGGATGTATTTCATTTAACATTCTGTTTACATCAGAGCCAGGGTTAATCAGAGAGAAAATGGTGTGGGTGTGTGTGTGTGTGTGTGTGTGTATGTGCATAATGCTGCAGTGTTTATAATCTGACAGATCTGCTCCACTGCTCACAGGGAAACATGCAATCATTCTCTCATTACCAGTTTTGACTGAATGCATTCAGACATGCTCGGCACGTGCACGAGCAGGTATAAAACAAACACACACACACACACTCACACACCTATACATCCTGGTGAAATCAATCCACGGTGATGAGGCACATTTATTTGGAGTGGCCACAGCTCCATCTAGTGGCACTCACTGACATTTCATGAAAATGTTTTTAATAATTTAATCAACACTTCTCGACTGCTTGTTTTTCTGTCTTATACACACTGTCTGACCTTATGTTGAGTCCAGTAGACTGCCCCAGGTTCTCCCAGGCTTGGAGCTTCTCAGCCAGCCTCTAAGGATTAAAGGAACAACAGGTAACATGTTTGTAAATGTGCCAGAAGTACATGACAGCAGTCAAGTGCGAAGAAAATAAGCTATGTTACAGTTAAATATCATGACAGTAAAATAATATGAAATGGGGACTTCACGGGACTTTAAACAAATATCAAAAATACTAAGATAAAACCTAAAATAAAGAATTTTATTGTGAGTTAACAGAAAATGGTCAAAAATATTTGTGCTCTGGTACAAGGAAACTTTTAATGTGATGTTTATAATGGTGAAAAAAAAGACTACCTCTTTCTCCAGTTCAATATTGACCATCTCCTCTTTCGTTTTCTCCATCCTCTCCAGCTTCCTTCTCAGACCCTCCACTTCCTCTTTCAATAGGCTGCAATTCTCCCTGCTCTCCCTGGACAAAGCGGAGTGAACAATACAACATCACCTTTAAAGTGTCTGGTTTAGAAATGGCATAGTTTTGCAAATTCTAGTATTTCAGAGAGCAGGCAAAATAAATGTTATTAATGAAAACTGTCTCAAAACTAGCAAAGGGTCACCAAGCAGTCCCAACTCCAAGCAGTTATTTATGCTATCCCCAGCCAAATAATTATTATTCTTAATCTCCGCTCTTGAGAAAACTAATTAAGTTTTATAGTTTGATGTGTTTATTATGGGAATACTGTCAGCAATGGGGAACAATCATGTGTATACTGTATGACATATTTCTGCACTTTGTCATGACGCTAGGTTAACATTTCTCATGTTGCTCTACTTTCCTTCCAGTTTTTTCTTCTTTTTTTTGAAGTATTAAGTGCTTTGACGCAAGTAACAACTCACCTATTTACTACGATAAGTGCAAACCAGGTAGATCTAAAAATATTTTTTTGTAAATGGTGTGAGCTTTCTTTCCTTCAGTAAATCAGACCCAAGGAGTTATTATAACAGTTAGGATTAAAAAGGCTTGTGCTGATTGGCATTTGTATAGTATAATCAACAACTTAAGGGATGACTGTCGTTTTTTTCCTATGCAGATATTAACTTATCATCACAACTAAGATGTTATTAAAAAAATAATCTCTTCAATCTGCACCCTACTGTGCATCTTGATAGGTTTCTGGTGGAGCAACATGTCCACCCGCTGAGCCCTGTTAATTAACACGGTTGATGAGTGAATTTTAGACACTTAATTACAAGAGTCTCTTTTCCTTGGATATGACGGCCAGCCTCTCTGTTCTGCTCTACAGACCACTCTCTGTTTATACCGTCCACCTGACTAACCCAAGTCACACTGACACGTCAAGAGATTCGAAGCACAATTCCTGAGCACCATGCAGTTGCTCTGTGGTCTTTAAAAATGAAAGCCTATCCATTCTATGGAAAGGTGAAATCCTTTGGAAGCATTAAAAACTTGACCTGACCTGAGGAAGGCATTGTCATCTCTGAGGCGCTTCAGCTCCTTTTCCAGGTTTGGAACTTTGGCCACCTCTGACTTTACGGTCTTTACAATGGCGACATCTTGCTCCTGAAGGGCAATACGCCTCTCCAACTCCTGCCAAAGCATGATGGGAAAAATCACCACAAGAGAAACAGTATGAACAGTATGTATCTAGTGCACTGCAAAAGCCCTCTTAAAGAATTTTATTATTTAACCCTCATGCATCACTATGGACTTTTTTGTCCTTAATGGCTTAAGAGGGTAGTAAATTAAGCTGACGCCTGAGGGTTAAATACTTTATGAACAAAAACATTCATCATGTAAAACTGACCTAAAAACAGACATGAAACAAACTTGAGAAAAGTAGTTAAAGAAAGCAAACATGTCTCATGAATTAAATGATAACCTACAAAGATATTAAGCAGGTTCATGTGCACGACTTGGTTACGAGTCTAAACCGGGTTTACAGGTCTGGGATATGATGTTCAGTCGCTGTATATAATATGGTCAAATTGTCCAGGTTTCTGAATTGTCTGCAGTTGTCTTAGACTTTCATCTTATCATTTCTGACAGGCTTAGTGACTGGTTGCTCGAGTACTGTTGCCTCTACCACTCTGATGGATATGGCTGAGGAATGTGGCAACAAGCAATGAAGCGAAACATTACCTTTGTTTTTATCATAATCACATTTTTGTTGTACTGATTAACCATCTCAACTTGTGCATCTCTGAATTGTAGGCAGGCGTGTGTTATGATCAAAGTTTGTGCATCTGATCACAAACTTAGATCACAGACTGGAAAAAAATAACAGACTCCATGTAACATACCTTGATTTTGATGATGTGCTCTGAGCATGAGGACTGAGCAGCTTGGAGACTCTGGCAAAGCTGAGAGACTTCCTGATACTTCCTGATTATAATATCAATCAGAGAGAAGTGTGTGGTCAGCATTTGTCTTATGTAGTATAGTTCACAATCCAACAGCATGAAACAAAGCGAGTATTAGTCTCCGTATGCATCTGTACCTTCGTTGTAAATCTAATTGCTCCTGCAGTTCCTGGTTCTCCAGGTTCTGAGTAGAAAATGTTGAGTCTTGGTTTTGAATCTTCTGCTTCAGCTCTCTTATCTCATCCTTCAAAGAACTTATTGTCTAGGAACAGATTTAAGAAGTAAGCCAACATAACATAGAGGACACAGCCAGCGTACAAATGCAATATGTGTGCAAGAGTGTGTGTACCTGGTTAGCAGTGTTTAGTCTCGTATCTCGCTCCTCCAGCTTTTTGTTTAGGCCCTCCAAGTTCTTACGGAGAGCACGATTTGCTTCCACCTGCTCTGACAAGTGCTTAGCTGCTTCAGTCTCTCGCTCTTCCAGCTTTTTTATTTTCCCCAAGAGGTCTTGGTTTTTATCAACCTCATGCTGTAAGATTTAAATGAAAAACTGGTTTTACTCAATGTCTTCTCAGACACTTATTATTATCATAAATCAACAAATTATATATCTCATGCACTATATTCAGGACATTGTGATATGGTGATGTGCCTAAAAGTATTTTTTTAATAAGTTACCCACTTCTTTTTTAATATTCATTATCATCATCATTTACTCATATGTGTGAGGATGCATGATGTGTACCTCCAACTCTCGTGCGCTGTCAGAAGCAGCCTTCTCCAGTTCAAATCGAGCTCGCTTGTGACTCAGCTCCATGTGCTTCTTCTCTTGGTCCAACTGAAGGTAGCGATTCTTAGAGTGAACCCTCTCCGCTGCTTCCAACAACTAATATAAGAGACAAATCAGTCAGTGGAAAGGTTGCATGTTAAAACCGCCTGTGCGTGGCTTACTGTTGATGCTGTCAGTTCCTGTATACCTCCATGCTGCGTTTGTACTGACTCTGCAGGTTTCCGCTCCCCGCTGGGTGCTCTGACAGCCGCTGAGGAGGTTCAGTGCGACTGATAAAGGAATTGAAGGACTTCAAGGTTGTTAACACAGTGGTGTCATCTTCTAAATCCATTTTGAGAGTCACTGCTGCCGCGACGTACAAAAGGGAGGATCAGAGAGAGACCGGGAGAATGTGAAGTTACACTGCAGTATTAAAAACACAACACGATAATTTCAGGGGACAGACAGTCGGACAAACAGAAAGGCTGCCAGACAGTTAGACAGATTAACAAATAGAAAAACAGATAAACAGCCAAATAAATAAAGAAATAGACAAATACACAGACAGACAGGCAAGCAGACAGACAAAGAGATAGAAAAATAGACAGATACAGACACAAACAGACAGGTAAACAGATACACAGGTACATAAACAAACAACTTCATTCATTTAATCAGACTGCATTGTGTTACGGCTCTGTAACTCTTATGATAACTTGTCAAGGGTTCATTAGCTTGAAGTTTAAAGTGAACAGCAGTTTAAACAGCACATTAAAATAAGAGATAGCCTTTTAATAGTACCTGATATTAGCTGCTTTTCTCACAAACACTTGAATAAGTTGTCCAAGCGAGCCCAGCAGCTAAAAAAGAAGCTAATATTTCGTCAGTGACGTAAAAAATAACGTTATTCTGACATTTTCTCATCGTGTCTCTGTATTTAGCTGCTAAAACTGTTGTGGTGGCTCAAATACAAACTAGGTAAAATGCTAACTTGGCTACATGTAAAGTGTGTTCAGAAGCTGCTAATAAACCGTCGTTTTTAACAGAAACGGAAAGCATCGACGCTGTTACACGCTCGCTTGGAAAGCTTAATGTTCTCACCTCAGAGCTGGCTTGTTTGTGAAGAGGAGCAGGTTGTTTCAAGATAAGTTATCTCTGCTGTGCTAGCCTGTTAGCCGCACACACACACACATACACACAAACTCCCTCCAGTTTAGCTCGAATCTGACGCACGCAGTATCGCGAGATTCCTCATAGTATCGCGAGAGTATCAGACTACAGCTTTTAGTTAGATGAATTCATTCATTCATTCTTATTTAAACTAGTTAAATCTCGATAAATTATTGAGAGCATGCAATCATTTCCATTTCCAAGAGTACAGATTATAACAAAAGAAATTAAATATGTATATGTATATATACTTTTACAAATTATTCATGTTTATTTTTATCTTGTTTAAGATTGCTGTGCAAGTACAGTGAGAGTGTAGTAAAAACTGGAGCCATATCACTTGCATATGTACACACACCTGCACAATAGAGCTGATTCTGACTCTGAACTCAGTTTCAACAGAACGAGTAGTTTCATTGTTACATGATAGTTTCAATTTGGCCATGTGCAGGAATTGTATCATATTTTAATGTGCGCTGTTAAAATGTCCAACTTGTAAAAAGCCATTTCACAACTGATTGTTATTATAAACAATAATTATTTTGTTAATTGTTCTGTGTTTTTTGTTTTATAGCTGGTGGCCACCAGCATTACGACCATTTTTGAATAAAATAAAAAAAATAAATACTATATTATTGTATAATTTGTGTTGCTCTAACATGTTTATCACTTTAATGGTGCAGCTGAAACATGCAGAAACATTATCATAGAATTTATCTTTTTTTTTAAGTTGTTTTTTTTTGCAGTTCAATAAAGGTTTATCTTAATCCATAAATTTACATTGTCGTTAAAATCAATATACTTGTATTATTAATCTGAATCTGCAAAGTCATTAATAACTAATGTTGTCAAACATATGTAGGAGGGCAAAAAGTACATTATTTGCCCTTAGTATAATCCAGCAGAAAAAGTAAATATCTCAGGTAAGTACATCAAAACTGTACTTAAGTAATTGTATTTAGTAAGTTTCACCACTGGTGTATGTTACTGGATGTGTGTGACTTCATTAACATCAAAGATGTAGTTGCATAGTTTGTCCTACAGAGAGCAGCACTGCTCCATCCATCAGTCTGCATTTTTCACAGGAGGATGAGTTACCTGGTCCACAGCAAGCCATGAGTGGCTGCACATGCTATACATGAGTGTGAACAGGTGAATATGAATAATTTACACAGGACAGACTGATGCACTGATTCATTTGACACTAAAACATACTCTACAGCATACAGGCCCAGATGTGGCACTAATGGCACAGCTTCTTTAAAGATGAAAAAGATGATATGGGCTGATTGTTGTTGGCAGTACTGCTGTGGGTGACATTAAATAAGACCTATTTAGGCTGTGATGTTTAGGTCAGAAGGATTCAAACCTATATTTAATGCAATTACAAACTACAACAAATGATGCACCTGATCTGAAGTTAATTTAGCTACAAACTGTCAATGATACCCGACCTTGCAACCAACAGTGACTCTCACTCTTATGTTTGCACTTTAATTCTACATTAATACTTAATTGATTCCCACAAGGAAATCTGTCCTCTGCATTTGACAGCCACAGACAGGGTAGCGCCCGAGGATCAACTCCAGTTCTGTGACAAGTGATGGGGGGCCAGAGTATTTCTTATACTTAGCTTTCCTTCATGTTTTTTGATGTTTGAAGCAATCTGAAGACTCAGAGGGAGGGAAAATGCACCAAAAAAGGACCAAGGCCCAATCTGTAAGATAAGAGTGCTAAACACTGAGCCACTGTGCCACCCAAATACACAGAGATAACATACAGGTATGTACCTGTATGTTATCACTATTTGCAAGGCATCAAAATGCAGTAAAGAAGACATCCAGGGATTTTTGTACACTATTTGTTACTGTGTCGCCCTGGCAGCCTCAGTCGCGCCACATTATGAGCATTAGCTGAGGGTCGAGTGCAGAGCAGTAGAATAAGCTTTAATTACCAAATTACCACACCAAATTCCCAGTGGAGAGCAGCTGCTCAAGAGGTCAGAGCCATTGCCCTCTCTCACCAATATTTATGTGAGAAAAGAGTTGGAAAACATACGATAAAAGCTAGGGGGAGCCACAGAGGGCAGTTTTTTTTTTTAAAGGTTGGGTGAGATCCAAGAGGGAGAGGGTGGAGGGGTGTGAATTCGTCTGAAAAGGTCAGACAGAAGACATGTCCTCTTCAAAGTGACACAGGAGCTCCCATTCTCTCTGTCACTGTCTCTTTCTTTCTCATCCTTTCACCCCCAAGAGTATTGTGCTGTTTCGGTCCGCTGTCCTCACACCCCTTGCCCCCTCCCGCCCTTCTCGTCTCCTTTCCTTGGACCCCCTATCTCCCTCGCTTACCGGCCAGTAACACTTTTTTCCTCACTGTCTCTCTTTATCTGTCACAGTCTGACTCAGTCGCTCCCCGTCTCTCTCTCGGGTACGCCGTCGCCCTAGTCACCATCTCCACCTGCCCTGGCCCTCCTGAGGTCAGGCTTTCTGCAGCCGCTTCTGTTAGATGACGTAAATGCACTAAAAAAAAAAAAAAAAGAAACACATATTCACATGTGCATACACATGTACACACACACACACACACACACACACACACTATGAGAAGTAAATCAGCAGAAGTGCCTGCAGATGTGCCCTTCATTGCCATCTGTTGTGAAAAATGTGAAAGTGGCTCACAAAAAGTCATCTTTGCTTCAGTAGCTTTTCCGCCCACGGCATGTAAACATTGCCACAAACTTATAAATACTCCAGTAAATTATTGGCTTAGACATCTAGAAAAATCTATATTTGATTGTGTTACTTTGCCTTGTTGGTGGCAATATCAAGTTTTACATCTTATCTGCAGAAGCTAATAAGCGTGTGATTGATTCAAACAGTCATAAAAGGGCTTTTGGCATTGCCACTCATCTGAGGCGGTGTAGTGAAGTATTTCAACTCATATATCACGTAATTGCAACAGACCTCTCAACTTTCTACGCGTCTTTTTCACTGCTCCAGAGTGTTTGAATCACCGTTTTATTTCCTGACTGCTCCCATATTCATGGTTCACATTTATTAAAATGACTCTTGATTTCTGAGCCAAGATGTCTTCACGATGCAGAAAATACCCCTCATGGGAACTGCTGTGGGAGGGCCTGAAATAGAAAGGAAGTCAGTCAAATCATGTTTCACTCACAGTCGACAGAGGGAGAGGTCACCCCAAGGTCATCCAGACACAATGTATTGTCTATTAACTATCGTAACTGTGAATCGACAAGGGCAAGACAGAAGAGAAAAGTGGACAGATGGGAAAGAAAAGGGGATGTTAAATAGATAAGTGGGAGCTGAAAGTGAGGATGGGCAATGGGAGTCTGCAGCCATGATGGGTCCATAAAGTGTTAAGTAGGAAGGGATGGCAAGAAAAAGGAAGAAACTGGGGGGGAAAAGGCTTGGTGAGGGACAGAAAACAATGTTAGAGATCAGATGAGGCAAAGGTTAAAGAGAGGAATCAATACAGCAGTGATTTTATACTCTTCTAATGAAGGAGGACAGAGTCAATAGCTGATTCAGGCTTCACGTGTTCTCCAGCCCCAGGGAAAAGCAATATTAGTTTATAGGTGACGTGCATGCTCGTATGCTCATTTACACACACACACATGCACACACACACACATACACAGGGAGAGCAAGAGGAACGCAAAGATACCCGATGATGCACGGAGAGGCCACGATCAGGGGAGAAATTAAAAATAAATCGCACTTACTAATTAATAAAATAAGCCAACTCAGTGGAACGGTTGAGATGGCGAGGAGATGTGTGCGTCACTTTTTTTTTTTTTTTTCCGCCCTGGGGGTTTTTCCAGCATCCACAGTATTTATGCAGTCCACAGGGTAGCCTCCAAGGGATCTGCAGCATCATCAGAGCAGAACACATTGCAAAACTACGAGTGTTTTCCTTCTGCATGACCCCACATGTGTATAAGGTGTATGCGATACACAGTCATATTATACTCTGCATGACCGTGAGTGGTTGTTTTATGTGTGTGTCCATCATATTTCCATGAACTGCTGTCACTCGCCTGTTTGTCAATCAGTGATCAGCCCGACAGCGTTCCACTGGGAGTCACTTAGTGCATTATGAAAGATAGGACTATGTTTTTGTGTTGTGTGTGGTTGTTTGTTTGCGTGTGTGTGTATGTTTGACTGTCTATGTGAGACATCAGCCTAGAACGCCAGCATAACGTACACATGTGTTTTATCCGCGGGGTAGCTTGATTGACACTGAGCATCAAAGCGTTGCCGCAGGTGAGCCGGGTGAATGGACGGAGAGCGAGAATGAAAAAAAAACCTGCACAGTATGAGGGGAAGGAGGAGGCATGATGGTGGTAACAAGGACATGGGGTGCAGACACAGAAGGGAAATAAACAGGGGAGGTAGGGGAGCTCTGTAGAGGCAAGGAAAAATGGAGGGAGGTGACACAGGCTGACAGTGTGATATGAAAAAATCGCTGCAACCAACAGTCAGATAAGCAGCATATGAGACTTCATTATGAACAATAATTACCTGGAGTAGTTGCTGGTAATGAAATCCTTCAGCCTCTGGCTCTGTAAAACAATGTTCAAAAATGTTTAGAGGGAAAGACCACGTGTGCAAAATGGGTGTAAAAGTAGAATAAATAACAGACTTAAGTAACAGAATAAAATACATACCATATATATAAATTAGGCAGCTAAATAAAATCCAGAACTAAAGATAATATACAACAGAATAGGGAAAATACTCTTGGATTTAACTGATAGTTAAGGAACATATCAGGTAAATCATACACACGATGCTTGTTAAATGTTATAACGCCAAATGATGTAATACTGTTGTTACCAGAGCTTAAAGCTAACGTTAGCTAGCATTAGCTAGCATTAAATAAAAAGCAAATAATAAAAGTATAACAATAATCAGAATTGAAATAATAAAATTAAAAATCTATTTCTTGTTGGGTTTTTTATTTACTCCCCCCCCCCCCCCCCCTTTACACAAAACCCGATGTTGCTTGGTTTTGAAAGGAGGGTAAACCGGAGCACCCAGAGTAAACCTATTCACTGTACAATCTAACTTTTAATTGGCTTTGAGAAGTCAAGTCCCGCCCCACGTCCAGGTAACCTCCTGCAGAGAACGTAACCTGGATGTGAGGCAGGATTTAAGTTCTTTATTTTATTCATCTTGAAGGACAATAATTTGAATATTTGTTCTCTTCAAGATGAATGATGCATGCCACCTGAATGATGTCAACCTTGCATTACTGATTTCTTGGGTTGAAGGGCCTGGAGGTAACTCGACCCGCTGCACAGAATAACCTGCTGATGGCGTTACTGTGCTTTGGTCGTATCATGAGCTGAGCTTTAAAGAAGAAAACTATGCAGTTTGTTATGTTCAAATCCAAGCCCTCAGTTTCGGCCAATATTTTTCTAACAAGACGTATGATTATGTCTTTTGAATCTTGAGGAGAGAAGAGAATTTCAGAGTTCTTGAAGATCCGCGTAACCAGCTTCTCAATCAAGATGGTCACGAATGATTCGTTTTTGTCTATCTTTGTGATTGTGTCACCAATCTCCTTTGGTGCCCCTGCCTCAGTGTCCAGAAGCAGAGAGTCGACTTCAGCCATAAGTGACTTGATCGACTCATTATTTCCACTTTGGAGTCTTTGTGGAACTTTTTCTTCAATTGTGCCAGCAGCTTGTAAATCCTGTTCGTTAACATTGTGCTCATCCTGGTGTTACATCTGCTGGGGGAAGTGATGGGTTCAATTCCTCCAGACTGATATGCACAGTGCACGCCAGTGGGGAGGGAAGAGTAGAGACTCTTTGCAACCTCCTTTGCAATTAATTCAGATAAATGCTCTGAACTCAAAGAGTCCTCAAAGTTGAGGACCTCAGCAAAACTCTGCGGCATCGTGTCGCCCAGACTGCTGAGAAAATGCTCCTCAGAGATTTTACCCGGTGCGCTGTTAAGAGCGTTCAACATTTCAAAAAAATAGTGATTAGTGTAAGTAAAAGCCAAATCTAATTTTGATTCTCTAGTTTGTATGTTTTTTTCTGGTCACAAAAATATTGCATTTTTTAAATAAAAAAACAATCATTATAATTTTCTTCTAATTTACGAGCAGCATGATCTAGAATATCTCTCATGCAGATATGGGTAAAAGTAAACTATTAATTAAAAGCTGATTTTTATTTCATATTTACAGAAGTCCATCAAAAGTAATGTTTCAGTTATTTTTATTCATATTTCAAACACGGTAACTCTCATTGATATAAGGAAGGTATGTTTAAGC
Source organism: Amniataba percoides (assembly GCA_037176925.1). NCBI lineage: Eukaryota > Metazoa > Chordata > Actinopteri > Centrarchiformes > Terapontidae > Amniataba > Amniataba percoides. The sequence continues at coordinate 22,111,521 of JBAJHX010000051.1, read as the reverse complement.
CCCACTTTTCAAATGTCTTTACTGACAAGAGATAGATATTTTTTACTAAAAATAAATAAAATTAAATAAAATTAAATAAAATAAAAATTGTACAGAATCAAGATTCAAGATTTTATTATCGAGCAATGTGAATATGGTCTGCTGATTCTGCAACTCCACTCTTATTGGATTTTAAAGGCTGATACGAATGCCAATATTGGCAGAGTCAGTAATGGACGATATCATCAGTCACCTCTGGGGTAACAAGGTTTTTTTAACCTCACCATATGTTTATAGTTCCATCTCCCACCTCATATGTATGTTTTTTTTTCTGAGAAATTGCTATAAACAAAGCAAGCTGGTAATTTTCTTTTTGTGAAAATGTGTTCGGTTTCACCAAAGTCATTAATTCAGCATAAAACGCCCGTCTCTAATGAAGTAGTCTTTCTGGGGGCCATTAACATAATCCTAACATTAGTGAAAAACCACTTCTGTCACTGACTCATAGGACTGACATTACTATCCATAAAACCATATCTAGTATCATAGCAATAAATTTCACCCCAAAACAACACTGTTTTATAAATTATTACTATTAAATGCTAAAAAATGGAAAAATAATGATGTTTCCTTTTTTGGAGCACAGTCAGCATTGTTGTTAAGGGGTGAGGCGTGTAACAAAAAGCCCAGAAAACCAGGATTAAACAATGGACATGTGGAAAAAACATTATATATGTACCAGACAGCTGCTGGGACGCCCCTGATGCATTACTGTTGTTGGGGTAAAGAAAATCCAATTCCAGGCGGCATGGTGCAATTAAGTGCGCAAACAGATTTAGAGAAAATTCAGGCATAAGCTTAAACCAAGATGCAATATGAGGATGTTAAACTAAAACAGCTGCAAAACAATAAGTGTACACAACTTTCTGAGTAAAACATGAAAAAAGGAGATATTGTTGTAAATCCATCCCAAGATAACCAAAAGTTATCTTGATTTTGAGCATACTTTGTAATCCCACTAATGAATAACACAGCACGTCAATATGGCTTGTGCTGCTCTAAGGTTATTTCCCAGATGTCGAGCTTCAAATACCACACATACTGCGTGTTTTTCTGGCCATACTCTCATTTCAGTGCTCAGAGACTGCTGACTGTATTTTTGCTTGGATCACAATCGATTTGTGACCTTTACTTTTTTGAGATATTGCCTTCTTTTTCTGCCGGCGTCGCAGGTCTTCGCATTTACAGCAACGGTTCAGTGGCGGATTGTTCAAATAGCGGCGGTGAAGAGAGCATCGCATACAAAGTTGAGTCTGCACGTCCTCACAAGTGAGGAGCTCGCAGCGATTTAAGTAACCGCTTTTGAAGGCACCTCTGTATGATCTTTACATTTACACCGGCTCATTATTACTTCTGACAATTTGACAAAGCAATTTTTCAGCAAGATGTAATACACTGATGCAACATGACGTGCATCTTTGTTTCCTCTCATTTACATTCCTCTCTTCTGTCTGGCAGCGTATAGCTTTACACTGAATACTGATGTTGGTGCACTTAAAACACACTTTCAGAGACGGCTCATGAAAATTGCCTCAGCTGTGATTGTATGACTGTACGCAGAAAATTACTCTTTCCCCCGTGACCTTTGCAGATCTGACAGCTTTTGCGGGATGACGAGATGTCTCAGAGTCTTACAACAGTGAGGATGAGGGTGAAGGTGGGGACCAATTTCTAATAAAACACATGCAGTCAGTTCATCAATCAGTACTGGTGACCTATTAATTTTCTCCTCCCTCATCTCATCTACAATGAAGATCTTCAGCAGACCTTGCAGTGAAGCTCCTTGTGAGATAGAAGGCCGATTCGCTCAAACACAAAAGGGACAGCTGCCTCTATCACAGTACACAGTACACATAAAAACACAAGGAACCGGCAGCTGTTTCAACAAATTATTTTAAGGCACATACTGTAAAACACAGAGGAATTAATCAAACAGAGAAATTAAGATCATTATTATTCCCCCAACTCACATCAATATTGCTAATATGGTTGCACAAATGAGAAAATCAGTCCTCCCACTCACATTTTGTATCTCCCGGGTAGGTAATTAAACACAGCCTGAAGGAGAAGGGCTTCCTGGTTTTAAGAGGTGGGGATTAACACAAGGTGAAGCTTTATAATACATTTAGTATCCCATGTGTGCTGGTAAAAACTAAAATCAGTCCTTTTTGTCACATGCTTGTCCTAACTCCCAAATACTAAACTGTTATAAAACTAAAAGTGATAAACATGAAAATAAGACTTTTCTTTTTGCACATTATTTTACCATTAATTTAAAGGCATGAAGCTTCTTAAGGCAGTATTGATTCATTTTTTGGCTACCTGGGGGCAGCATATCAAGCTGTGAACTTAATTAACACATTATCAACCTGTGAACTTGATATGGGCTGCTTGGCAAAAAAGGGCTTATTACAAATCCAGCAGACACAAAGCAAAATGAGCTTTTATTCAAAATGTTGTGTCAGACCCCCCAAGAAATGTGAGCCCAATATTCACACTTTCTTTAAGTTCTGATTTTGGTCTCCACCCAGCAATACTTTACTGTGTTCGCTCAGTAGTTGCTAACTGTCTGTTCAGGCAGGCGGCTCAGCGTTGATAAGAGCAGTGAGACTGAATCAGAAGAGTAAAGTCACAACAAAAACAGTGAGGCGAAAGATGAGCAAATGTTATGTCGTGCTGTGGGGTGAGTTAAATGAGCTGTATCGTAATGCACTGCGAGTTCGACCCCTGACACATCACATCGTCATTTCAGCTGCTGTCTGTGTGATATAGTCATTACCCCATCTTTAAAAGTCTCAAAGGAAATTCTTAAAATGTTTCTAAATTGAGTTTTTCATTGCACTCCTTCATTTTACAAATGCATTTAACATTTACTAATAACATTTTCTGAATTTGTCTCCGTGCGTGTGTTTGTTTCTGAGTAATGTGCCACTTTTACCAACCAGCAGTGGGTCCATTTATCATCAGCCACTGAAGCACAGAGGAGTGTTGAGAGCTTTGCTGGTCGACAGTTTCTCCTCCGGCTCGCCCACACACACACACATACACAAAAAGGTGGAATGAACAGCGGGAGAGATTATCTGAAAGCTCAACAAAAGAAACGTGTCCTTTCCGTTTCCCCGGGTTTCTCATCCCCCTCCCTTTCCTCTCGACACACCGATGATCATTTCCAATTTTTCTCATTACTTTGCTTGTCAGGGGGAAAGGGAGAGACCGGAAACAATGATAAGTGGTGATAGTTCTGCATCATCCACAGGCCGGGGTTCATTTTTTCAAAATATGGGTCAGAATTTAAAGCACGACATGAACGTGTGGTCTTAAATTAATCTTTTTTTTTTTCTTTTGAGGAATTGAATATAGGTCACTTTGAGAATTGTGAGGTGTTTTTTCTGCGCGTGTGTCTCTGTGTGTGCGTGTGCGTCATAGCCACGCCAGCGGCATCACTCGTGGGATGACGAAGTTGGCCTGTCTGTGCAGCACTTTGGACCATATTTAAGCAACGACTGGGCAGATTATCACGAACTTTTGTGCCGACGAGCCTGATATTCTGATTATAAAGTTGCCTCATAAATGCCTCATAAAAAACACCTCAAATAGAATAAAACTCTCAAACTAATTGAAATTTTGATCTGTGGCACAAGGGTGATTTAAACCTTTTCAGAAACTGATCAAAAGAAAAATTGTCCTATTGAAATGGTTCATCATGATTGCTTGCAGGCTTTCTCTGCATGCACTCTGGCATTACATAAAGACCTGGGACGAAGACAAAAACATTACGTATTCATCACTTTTGCATGACACATGGATGATCAGATTAAATGCATCCTTGCATGTAAACACCAGGTCACACTCAAAGAAAACAGTTCACCTGAAATCTTTAATCAGAATGAAAAAAGCTGTTGACAACCTCCATGGTCAAGATTATTTATGCAGTTGAAACCTTTACCCATCTCTTTTACTTACTTCTCATCTCACTCGTCCACTTTAAGCAGTGAACTCGCAGTGGATGATCAGCGCTGTGTTCGCATTTGTGCTGCAGTTATTTTGCAAAACTTTGTTTTTTCAACCACAAGTCCGAAGAAAGAAAATTGATTTGACATACGAGTAATTTGAGCTCCATCACACAACGAATTAAACTCGTAAGTGAAGGCACTACTGTATATTCAAAGTGTACTTGAGCCTATACAATTGCATGCTTGATAATAAAGCCTCCAACACAGGCCTTGAATCTGTAACATGTCACACTAAAAGTGGGTACCAGAGAGATGTGAGAGTATTTTAGGGTTTCTTCATTTCATTTCTAAGATCAATTTGTTTGTTCATTCATTAGGCGTAGACCGTTCTCCCCTTTTCGCTCCACCTCTTGCACCACGAGCCCACGCGGAGCAATCAGGCGTGTTGAGAATTAATTATTACCTATCAGGACATCACAACGGGACTAAACATTACGTGAGCCAGTGGCCTGTGGCCTCACTTCAAGGTGCAATGTTTTTTTTTGCTTCACTGTTTTCTAATTAGATGATATCCTGGAGAATTCTAGAGCCTCCTTGAAAAGTCCCATACAAGCATGTTTGATGGTCGGCAGAGTGTGGGAGGCGCTGGAGTTTATCAGTCTATAAATAGCAGAAAATTGTCACAATATAATATTATAGGTCAGAATTTCAAAATTAATCTAGAAGGCAGTTATGGATGGCAATTTATTTCTTTATTTGCAGCTCATATTTTTCATAATATCACCATATTTACAGCCCAGTCTATTTTTATATGGCAGCGATACAAAGCATCAGAGTCCAGCCTCATAAATGTTTCCTGGTTTATTTGCTTTAAATACTCCACCCTGTCTTTGAGTGGGAGCGAGACAGAGGAAAAAGGAAAAATAAATCAGAGGAATATAAAAAGCCTTGTCTGACAGGTCGACCTATCTCATAAAAAGGCCTCTAACATTAGTAGAGGGGCGTGTGTGTGTTTGGAAGAGAGTTTCATGAATTCTCTGTCTAGATGTGAATTTTTTTTCCTCTTGCAAATGTCTCCCATAAAATATTATGACAGGTTTTTTTCTCTCTCTCTCTTTCTTGTCTTGACATTAGCGTTCATTCCTTTTCGATTACTCTCTCTCTTTATCTCTCGCTTCTCGTTCGGCCAGTGTTTGCGCTCTGTACTTCAGACAATGAATGCTCAAAGGCAGCTGGTCAAACAGAAAAGATAGTTGGAGAAAAGTTGGGTGAAAAGACGAGGTGAGAAAAGATTCATATAAAAAAAAAAAGTTCCATTAAAGGAATAATTTTGGACATCCCAAGCGGTTTATTCAGACTGGATTAGATAACAGAGCAAAGTCTGATTGTATTTAATACACTGAGTTCCCGAAGAGTATAAAACAGTGGATTCATGCTGTGTGAGTGTGCATCCAACTGTTCCTAAGTATAAAATCAATACACTAATCACAGCTATAGATACTAGTTACTTAGATAAATGAAATAAAGATTTTATGTAAAAAAAAACAAAAAAAAAAAGTATGATGTATTGTGTATTTAACTAGTTTAGAAAATTAGCTCCACTGTGAACATCCTGCAGTCATCGCAAATCATTAGTTCATCATTGGCTAATGGCTAATAAATGAATGACTTATTACTAGTCATTACATTTTCATAAAAAGTTCATATTTTAACACAAATGAACTGACTTTTTGCAGGCATCAGAACAAGCTTTAAACACACATCATGTTTCTGATAAATGTAAAGCCAATATTCACTCTCCTTTTACCTCCGTACTACGTTTATCATCCGGGTCTGTAGTTGATAATTGCTCTATTATTGATTTTAAAACCTTTTTCCGGGGCAGGTAGTGCAGGTCACAGGTTAGAAAAGCGAAAGAAGCTGAAAGATATTAAAAATCCCTGATGAAATGTAGAGTTGTATGATAATTTTACATTGGATCGTGCAGGTAATCCTCTCTCATCCCACAAGTACAGACATAAAAATATTAATTAGTGTACATTTCTTTTACACATTATGTATTTTGAAAATGTAAGTAAAGAATACTGGTATGCGTTTCTTTACAGCGTATATGTAGTATGCTATGCAGGTTATTTTTTATGCGTTACTGTGAGTTTTCTCAGAGATAGATGTGGTTGTGAAAGAAACATGAAGCCATGGTATTGCATGATGTATTCCATCGGCAGACTGAAAGGTCAAATAGAGCGCTAAAACGAACCTTTTGTCTGGTTTAAGTTTACTAAATCAATTCTGAGAGAAAAGGAAAGGCTAAGAATATAGGTCTCCTAATTGTTCTAAGCCTCCTTTTTCCTCACGTTTATCCATAGCCATTTTCAAAAATGACTCTATAGTAGGTAGGCCGCAATAAATAAATGTGTTTTGTTCGTTTTCATATCTTATTTTTTTGCAAGTTACCATCTGTTTTTAACTCACAGATTCATCCTTGGCAGTCAGTAACATTTCTATCTACATGACAACAGATTTGTGTCAAAGTAGAGTTCAGTAGTTTGGTTAAATAAAGATAATTTTTCCTTTTACTCTCGTCACACTCAAGAGACTTTTGTTTAAAATTCAGAACAAAGGTTAAAAAAATCTTCTTTGGTTTGCAGCCGTTTTAATTAAATCTGTCAAAGTTGGGGAACAATTTCAGTGTGAGAAGAGAAACACTCTGCCTCAGAATTTGTGAAATCAAAGTAAACACGGCAGTGAGTTAACTTTTCTCTTGCTGGTCTTGGAGAGTTTAACAGAAGATATTTCATGGATGACTGGAGTTTTCAGAGCTCCTATCGACGCCTGACAGCAATCTACTGAACACTGAGCTTTGTGAAGTGTCACCTCCACGTTCCCATTGCAAGCTGTAACATTTGCGCAGTGACCGACGAGTGCTTCTGTTCTGGGAAACAATCAGGCCTCAGGTTTTCTGTGGTCATTTGACGAAGTGCTTTAATCTACCAATATGCACCATGTGAGCGCAGCATCGACTGAAATAATTGAAGCTGCTACAATCAATATATTAACAGTGGGATGAGAGTGTGGGTGACGGAGGTCGTTCATACACATAAACCACATGCAATTATTCAATTATAGCTCTTCTGACCTTTTATAGCAGGTTTAGCTACCTCTATAGTGTTTTTTTGAAGGGGGGGTTCTGTTCTTAGTTTCATTTTGGAGGTTGTTTGAGGCACATTTACTACTTTGAATCACACACTTTTCTCAGCAGCATGATTTCCAGATGTAGTCAGCTGTTTAATGGGTGTAAATGCTTCGTGCAGCCTGTCGTCGGTGGGACATTCAGCTTCAGAAACACACACAGCTCCAAATGAACCGCAGTGTTCGCTGCACGTGTAAATAAATGTGATCTCAGAGGGCACAAGCAGGGTGAAACATTAAGAGTTGCACTTTTTAAATCAGCCTTCCTCACAGTTGAGAGAATATTTTGATATCACAGAAGGGTTCAGGGACTTGTTCATCAGCCGCTCTCATCATCTCCTGCCGCCTCTGAGTTGACCCCAACACCCTCCAGAGAGCTCAAGGCTCTTACAAACACAGAACAATCACTGAGTCTCGTCTTTTCAGACTCTGCACTGGACAACGAGGGATTATTTTCTGATTGTTTTCACAGCCCAGCGATCAGACGAACTGTGGAAAGATGGTGGCAATTAAAACGTAAAAGAAAGAAAACAACTTTGTTCTTGGGTTGAACTGGATTTGCAATTTGGTTCAAAGCAGCTATGTGCTCCAAGGTGACCATGATGTGAAAGATGTGTGCATCCTTAAAAATACATGATGTGGACTGTGTCTGTTTTCACCTACGTGTTGCTGATGCTCTTGGAGTTCGTTAAAAAGGAGACAACATAAAGATTTTCTTGTGGCTCCTCTGTTTCCACCTTGAGCGTTGCATTAAGGGATAACAGTCAATCAATACCTGACCATTTAATTTTCACTTCTGCAGCGTGGAGAAGAATTTCACATAAATAACGACATTAAGCTGTCGGAACAAAACTATAATTCATTTCTATCGGAGCCTGATGTGATTAAACGGGATGTTGTTTTTACACTTACGCGGGACGTAAAGTCGGGTCTTCAGTAGTTCATAAGACAAATCTGATTTCCCAAGTCCAGCTGTGGAGGGAAGCTCTCTGATGATGACAGTTTTCAGTGGTAAATTTGGGGATTTATGAATTCGCTCACTCGATCAAGCCCGCAGCCAAGAACATAGTTTTATTTTCCAGACAGTAAGTGGTCGCAGCAGGCTCGAGCCCGGTAAGGCAGATGCGTCTCGCCTGGTGAGCTGCTGTAGCACAGAGGGTTTGCTTAATTCAGATGGAAGGAGACAGAAAAACCATTTCAGCAGGCGGCTGCAACACAGTGGTTTTTTCATATTCCTCGTAACCTTCAAGGTCTTACATAAACGCAACCAACATCCATGATTTGCAGCAACGGATCAGCCATAAACAGCAACAAGTGATGCACAAACATGTTTTCATACTGCTGAATAAGATGGATTATCCAAGGTTTTAAAAAGTCGACTGTAAAAGAAAAAGCTGCACAATTCAACCGTTTTATATCAATAATGGATCAAGTTAAATGACTCTTAAACACACCCTGTGAGAACAATCATCAGTGCTGAGTATTTAATGTCTTTCGCCTCATTTCTTTTGGTCTTGTGGCCTTAATCTTTGCTGTCTGGATCTCACACAGAAATCACACGAAGCTCCGATAAACCAACTGTGTGTTTCTTCCAGCGCAGAACAACAGACACAGTTAGCAATTATCTGGTGAACATCATGGAGTATTTATCAGTCAAAGACCTGGATAGTTCCCTCAGGAGTTAATAAAGATCAAAACAGAGCTAAAAGAAGAAGAAATGTTGGACTTTCATGTTTGTGAGCGGGAAAGAAACACGACTCCAAATGAATCCTGATGCTGGATGTTAAAATAAGCAACTGGTTGCCAGCTGGCCTTGTCAATTTTTATAAGAACATAATAAATCAATGTCACCGATTCATTAGAAACTACTAAATGATATGTATTATACATGCTAATCATTAATCACTTTGGGAATTTACTGAACTATTTTCACCATTTTATAATTATTTGCAATTAACTGGTGACGGCCTGTATCAGGATTCGTGACACCTCAAAATAATTTATTAAACTTATTTAATATTCCCAATATTTGTTTTGTAAGGTATTACATTTCATGTGGACCATTTCTAAGTATTCAACTTACTGGACCAACATTTAAATCCAGTTTTCCTGAGATAAAAACATTTATCCCTAAATAAAGAGTACGAGGGATGCCAAAGCTGCAGGCGTGTTGCCAACTGAGGAGAGCTTTAGAAGATTGTTTGAATGAAAGCCAGTTCACTCCAAAAAAACCTGTTCCTCCGAAAAATGATTGTTGTCTAAATTGGTTCATCTTACCTTGAAAATGTGCTCTGCTAATCGCTGGCTGTTTCTGCTGCTCTTTTTTCTCAGGCTTATTATTTTGTTCTCTCCTCACTTCAGAGGCGACTAAATGTTCTAATACGGGATTACGAGAGATCACCAACAGCAAACACAGGGAAGGATTAATGCAGAAGTCCAGTGAAGTGTGAAATTACCTCAATGTACTTAACTAAAAATGAAAAGGAAGTTTCGTTACTTTCACCTTTACAAGTATAATTTCATTATTTTATGTGAGATCCCACAGTTGGAAAGTTGATTGAAACTCTAAATTGCTGCAACATCCCGATGAATAACTTATCAAAGACTTTTACCGTGTGTTTAGGGTTTTTTCTTAACTGTCCTCTGATAACTAGCAGGCTGACAGAAGAGTGTTTATTTAAAGCTTAAGTGAGGCATCAGCAAATTCACAAAACAAGTTAAAGTACTTGCACCTGAAATGGTGCATTTTATTGCCTCTGAATCCACCTTTTTATTTGTAAAAAAAAACAATATGATATTTCTGTTCTTGCAAATACCCTTACCTCAAATTCAAAACTCACCCACCTTTGCAAATTTCCTCAGGGAATAAATAAATTATCTACCTATCTTTCTAAGCGTAGAGGGAGGGAGGTCTTTCTTTTTTTTGTTCTTTTTTTGATAAAACCGTGTTTGTAATTCAGTGTCAGTGTCTGCTTCAATATATTCTGCCATTCATACGGAGAGCCCTGACAGCAGAAGTTCACCACTTCATATCATCACATCTCTTTTTTAAAACGCGTATCGAGACTGAAGAGGAAGCCTCTGAAAAATCACTGAAAATACCTTTGACCAAAAAAGAGAAAAAACATACAATAACACCAGTTATGTCCTGTTGATAGCGATCTCTAAGTATTAAGGTGCTTTGTTTGTTGTGTCAGGGGCGTGTTAATGTTGAGATATGGTCCAATATCTCTTACGACAACAGTGTTTACACCTTCAGATATGCACACACAGATGCCTTACATGCCCAGTGGCAGTAACAAAGAGCAGAATAAATGGGAGGATAATTGAGCGGTTTTGTAAGAGCTCATAATAAGATTGTAATAAGATTTTTTTGTAATGAAAACTGAAATAAGTTTTTATAATCAAGGCCAGGTGAATTGCAGTGAGGGATGAGACAGAATACCAAGAGAGGACAAGAGCAATGAGAAAGTGTGCTTGGCTGCAGACAGCATGATGAAGGGAGTAAAGTGTCTTTGGGATCAGTGCCTGGTCAGGAACACTGAGATGGGTAAAATGACTGCACATCCTTGAAAATACATTGGCTGAGCTATACCAGGAAAAAGTCCTGATATGCGTGGCCACGCATAAAACTCCATCGATAGACATCTGCCAGATAAGCCAGCCGCCTGTCCATGCCTGTGCATCACCAGTGTGGGCATGAAACAAACATGACGGAGGACAAACATTCGTAAAAACCTACAACAAAAGCCACCAGCAGGGGCTCCGAGGCGGAAACAATGAAGCAACATGATGCACATCCAGCTTGTCTCAACTTCAACCAGACGTGCTTCATCCACAGTTGGGTTAGATTACCCTGCTGCCGTATAGCTCTGTATCTCTTCCACTTCATTTTCCCACTGACGAAGGAGCTAATTATCGCTCCCCTAATTGCTCTCCAGAGTTGTCAAATCCCAACACAAAGTGGTACAAATTGTTATGCGCCGTCTCGGACTCTGATAAGCCCTCAAACAGGACTTCCTGGTTTGTTTTTCATTTCAGCAGCAATGCACCCACACCTGCAAGGAGGTTTTTAATAGCATTGTTTTAAGTCTGGTGGCAGCCTCAGAGAGAAGGAGTGGATGACTAAAGGGTTGGGGTGGGGGGGTCTCTGTGACAGAAACAGGCAGCGGTCATCGGTTTGCTGAACAGGGATGGGTAAATCTCTGCTCGGGTCACTGCTGCAGATGATGTATAGCGCTGGACACGGGCCAGAATTATTCTAAGACACCTTTTAAAGGATTTTCTTCGCATTTTAACAAGCTGGCTTCAGTCCAAAAAAATATTTTCCTGATTAGAGAGGGTGCTGTGGTTCAGGTTCACCTCCTTCTACCGGGCACTCAAAATGATGGCACGTCGGATGTCAGTAAACTGTGAGGCTGCGACATCCCAGAAATCACCCTGCTTTGGCTTTTCCCAACAGTATCATTTTCTGCAGGAACAGTACAGGGGACAAGAAAATGTCTTTCTTCGCCTACGTCTTTCGGAGACTTTCATCCTATTACTGCAGTATCAGTCTCCTGTGCAAGAACAAGGTTTTACCCAAACAGCATTTTTTCCAGAAAATTGGGTGGACACTTTGAATGTTTATGTTTTTCAAGCAAAGAAGACTTAAACATGAAAAAAATAGTGCTTAAAGTGCTGATCAGCCTCTCAGCAGCATCGATCTAATGACCAGACCCACCCCCGCCCCTCTAGTTGATTCCTTTTACATCCACTCATCCATCTTTTAAACTGCTTGTGCTGCTCAAAGTCACACAGGGAGTTTGAGCTGATTCCAGAAGACACCGGGCGAGACGTCACCGCTGCCTCAGAGGCCGAGCACGCGTGCAGACAAAGACGCTCGCTTCCTCTTCTAACGGCAATTTAGAGCTGCTGGTCCCTCTGGAGAGGCGACACAACGAGATGACCTCACATACAGGAAATTAGCTTTTCTGTCAATATGAAACCTTCACGGCATAAAGCGAATGATAATAATACAAAGAATAATATCTGACCTCGTGTGCTTTTCGAGGTGGCATGTCAACAGTTTGCAAATCTGTTTCTTTTCATCTTTCATATTTTAGGGTCAATAAAGAAATGCATTTGCAAAGTGTACCTATTCAAAATTAGAAATATGACAGATGCACACACAGAGACACACTGACTCTCACACACTGGTGAAATCGTTTCATCCCACGTGTCATATTTTGAGTCAGTGGTGAGTTCATACAGCAACTGAACAAACGCACATGCACACAAACAAACACACAGAGACACATTTTTGACATTTAAGCTTACCTGTGTGTGTGTGCTGCCTGCCTATCAAATGAGAACCGATGATGTGTGTGTGTGTGTGTGTGTGTAATTGTGAGTTCGTCTTAGTCTGACATGACCTGACTCGGGTCATGTCAGGTCACTATAATTTTATTTCCTCTTTCTCTAGTACGGCTGAAAACATGCTCCCTTAAAATTCTCCAGATTTCAACAGCAATATGCACGGCACACATAGCAGACATTAAATTTCAATTCCTGATTGATTTCCTTTCAGGCAGTCTGCAGTTTTAGTCGGTTATTTACACATTCAGAAGTCACGGAGCAACATTAGCATTCATTTCATTCCTTGAGTCGTTAAAGTCGCCACCAACTCCTGAGCAAAATATTTGTCTCTTTACTTGCAAAGGTAGTGTACTGTGGAGGTTTTTTCACCCAAAACGACTGCCTGCCTGCTAAAAGGTGAGCTAAAAACTTAAACCAAGAGTGATTCTGAGTGTGGTCAGAGTTAAAACAGATGACAAACATTGCTTTTCACCCTGCTGTAAGTCACACTGCATGCTGAGAAGAGAGGAGCTGTGCCTCTCCCTCCCTCGAAGGGTCATTCTGGATGATAAACTGAACTATAAACTTTCCCAGTGTTCCTCCGAAGGAGGACTCAGCTAAATACAAGCAAACATATATATCCTACCAATGTTATGACACGCACAAGTCTGGAAAATACCTCTATGATCACGTCTAACATGCCAGAAAAATGTTTGTTACTATACCTCGAATCCAGTCTTTGTTCAAAAAGTGCCACATCAAGACACTTTTAAGGACCCAAAGATGGTCAGGACTGGTTGTTGTTATTTCTTTACTGGATCTTTACACATCAAATCCCCAAATTTGTCACAGTAAGGCTCAAATAATACACACATAATTTCAGCCCTCAAATTCCCATTTTGGGGGATTTTCCAGTAAAGGCAGCGTTACTGAGCTGCAGCGGCAGGAAAATATTTCTCACTCGCTTTTTTAGCTGAAAAACAGGAAACAGCTATTTCTGGAGCTCATTTGTCTCTATTATGTGTTATGGGGATTGACTGAGGCTCTATCGCCGGGCCAGCCTCACCAGGTTGTCCTTTTATTTTGGCGCCATGTCGGAAAATCTTGTGGTTTCCGCTTCACTTGATTTGGACATTGAGTATTGGAAATCGGTGATGGAGGCGACACACACCAGTGTACTTGCAGAGCCCTCGCCATCTGGGGAGCGCCGGCCTTCACGTCAGGCTGCGGTGAGTCTATCAACGGGGGAAAAACTGTGAAGTGCTCGAAAAAAGAAAAACTCTAGAAACAAGCGCAGATACGGTTTACACACACACACACACACACACACACAAATACACATGCACAGTTTCCATCTGGGAAAATAGGGGAAAATAAGAAAACCTTATCAGCTCAGAGTAAAACTCTCAGTGCCTTGACAGAAGTAAATTTTTTTGTAAATTACTCAAGTGTGTGTGTGTATTTTTGTGAACGTGTGTGCATTCTTTTGTCGCATCTGCTGATATGTGCATTGGCACAGATTGATTTGCTGACCACTTGCACAAGCACATTTTACTTCATCATCTCACGCTCTCCAAGTCCACTCGGGGCTGGTGTGTGTTTGTTCGGACTATAAAGCGGAGATAACAACAAACTAAAGCTTAAAGGTTGACTGTCGGCTCTGTTAATGGCCTGCTGCCCTGATAAGGTAAATGGGGGCCTGGCAGTGAGTGCAAGAAAAAGACAATGTGAAATGAAGTGAAAAGAGAATAATTATGTAAAAAACACCTATGAGGGAAAGATCACAGGGGCTTGTGTGTGAAGTGTAAGTGATAATTACAGTGCTGACCATCAGTGGTCAAAAGAAATTGAAGCCTTCGAACAAGTACTGTGCAAACACCTTTTCAGACTGTAATAACTCCAGTTTGTGTGTTTGTAAAACTCAAGGTAATCCTTCAAGCTCTCAGTTTCCAGTCCATTCAGTCATGTTTTGTCCTGGGGTCATTTGTCTGAGATGATTCAAGCCACTCTGTGTCTGTCTGGTGAAGGAAGCAGCACAAATGCTCTGAAACATGATTTGTGATTTAGGTTCTGTAAAAAAAATAAAACTGACTTGACACAACTGTATGTGCGGACTTTGTCATCTCATAGGTCTGACACATTTCATCAGGAAACACTGAGCAACGAGATTATATTGTGTTACTGTACAAAACAAGGTAACTGAAAATCATTATAATCAATGCATTTTAATTCAGAAGGTTTGCTGTGACAATATTGGTTATATTGGCAAACCATGTGATTGACCTACAAATCTGCAGTAGTCTAATTGAGCTGCAGTTTAATTTGTCCGTTCACTGGAAAAGAAAAAGAGATAATATTTGCAGAAGAACCCTGTTTTAGAAAAATGCAATTTACATACAGCTAATTTACTGTTATTTAAAACAGTAAAAAAAGGGAAAAAAGCAATAATAGTAATACCGCTGGGAGTGCAGTTTTTTAGATTAACATAAAAGTAAAATGATGCATTGGTGAACAAATGAAGAGAAAAGAAGTCAGTCCCATGGGGTTAATGCAAGGTGTACAGGGTGACAGACATGTGAGTGAAACTAACATTGTTTCTGGCTTGATTAATATATATACAATTCTAACTAACTGCTCAGGTACAAATCTTTTGTAAAAATGGTTCAGAACTGCAGCAGAAAAGTGCAAAATCAAGCAAATTTAAAGCGCCTCCTGAAACACTTCCCTCACACAAGAAAAAAAAATGTAGGCCACAGTTTCAGCGCTAAAACTAGACAGAACAATTAAATGTTTAGATGGGACTATAAACTTATTTCAGATGAAGACATTAATAAAGGACATCTGGTGCCTGGTTCACTGTTTCTTTAGTGATTCAAAATAAACATCTTAACCCCACAGACATCAGGCTGTAAACTGTAAAAGGAGAAATCTTCTAAAACAACTTAATAAAGGCCTGAAGGTATTTTATTCATGCCAGCTGCGTAGCTCAGTATTGATCTCCCAGTCCTTGGTGAAATATCTCAATAACTAATGGGTAGATTGCCATGACAACTAATAAAGGTATTCATGGCACATAGAGGAAGGATTTCAGTGTCACAGTCAACAACGAATGCTTAGTGATTTCATCCTTTTCAGTTTTTATTTAATGAAGTTTAGGCAACAAAACTACCTGGGCAGATTTGGGAAAAGATCACTGTTTGGGTTAAGACAGAGCCTTTCACATTACATTAACCACATTATTAATGTTGGATAGGGACACCTGGGTGCTTGTCCACCCACAATGTATCGCACGCTGGGTGCAGATGGCTTTGTTGGGTACTGACACCAGGACGCAAACAGGATGTGCCAGAAAGAAAACACCCAAAAATGCTTGCACTGCTTGACTTAATTTAAAACACGGGTCTCCAAATCAGGTAAATACTGATAAATGCATCCTTTATACATGCATGCATACTTGGATGACATCTGTTTATAACACACACGGGGAAGTACAGATGTGCTGCTCATTCTCGGTTAAATCTAAATCCAACACACACCTCACTTAAAGTAAAGGTAATGGAAGATGACACTGATTGGTTTTATTGATGCTATGCCAATGAGCTATGCTGAGATTATGCACCATTTAACTAGCAAAAGTGGGGTTGGACACGCCCCATGCTTCATCGATCATTTAGTGTTGTTTGGTTCTAAATGCATCCTCATTTGTCATGTTTACTAGCTAGTTACACAAAAGGGGGGATTCACTTAGCTGATGTGCCATTGGATTAGTATCGGCAGCTGCTGACCACTGACTCATAACGGTTCAAAAGTTCAACCGGATCTCCGCCTCACTCTGTCAAGTTTATTCAGTTAAATTCCTTCACAGATTTTTAGCTGCAGGAGTTTTAAAATTTCGCAAATTATGTTTGTCTACAGGCACTGAGGGACACAAATGGGGGTGTTTTGGCTCAGTTTTTGCTTACTGCAGCTGTTTTCCCAGCTGCGGTAAGTACTAACTGATTGATGCACCTGTCATTCATACAAAGACAGCACCCAAGAGTTTGTGACTGTTGAGAATAATCTGTCAGAATAATAAAATCAAGACAGAAAAATAAAAGGGGCAGCTGTGAAGTAGCTGAAGATGGACAGGTCACGTATGTATCGTAAATCCAAGATGCTTGTTTACTATTGCTCTAAGTACGACAGGAGGATGACAGATTGCACGCAAAGCTGCCAACTGACTAAAGCCATTATCACGAGCAGCTACAGAGCTCAGTTTTAAGAGCTGTCTGAACGGCTGATATCGAGCCAAAGCTGACAGAATGCTTTCCACATTTTAATTGTTTATAATTATATAATTGCAGTTGTAATAGTCCTGTTCGTAATTATAGCCCATTTCAAATCATGAAAGAGTGATATCAATATGGTTTAACACATTTTCACACTTTTTTTGGCTGCTCTCGCTCTCCACATAAACACACGCACACACATACAAATGGGACACAGTTGGCTCAGACTCAACAATGGGACAAAATAAAATTGCTATGAAAAAAAAACAACAAGATTTCAACCTTGCCAGACTGTTGTAAGCATCCTAAATTTAGGGAGATAATGATGTGTTATTATATTTATTTGAGTAAATTATATTTAATGGAACAATGACCTCCTGCCCGTCTGGTCAGATCTGCAGTCCCAGTCGGGGCTGATTCAATCAGATTTTTGGAGTTGATGCAGTTGAAGAAAAACAAAACAGAGTTGTTTCTTGAGAAAGTGCTGAAACATTTGGAGGAATGAATGAATGCAATACACACATACAAGCATTCATTCATTCATACAGTTCATCAGAAAGCTTTATGAGGCTATTCAAGTGAAATCATACAGCATTATGAATGCACTGTGATTTACGGTGCAGGTTATCGTAATGCACTATAGATGTGTCCTTCACAGAAAGCGTTACGAAAAGTTTCTCCAGTCTTTGCAATGTTGAAAACTCCTGAGACTTCTTCACCGTCCTGCCAGCTTTATCAGCTTGCTGAGCCTCTCCCGGTCTGATGAAGTGCTCTTTAAATCTGGTGCCTCAGCTGTTTCACTCAGTATCAGCACTGCTGTTTTCTCTTTGATTTATCCAGCAGAGTCAATCAATATCGCAGCAGCATTTGCCTTGCTATAAGACTGATGGTGCGGAGGACTAAAAACCACCAAGGACAACAAACACGAAAACAAATGATTGACATTGGTTCATATCTGGTTGCCCAGAGCAACGGAGTTCGCGTTGCTGTGAAAAACAAATCTCAGTCCTGAAATGTTTTTCTTTGTGAACAGTCAATCACGCTTCAGGCAAAAACATGGATATTTGAATATTTGATGCTTTATTCTTAAAAGTGAACTTTCTTCATTTCTTATTGCACCCCAAATCCCATTATTTTAACACCTTAGTATGGACCTTAGACAGTCAAACAAATAATTTATGAGTCGACAGTCCTTGGGTTTGGGCTCTCCTCAAATTAAAAGAGGCATAAAATTGGAGTAACTGGAGGCAAAATGTTGGGATTTGGCCATGCTAGCTAAATCCAGATCATGAAATTTTTATCTTTCCATCTTTTAGGTGTGCTACATCAGTAAAGATTCACTTTCAGGGTCCTTATGTTGGGACATTTAAAGAGAACAGAGCCATTGTGAATAATATTTCATATGCTATACCTACTAATCAGAAGTAAAATGGGCTACATATCATATAAAAGTGTTAAAAAGCAAACACAAATTGTGGTTTCTTAAAGGTCTTTTATATAACACTGAGGAAATGCCTGTTATCAATGACACCTGTGGCCCTGAAGTCAACTGCAGTCAGCATCCTGTTGGGAGGCTCAGCGGCATCAGCAGAGCTCCGTTAGCTGGATGAAAGGTGAGCGAACTAGACAGAATATTATAAATAAGATGTGCTGCCTGTGTTGAGTCGTGAGTCTGTGTGCTGCTCATTTGCTGACCTTAGCAGACCTCACTTACTGCAGCAATGCGATCCATAAATAAACAGACCTGGCAATGATTTAAATGCCATAAATGGATCAAAAGGATGCAATATATATATATATATATATATATATCATGATGGCAATTTGTATTCTGAAGTCTGAATTTATGTTTCCTCAGGGTTTTTTCCACCAGGTGATAAGCAAACAACTTTTAAAATGCTTATTTTCTGAATGGAGTTTGGGTCAATCAGGGCTATCTTAACATCGCAGCTGCTCCGTCAGCAGTCAAAATAACATCATCTAAATTTTGTACGACTATAAAGAAGTAAAACAAAACACAGCTGAAGAGAAAACTGTGCAAAACTGTTGTCAGTCGTTTGAATAGAAATCAGCCTGCATCTCAGTGTTACATTCAACCTAGAAAGATGATCTCCATTTTATTTCATTCGAAAGTGCTTAACACACGTAAATTGTCACACACAGCCCCTTTAAGGCAACATAAAAAAAAAACTGATGCAAGCACTGCGGTGAGACACATCATTTCACAGTCTGCTATCAGTGTTTAATTTTTTAAGTAAAAGCAACATTATGTCCGCAGAGTACAGTTTCCGTACAAAACTCCATTTTCCCGCCCTGTAATCAACCTCGTCAATAAAATATAAGTGTTGTTTTTGGCTCTGCAGCAGAGGCCTCATCATTATGTATTATTTCACAGCATTTTTAGTCTGCTTGTTTCTCTTTCTCTAGTGTGCATTGCCTCCCTCTGGCTATGCTCTCTGGTGTTAAATGGCCCTTGTCTTGTTGCCAAAAAAGGAAATATGAAGACAGTAATGAAGGAAGAGGAAGAGAAAGGGAAACAGGCTATTGTTAGCAGAGAGGTGGAGAGAGAGAGAGAGAGAGAGAGAGTGCAAAGGAAGATAAAGCAATGAGAGGATGAGGAGAACAGATCAGAGAAAATGAAAAACCCTGGTTGTCGAAAGAAATGAAAGCCATCATGAGTTGAAGTGGCTCCTCATGAGTCCGGGGTATATCTGAAATTGTGAAATGAAATTGTTTGTGTGTGTGTGTGTGTGCATGCTCATCCCATCCTTGGGAGTGCTTCAAGTAGCCAGATGACAATTTATAAACATGGATATCTGCCGTCTCTACACATTATATGTTACGTGCAGCCGGAAACTGGGAAGGAGGAAGGCACAAGCAGAACCAGGTACTTAAAATGAGAAAAAAGTGTGTGCCTCCACCTAATAGAGTCTCACAGAAGAAAAAAAAAGTGATTTCTTGGCTGTGTAGTCACAACCTGACCAAAGCCGTGTCACTATTATTTTTGCAGCTGCGACTTGTAACAGCTTTGAAAGCCACGGATAAATTATCCTGCCGAGGGGGGCGTCCGAGCAGAAAACCCTTTTGTGTCTCAGTCTATAGTTGTGGTGTAATTGTGTTTTCTGTCATCTAATTTGGAGGACTTGTTGGCCACACATGCCCTCGCCCACTTGTCAAGATTGGGGGTGAAGGATGACTCAGCTGAATCGCTGAGGCTCCCGCCATCTGTGCCCTAATTATAAACTCCCTTTCTGAGTGACTTAGATCTTTTCCTTCTGGCA
Source organism: Amniataba percoides (assembly GCA_037176925.1). Lineage (NCBI taxonomy): Eukaryota > Metazoa > Chordata > Actinopteri > Centrarchiformes > Terapontidae > Amniataba > Amniataba percoides. Next base: position 22,091,454 of record JBAJHX010000051.1, on the reverse strand, counting down.
TCTCGATCAAATTCAAACTGGGCCTGCTATGAATTTTTATAAATGTCCAAACACAACCATAGCCTGCTGCACAGCTGCATGATGGATCAGCATTTTTTTATCTTCCTCCACTCATTCAGCTCCTATCATATTGACATTCACTCATGAGCTTTACAGTATGTTAAAGATGCCCTGCACAGTTTTGACCACATGGCAGAAAAGCGATGTTTTGTTTTGTGTCTCACGCACAGGCACGACGATGTGATTGATGTCAAACGGCTTCCACTGATCCGCCGCTTGCAATGATGTGCAAATAAAAGCAGCAATGCACAAGGTAGAGAAAAAGAAGACTGCAAGCAAGGATACAATCAATACAGGTTTGACATTTTTCTGTAAAATCTGATGCATCCAGAGACAGTTTGGGATACACATGGTGAATCTTAGTGAGAGGCATTGAATGTTTTCAGAAGTTTGGTTAGAAGTAACTTTATAGAGACTTAAAAGAAATGTAGAAGCTGCAGAACTCAAATCTTCCCTTTGATGGTTTCAGTTTCTCTTCGCTAACTTTTCCACATGATGGACGAGTAAAATTAGCATGTACAACTTGTTCCGCAATCACTAATCAAATTTGTGGCGGAGCGATGTCGATTTCATGAGTTTGATGAGACTGTCTCTGAGTCCCTCCCCTTCAACTTCGTTGCAACTCATTTAATAAGTGGAATGAGAGGCACACTAAACTAAATTCAGATCCTATTAAGATTTAATCAAGCCTCAGGGAACTAGAGGAGACCGGACAAAGGAACTAAGAACTTTGGAGAGACATTTTATCTGTCTATTCCAGGCCTCCCACCATTTATTACACCCCTATTAGGCAAAGACAACGAGCAAGATCCTCAAACCGAAGCTGACGTGAGCAAAGGTGACCAAAATCAAACTCTTTGCTTTTTTTTTTTGTTGCTTTTTTTTAATGAAACACCGAAAGCACATTGTTTTGTACACACATCCTCCATGAACACAGCGCAAAACCGAGAAATAGAGAGAGAGGTAGATGAAAGTAAAAGAAGAGGAGAGATGAAAGACACAGTCACAGCATAATGGCATTGAGACTTTCTAAGATACAAAGCAACCTTATTCAAAGACATAAATAGGACAGTTTCAACACAGCTTGATGCCTTGAGTGTTGCACCACTTTTGCTGTGAGGACAGCAGTGTGATTAGCAGCTTGATGTCACAGCAGTTCATGCTATTCACCACCTCTGTCTTGCACACAACTGGAAGCAGCCTGAGGGTAGATTAGATGTTGTTGTCCGTGTGCATGCTGTGCATCTGTGTATGTGCGAGCGTATGTGTGTATACATGTGTTGATTTCTTTAACCTTTAAAGCTATTTCGGCACCCTGTTTCAGTCCTTTGCTCAACAAGGCATGTGCTGGTGTAACAGGCAGTGTGTACGGTTGAGCCTCCTGCTATTAAATAAACTGTCATACATGGTGCAGTCAGTGCGATATCAGCAACAAACACATTGCTAATACACACATACACAAACACCTTTAAGGGTCAGCAAATATTTTCTCTGACCTTTAGTGGCATGTAGACATGGAGTTTTGGTTTTGATTGGAGATATATGAAGAATGGGGATATAATCTTCCTGCGACAGTGCTAGAATTGCCAACAAGTGAAAAATGGGGGAATTCAACTTGCAGACATGAACCAAATGCTTTAAAGGTGCCGCTGATTTTTTTTTGGGGGGGGGGGGGTTGTGTGTGTAAATAAGTGTCCTTTTTGTTTATTGAAAAAATGCACCTCAAACAGCGGCTCACCAGCTATCTACAGACAGCTAGCAAGTAAACACAGATGTAAACAATGCAGGTTTGAGTTATAAAATCCAAACCAAAACTTTCGGCATGGTTAGAAACGACTTAAGGTATCTGAGTAAATATGTTATTATGTTATTTTTGTGTTGGCTACTTAGATGAACTTGCCCTTTAAATTTCCTCTGGGTGGAGTAATCCTGCTTGATTTGGGCTTATTTCAGAAAACCTGGTCTAGCGTTCAAAGAGGTGAACCTGAAAGGTTATTTCATACCTCATAGCAATTGTGTGCAAAACAAAGCTTTCCATTCTCTGCTTTACATGCAGTATGTCTCATATTTCGTGCAAATTACCTGTATGACTGCACACATGAACTCCTCCCGCTTCAGGGCTTATCTGCAGAGACTGCAGACTTTGAGGATGACGTTATCCTGTCAAGACCTGCCAAAAGCTCTCTACACATTCTGTATCTGAGTGTGATACACTATGTTCCTACGTTGCACTGTAAACACAATGTTTGACCTTTTCTGTGAGCAACAAATACAATCAAAACCATTAGCAAAGCAATGAGGGAGAAAAAGAAAAATCTTAAGAGAAAAAAAATCATCACACAGTTACATCCTGCTGGGTTATTGTCTCTAGCAGATGTTAGACACAACTGTGACAAGAAGCCGAATCGCTTATGAAATGACTTGCATGTGATGGCGTACTGCTGCAATGCAATCCGTCCTTATTACTGATAACCGGCTTTCTAGCCTGAGGCTGAATAACACTCCTACTCTTCCCCTGCAGGCTTCACTCACCACTGCTTCCTCCGCCTTCCTTGAAAAACCTAATCTCACTGATGCAAAAGCATCGGTCGTGGATCCCCTGTGCTTTCCAAGATTCAAAGGGGGTGCTTCCACGGCGAAGGACGGAGAGTGTAGACCAGGTCAGTTTAGCCTCAGGACAAACAATGGCTTTTGCAAGGGATTAACTCACACTGTCAACTGCAAACTGTGAATCGGGAGTTAGATGTGACAAAAAGAGAAAAGAAAAATCCTCCCTGCTGATATATCAGATAATCTGCAACTTTCACAGGCTGGTCATATCGGTTGTTTCATCCTCCTTGTCTGCTGCCACAGCAAAGGTTTGTGATATTTTGCCTCTGTGCTGCCCAGAGTAACAGAGAGTGTCTCTGCCTGTGGTAATGATGCCTCTCTTATCAGCTGACAGACCACATATTCTGTCCCCCGAATGCCTCCTCAAAGGTAGCATGTCTATTTCCACAGATTCGCTTCTTAAAGGTAATGGTCCGGCGTTCTCATTCACCGAGTGTCTTCTTGCGGGCAGGAATTCCTGTCTTTGTATGGAGTGCTGGAGTATGTGCAGCTGGCAGGGGAACAAGGAGCTGTCACACACGCTGGGGCTGGACCGGCACCAATCTGAGATACTGTGGTCGGATCCTGCTCGGCTGTCTGAACTGTCTCCGACCTTTTGCCCCAGTCCCTGGGCCCGAGCCAAGCTTAGCAGCCTGGGGATTGTAACAATGGATGCAGATGCCGCCACCGCAGCGGCAGCGATGTGGTGGTGCTCTGCAGCAGTCACTTTGGTGTCCGTGATCGCAGCGACGGGAGACACCACGGCGGCTGAGCTGGAGAAGGAGGAGGAGCCGAAGAGAGCGGCGACTTTCTGGTAGTATCGCGTCCGTATCACCTTCGCTGAGCGGTACAGATCCCCTATGAAACAGTAGCAGATGGGGTTAAGGCTGGAGTTTGTGAGACCCAGCCACTGGGCAAATGGCCGCGTCTGCAGGAGCCAAGATGGTGGCCTTTGCTCGCAGTCGATCCAAAGGTCAGCCAAGTAGAGCGGCAACCAGGACACGGCGAAGAGCAGCACCAGGCACACCACCATCTTGGCGATCTTCTGTCGCGTCTTGAGGCGCGAGACGTGCAGAGCCTGGCTGCGAGGATCCAGATCGGAGAAAGTGGATTTTCTCCCTCCCCAGAGCCTCCTGCCGGTGAGGAAGCCTATGCTGAGGTTAAAGGTCACTGGCAGGCAGTAGAGCATCACAAACAGCAGCACGTTGTATCTGTGAAAGGACAGTTCAGTAATTATACATGAGATACTGACATAAATCCCTCCAGAAACTATTTTCATTTCTATAAGCTGGGATGTGTCATGTTTTTTATTATAGTATGTCAATTATATCCATCTGGAACATGAAAAGTGACATTTTATGTTGCTTGAGTCGAGCTCAAGCCCTGTTTAGAAACGGTGAGTCAAAAATATGTTTATTTCAAGAAAAACAGGCTCGTTTGAAGTTACGGATTACAGTCTAAGTATGGTAAGTATGGTATCAGATACACAGTGGTCTCCTTTGAGGGCTTTTTAATTTGCTCCTGTTTTCATCAGAAAGATCGATATGACAACATTAAAACCAGCAGCACTGTATCAGGACCTCTGGGAGAATTAAATCTGAGGGAATCTCGGGATAATCAACGCTATTTCTAACACTTTGCAGCACACAGTGATTGAACAGACAATGAGGGCATAATGGCATATCAGCCAAGAAGATAATAGTACAGATGGCACACAATAGAAGTCATTCTGTGCCATTTGACAAGTTGTGATTAAGGAACATAAAACAGGGAAATTCTGAGAAGGATAAAAAAGGAACAAAAGTCTGTGTCTAAATCTGCAATTTAAGGAGAAAATGATGGTGAATCTGACAATCTGAGCTTCTTAAATACGACGTTTAAGATCTGAATGGCAACTGAGTCTTTGCATGAGGGCCTCTGAGATACCAAACCAAACTATCTGGACACGCGAAGGCGAATACCAGCTTATCAATTTTTCAAAGACTACAGAAAGCAATCAGACAGACAGCAAGTTATGCACCTGTTCCTGCTCCAGAAAAACTCTACAGAAAGACAGCCCACATGTTCATGCCACTATGAAATGTTATTTAAAAGTCTTGTTGTTTCCTCAAAACATCAGTTGCAAGTATGTTGGGCAAAAAGCTGTCTTTTTTTCTTCTGGGGAAAAACAGAGAGAAAACTTTAAATGGAAATCACGGATTCATTGAGCTTAACAGCTGCTCAGAAAGATCTCTCTCATTGACAGCCTCCTCTGATTCCACAAGCTCAATTGGCCTTTAAGAGCCAATTCTTGCCAACAGAGCTGGAACCTACAAATACTGCTGGTGAGGACCAAAAAACATATCAAAGGGCCGACAGCTCACTGTCTCAGTGTGTCAGGACTTCAAGCTGCATCATGGTTTGCATCAGAGTACCTACCCCTGTTTAAGGCGATGCTGAGGCCACTCCTCCTGACAAACTAAGATGGCGAATGTCCCAAAGCTGATCTCCCGTCGCCGGTTCATCACCGCGATAGGAGCACACATGATCGAAGACACCGTCCACACCACGGCGACGGTCGCCAAGATTCGCCGGCGAGTGAACATGGAGCGCGCCCGAAGTGGAGATCGAACGCTGTAGTAGCGATTCACACTGATGACCGTCAGCGTCAGCACGCTGGCTGAGACCGAGACGGCCTGAGTGAAGGGAACGGCTCGACACAGGAGGTCGCCGTACACCCAGGCGGTGTAGATCTGGTTCCCCAGGGTGATGGGCATGCACACGCACACCACCGCCAGGTCGCACACCGCCAGGTTCACCAGGAGACTTCGCGTGGCGCTGACGCCAGCAAGCCGCCTGCTCCGCCTGTTTGTGAGCACGCGCAGGGACATTAAATTCCCAACAAACCCCAAAATGAAAGACAAACAGTACATTATGGTCAGGGCGATTGTGCTTGGCTCGTGGAGAGTCCACAGCAGCATGCTCTCCAGGTCTGCCAAGTCATTAGAGGAAAAAGAGGACAGGGACAAAGGGAAGGGAGTGGAGGAGGGCTGGTAGATAAAAGTGGGTGTCTGTGCAAAGGATGAGGTCGAGGGGGTGGAGAACAAAGGAGCAGAGATGAGCGATGAAGGCAGCAGAGAGGGCAGAGGTTGATGGAGGGAGGCTGTAGGTGAGCTGAAAGTGGAGCTGTGGAAGCTGTATGTGTGGTTGAGCCCTTCCTGAGAGCCCTCGAACTGCAGCAGAGGAGAGAAGCTGGGCCGGACCGAGCTCCGGTCCGACAGCTGGTCCTGGGACAGATCCATGCTGCTTTCCCGGTGGAAACAGAACAGGTGAGGCAGCGTAGAGTTGAGGATATCTCTCTGTAAGGCTTACTGTGCTGGTCTCCCTCGATCCTCATTAAAATCCATTCAGAGAAGCAGGTGGGGAAAAATAAAGCATCGAAATCAGAATCCAAACAGGTGGGAAGTCCTTGAAAAAAGAAAAACTTCAGGTTCCAGGTCCCGGTCTTGTGATCTGCAGCTCCGTCTGCTCTGGGAAAATCTTTGGAGGCGAAGGTATGTGAGGGTCCCCCATCTTATGCCACTTCCTGTGAGTCAGCTGGAGTCATGACGCCGTTCAGGTCCCAATGCGGTCCTTATATAACATGTACATTCATTCCTCCAGGGAGTGGCTGTCTGAACCTGATAATCCACCACCAGCTGTTAATAGACTTTCTCACCTTCAAGGCAGGCAAACCTCACGCAGACCTCCCCTCCTCCTCCTGCTCCTCCTCCTCCTCCTCGCTCTCTCTTTCTTCCTCCTCACACCTTTAGCCCATCACTGGGATGCAATCAGATCTGTTTAGGGAAACATCACAGATATCAGAGGCTGCCCCACACCTGCAGCTGTATTAGCAGCACCGTGGCAGAACCAAATACCAGCAAGTAACACATTCCTGGACAGATAAAAACACTGAAAAGCTTTTAACATCTCCTCGTGGCGTGTTTGGATCACAGCTTCTCCCAGTTAGCTTGCAGAGACATTCAATGAGGACCAAAGTGAGGATGGTTCCTGCTCGGGAAATGACTTGATATTCAATGTAATTTTAATCATGTGGACCATGGGAAAGGAGAATCAGTTAATATGAATTATGCATATTTTAAGTGCAGATAGCAGGATGACACTCTGTCTCTCTTTATTTTGCAGACACATTTTTTAATTCATAAGCAGTTGCACCATTTAATGAAATTAGTGTGCAGAAGTCAAACATTGCAGAGTAAAAACTTAAAGATCCCCACCACATCCTGCACAATGCACACCTGAAGTGCACAAAAGACAAAGAGGAGTGTCTGCTTGTTTAAAATATGATCATCCCCCTCAGAGTAAAGCAAATCCAGATTTCACTGACTGTTTACTGACCGTGCTGATCCTCTCTTGCGCTGAAAAGCCTGAAGATGTGAAAGAGGCAGGCAGGTGCTGACTGATGATCTGCACCAAGAAAAACCAACATTTAAAAAGAAAAAAAGAAAAGTTGCTCCTGGATCGCTTTTTACACCCCACCACCACCTCACCCCTCCTTTTGTTAATCCGTCTTTGAGGCTCAAAGCTGCTGCAGAGGGATTTGTTCTTGGGAGAAGCCCTTTGTGTTTCCGTCAGCTGTTCTTTCTCCACTAACAGGCTCCTCAGATGTCTGCGCTCCTGCCGGCGGGAGCACCGAGCCCAGCCGCCTCTGCAGGACTGAATATGAGAGAGGAGGAAAGTCAGGGAGGGAGCAGCTGCTGCCACACACACACACACTCTCTCTCTCTCTCTCTCTCTCTCTCTCTCTCTCTTTCTCTCTCTCTCTCACACACACAGAGGGACTCACACGCACTCAGCCGCACAGCACCTATGGCACTTCTTTAAACCCTGTAATCAATCAAAAAAGTGACCGTCACTTGGAGCTGCATGCTTCTCCATCACCAGTATTTCCATTACAACCCACCCCGAAAATTGACTGCTGTCTCTTTTCTTGTCACGTGAAAAAAAAAAGAGAAAAAAGGTGTGTGTGTGTGCAGGAAATGTAGGTAGCTGGACTCTCTCTCTCTCTCTCTCTTTCAATCTCTCCTGTGATTGATTATGGAGCCAAACAGCTTATTGACTGGCAGCTGATAGTCTGATGTTTTCTGACAGCATCGAGCAAATACATCCGTTATCATATTCCACCTGGCTGCAGTAATCTCCCCAAAAGACATAAGATTTAGTAAATCAACAGTAACAAATGAAATACTGCTGGAAAGACAAAAATGTGTGTTTTTTGGCTGCGTTGTCTGCGATGTGTTGGCTGTGATGGAGATGAAGTGAAGGTGGCATGCTTCTGTACATGCAGTACAAGTTATCTCCTTGAGTATGTGCCAATATCTTCTACTTAATTTCAATATGCCAGGAGGCCTCTGGGTAAATATTAGTTTTCAGGCCCCCAGATCGGTCTGTGTTACCTGGCAGCTTTGATATTTCCCATGACACCCCTGACTGACATGAGCTCCTGTGCGAGAGTGATACTGACTTGGCTTTGTGGCTCATCGACTTTTTTTAGGGATATAATATTTGGAAATGAGGAGAAAGTATGATTCAGTTTTTAATAGGACCACTGGATTTAGATTGGGTATCGCTGTTGATCTTGAACTCTGCAAATAAACCCTAAAATTAAAAAATGCATGAATAAAATTTTATACAGCAAGTATGAAATTAAGTTTTGAAATTGAATTTGAAGTTGATCCAGCCTTACACTGCACAGGGGGGTGCTTTTTTATTTAATTTGGAGAAAAAAAACGTAAATACTGAACATCTAATCTGTTACAATTCTTACAAGGTAAAATAGGACCAAACGCAGGACACAACTCAGGTTCTGGAGCAAGGTTCAAAAAGGTTTTAATTAACAAAAGAGTCTTTCAAAAAACTGAAATCTCTTCAACAAGAAAAACTCAAAAACTCACATTGAATAGTTAGATCCTCAAAACATGTAACATGGAAACAGAAAACATGGAGCAAGACAAACCAGCACATGAAACGTGAACATGACTTGAATAAGATCTGGCAACAAGACAAGGGAAGACACAGACTATATATGCAGGAGAGATAACAAGGAACCGGTGGACACAATCAGGGCGGGGCAGGAAGTCAAGGGACCTGAAACATGAGGGAGAGTAGATTTCAAAATAAAACATGACACACCAGAACAAGGAACCAGAAACAAGACAGACATGGAAACCTAACAAGACAAGACATAACAAAAAGCTGGACATGACATTCAACCATAAATCAGGACATGAAAATACAACAAGAAAACCAACTAAACACAAAGAACACCAGACGACATGAAACACTAGAAACAGACATGGAAACTTAAACATGACAAAAGAAACATGATGGACATGAAAACTTGAACATGCCAAGACATAACTAGGCATGGAAAATACAACGAACATGGAACAAAACATGACACATGAAAACTTGACATGAAAAACCGAGACAACACCAGAAAACAAACCAGACCAGAAACGAAACATGACACAATCAGCTCAGAAAATTGTGTCATATATTCAACTCAAACTCAACAGTGTAATATAATTTAAGTTGCTTCACCTTGGCCAGAAAATGCAGCTAACATGTCAGCAAAACCTGCCTTTTTTTCATTATTTATTTATTTTTCATTCACTTCAAGGAACAATCCCAACATAAAATTTTAAACATCATATAAACTGCTCATATAAAATGTAGCAGCAAGATACACGTCACAAGATGAAATACAAAAATCTCATAAAATAATAACATAATCCTCTAACAAGGGCAGTTCACCTGAAAACGTTTACTTTTGATACTTCACATACATTTTGATGATACTGAATAAATTCTGAATTATGGATGCAGGACTTTTTCCCCTATTTGATTTTGTTATTGCTACACGTTCTTTCACAGTTGTAGGACACACTAGAAACAAAGGAGTCTGAAACATCTTCATTTTAAATATCAAGTATGAGTCAAGCTCCGAAAACACTGCATCCTACGTTTCCCAGAATGCAAGTGGATGGTGTATTTCATTAGTCTCTATAGTTACAAATAAAAATGAATAAGTGAATAAATTTCAACTCCATTAATACTGTGGGTAAAGTTAAAAAATACCTCTTCCAGACGTAAAGACCTGGTTACACTTGCCTGTTCTTGCCTCTAAAAACAACACAATATCCCGTCTCTGATGCAGGTTATAAATCAATATTGATCAAAGCGATCACAAAATGTAAACAGCCTGTGAGAGCAATGCCACCTTTCACAGTCTGGCAGAGTACCAGTGACCAAAAACAATGAAGAAATGTGCGACAATAACACCTTCTCCTTTTCCAAACACGATGCAGCACAATGCTGTCGGCCGACGGAGCACATCCGCTGCATCAAAGTTGAACAAAGGTGAACTCTGACCTGAAAATCTGCAGGAGTCAAAGCATTTCCAAAACAGGAAACTCGCGTTTGAATTGGTCCAACGTTTTCATACAAAATTCAAACGTTCATACACTTTGTTGAGATGAACAGCGTGTTTTATACATATGTATGTAAAGATTTAAATCTGTAATAATAACCTCGCGAGGCAAAATGATCAAACATTTTACGTTCAGATTGAACCATCCAAACATCCATCATATATACAGAGATGCTTCTTATAACCTTTTATTCAGACTGCGTGGATCCAGTTTCACGCTTTTAACTGCTGTTGATAAGATAGAAAATGTATTTGAATTAATCAAATAGGATGGAATAATTGGATCACCATTATTGACCCTGCCACGCCCTCCCGTTAATGTTGAGAAACGCTGAGCTATGATATCTCTCCGATGATTGCAGGTCCTGGAACAAAATCTTTTCTTCTCTCTGAATGCGAGACCGGATCTTATGGAAAAAAAAGCAATTTTACTCAATCAACTCGGAAGGTTAGATTGACCTGAATCACCGGGCCTCGGCCGAGTATCTGTGAATTAATAATTCCCTGTCATATAGCCTTTTGATTAAATCGACAGTCTAAATTTATGCACACCCTGCCTGTCTATCTCACCACAGTGGACTAATGTATTGTGTCTCAAGGCGACATGTGCTGTCTCTTGTCCATTTATAAACAGCGAGTTCGTGGCTGATGGCGAAAACAACCAGTTCTCACATTTTTAATGTGGCTCAGACCAAGCAGCACTTTTTTTTTGTTGTTGTTTTTTGGGGGTTTTTTGCCAGTCTGTGAAACAAAGAAGGTACATTTAACTTTAATTACAACATCCTGCTGGGGTTAACCGCCTTTGTTGTATATTAGATGAAGAAAGATTCACATTCTTCCGACAGAATACATACATTTGTTTTCATTTTCACCTTTCACAGTGAAGAAAAGTCGTCTCATTCAATATAATAAAGCACTGACCCAACGTTTAGCCCCAAAATTTGATACCCACTGTGAGAAATAAAAAGAGACACTCGCTCTGAAATATTGACTGCAGGCACAAAAAGTTGGCGTTGGAGTTATGAGTCAGCTGGAGATATTTATTATTTAGCTCCATTTTAAAGACTGAATCATTTATGTTTTTTTTCTCGTATTCCTCTGGTGAATCTCAGATCTGTATTCAAACAGAAGGGATCACATTGCATTTTGTAAGTAAACCCTTTTTTTCCCCCCACCTGGTTTAAAAAGCGTTACGTGTCTATGATTATCCACAAGATCAAGATGGAAACCACCAGTCAGAGTCGACACTCAGATCTCTTCAGGAGGCACAAACGCTTGAGATCCAGATTTCTCCTCTCTGAAAATAAGTCTGCGATTCCTTTTGATGACATTTTTGTTTGATATGAAGTCCAAACATAGTTAAAGCTGCACCGATCGAATCCTGAAGTCACTTGTTGTGGGTTCAAAGTGTTCCCAGCCTCCTCTGTGTACATTAACATCTCATGTATTTAAATGCCGTTTAATAAGCTGCCTTTCACAGGAGCGACGGGCGAAGGAGTGTCTACATTTCTGAAAAGGATGAAAAACATTCTTGCGACCTTGAATCGATGACTAACACGTACCGTGGCGGAAATGAGTGTGCCAGGTTTGAATGCTCTTCAGATAATGGAGGTGCTGCACAGTAAATGCCATCTGGTGCCTCTGCAGCTCCTCCGGTGATGAGTGTTAGCAGCACCTTGTTTAGAAACTCGCTCTCCTCTGTGTTTGGGTCTGAAAAGGGCAGAAAAACAAAAGGGCAGCAGCGTTCGCCCGCCTCCTCATGCACACCTGTGTATTCATAGTCGCAGTCTTGACATGACGCGCACCTTCGCACACCAGGACGACTCTGAGTCAAATCACAGCGTGAGCGGAGGCCATGCGGACATTTATTTTTTACTCATTTTCAACAGATCGGTCCACCTGTGATGAAGCTTTTCTTAAAGTCCCTGTGTGCAGAGATGTTCTGTAGTCTTTGTGTTTATTTTGAGGCCGTAGGTTCTTGGTCAGTAGGAAGACTGATACGTTACTTTCATATGTTGGGGATTTTACAATACCACCAGGGGCTGCTAGAGTCAAGATTTATTCAATTCTTCTAAGAGCGGCTGTGTAATTTGATTGCAAGGTTATGGAAGAGCTTCATTTTAAAGGTCTGTGCATGGTGCTTCAATATCGCAGCGCCATGTTCTATTTAACATTATTATCTTATCTTTAATATCACTACCCAAATCATATCCATAACATTAATTTCTCTCATTGAGCGAAGAGCAAAGTTTTCATGAGCAGGCGCATGGAGGAAGGATATATCACTGTCAGAGGGGGAGGAAATTGAAAGTGACACATGTAAATGGCTGTGCAGTGCATGTGCTGAAAATATATGATCCACCATAAGACATTTTTATTCTGTGACATACCTGCACCAGACAGCTATGTAATACTAAAACTGTATATTATGTCAAGATACTGCGTCCCCGTTCTTCAATGCAATCTGCAAACTTACCCCTAGAGGCCACTAAATCTTCTTTTCACATTTTTTTTATACATTTGAGCCATCAGTGTTGTGTTTGCATGTTTACCCCGCGCCCCATCTTGCAAAGACTTGCGGGTTTGGTTGACTGGCGACTCTAAATTGCCTACAGGTGTGAACACGAGCGTGAATGGTTGCTCATCTCAATGTGTCAGCCCCGTGATTGACAGGCCGCATCCCACCAGTGTCAGCTAGAATTGACTGCAGGAGCAGTTTACAATGTGGAAAAATACTTTGCATGAAAAAAAAGCATTTTGCCATGCACTTTCTTTCAACGTGACACTATCTGCATTCATTGCTTTGTCATAAATTGTGAATGCACCTTTGTGTTCGCTGTGCAAAGTGACGCACTGAGGCAGCCTTGGAGGATTCCTCTGCTTTTCAAACGAGTGTTGTTGCTACAAGTTATTTTCCATCATGCTCAATGTGAAACTATGCACAGGAAAAATATTTATTTTGAAGGC
>JBAJHX010000051.1:22049289-22060582 GCA_037176925.1 Amniataba percoides | reverse complement strand
ATAGATAGATAGATAGATAGATAGATAGATAGATAGATAGATAGATAGATAGATAGATAGATAGATAGATCACTTTCTTTCTCTCAGTCTCTGTCTGTCGTTGCTTCTCACACTCTGCCATTATTAATCAAAGTTCAAACACATCAGCAAGCCTGTCAACGTCACATCTGTCAGTCTCTCACATCATATGCCTGTCTCCATTTTACTTCCACACTCACACACACACACACACACACTCTCACACACACACATGAACACAGCAGACTCATTAAGTTAACTGCTGTGAAATCTTGTGATCAGGGATTCTGCGCTTCAACTCCCTCAGGATCACACACTGTCTCCAGCCGCTCCCGGGAGGCGCCTTTGACCCACACACACACACACATGCAGTCACACACAGAAACACACACAGTCTGGGTGCTATGTGCAGTTACGATATCATTTAATGGACTCACATGGTCCAAGTTAATCAGCTTTGCGTAAGTAGCTGCCAGGTCATCCATGAAGATTTATTCCTGTTTTCGATTAATCATATGATTATGACTTTTTTTTTTTCTTAGTCTGGAAACTTTGTCTGGAGTGTTTTGTAATCATCATCATCATCATCATTATCATCAGCAGCAGCATTAACACACCATTATGTTCCACATAACACCAAAATATTATTGACAGATCATTTCTCCTGCTGAGCTGAAAGATTAATCAGACTCTTCATTAGGACTTTAACCAACAGTAACAGTGTGATAATACAAAGACCACACACACACACACACACACACACACACAGTTTCATTAACATATTGACTGCGCAGTATCAGTCCTTTTATCCAAAAGTGGGGGAAGTATTTTAATGAGAAGCACATGACTGTACAATCCTGGTTAAGATGACAAGACCTCTTGTTGTAGCTGCACACACACACTATTAAACACACACACACACACACACACACCATGCACAGACAGACACCCCCACACATATACTGGAAAATGTCAAACATCCTGTGCAGTGAAAGGAACATTTCTCTTGTCTGTGAGTTTATTTATTTGGGAAAAGAAACAGAAGGTCTCGAATAGAGTAGACACACACACACACACACACACACACTCATTAATGTGGTTTTAATTGCGTTACTCTACAAAAGCAGGCGAGTGATGTGAAACGCAGGCAGCGAACAGGAGAAGTTTTGGCACATCCCTCCTCTGTTTGGTGACTCACGGAGGAAAGTACCTATCATGGCACAGAATCAGAGAGACGTGTCGAACAAAAGAGGATGGAGAGAATAAAGATAGATGGGTAAAAATAGAGAGAATAAAAAAAGTGCTCTATCCAGAGATCTGTTTCTCATTGCCCGTCCTTGAGGCCGGCAAAACGCTGCCTTCTGTTAAATGTTAATCTTATTCTCTGTCCCTCTCACTTTGTTTCTCTCTGTCTCACACACTCACACATACACACACACACACACACACACTCACACACACACACACACACACGTACAATTCAGGAAGGATTTGCAGGTTTTTCCATCAGTAAAACATCACTTATCTCGGCCTGCAGAGTGTGGGTGTCTGTTTGGCCTCATCTCTGCTGCTTCTTTCTGCGATTGTGCAGCACCTAAAGAAGTCACGTTGTCGAGGAATACTCAACAAAATCAGTCTTAATAAGTCGGAACGACGCCTCAGGCTGAAAAGTGACTTGGGGAATTTTGCAGCTCACTTTTCACTGAAGGCTTTGATTCACAGCAGCTTCAGCTCAGTCTAATTATGGCCCAGGAGTCGTAGCAAAAAAGCATCAAAACGTCCATGGAAACTTTGCAAACCACCCCTGCAGATACTGATCGATAGACGTTCTTGACACATAACTGCCTCGTCGTAGCTCAGCTGGAGATATTTAACAATTCAGTGGCAAAACGATGGATGCATGGAACTGACCCAAATAATCAACCTGTTACGGGGCCAAAGGGAAAACAATCTGTTGGGCTCTTTAACGCTGAGCTGAACTATCCAGCTGTAAGTTTATTCACAATGGATATGAGAGTAGTTTTCAGTCTCACTAATGAGGGTATTTCCCAAAATGTCAAACTACTTCTATTACTTTTTGCTGTCATCGTGGCCTCGGGTGCATCCATGTGATTCTTTTGATGTTTTGTTTCATGCTCGGTTAGCCATGATCCAAACTCCAGCTCTGTTCCCAACTCAAAAGCAATGCAGTGTTCTCATGGAGCTCGATGTTCCTGTGTGTACTTCAAGAAATGATAAACCTCCTCTGAGTAATTAAGCAGACGTTGCCTCAGTTGGTATTTTCAAACTTTAGTGGTGCAAATTTCCCAGTGAATTGACAACAAATCAGTTACCAACAAGATGGTAAATAAAATGTATGATCATCTGTT
This sequence comes from Amniataba percoides, assembly GCA_037176925.1. Lineage (NCBI taxonomy): Eukaryota > Metazoa > Chordata > Actinopteri > Centrarchiformes > Terapontidae > Amniataba > Amniataba percoides. Next base: position 22,058,195 of record JBAJHX010000051.1, on the reverse strand, counting down.
GATCAGTTGTCTGCTTGACCTGGTTGGTCATTCAGCCTTGAGCTGCAGGAGGCGTCTGAGTGTGGGTGTCCAGTTGAATCCATTTCCCCGATTACAGCTGCTTTTCCTCGGCAAAGTAAACAAGCTACCAAGCCACTTTCAAGCCCAACAAAGCGTCAGATTTTCACTGAAGGACTCCTTTAAACACACGTGGGCACAAATACACAAGCAGATAAATTGTTTCCTGATCTTCACGGGTTTTAGACTAAAGTTTTAATCAATATCACATTGTGGACCAGAATCCCCTGAAACTGTGACTGACGCCACCAAAGCCACAAAGCTTCGTCCCAGACTGCAACCTGTGACATATCTAAACCCCCCCTCCTCCTCCTCTTTCTCCTCTGGATGTGGTGAGGGCAATCCCTCGCTCCAGCAAGAAGAAAAGGAAGAAAACATCCCTTTTATTTGTTCTCTGTCCCACTCACAGCACCACAGTTTCCTCTTTCACGGCTACAACCGCAGTCACACCACAGCGGTTTTTTGATAAACTTCAATGTGATACGAGATTTTAAAAAAAGGAACTTTGACAATGTGTTGTGTTTTTTTTCTGTCTGTTTTTGTGCAGCTCCAGAGACGGCGAGAGGAAACGGGGGAAAAAGTCCCAACTTCAGGCTCGGAAAATTGTGACCTTGCACTCTGAATCCTGCAACATATTGACGACACAATGAAACAAGCAGGGAGAAAGCAAAGAGGGGAGGGGAAAGAAAGAAAGAAAGAAAGAAAGAAAGAAAGAAAGAAAGAAAGAAAGAACGAAAGAACGAAAGAACGAAAGAAAGAAGTTTGAGAAGCACAAAAAAAAAAATCAAAGAGAGGGGGATTAAGCTATGGGGGGAAAAAAAGGGGAATTTTTACAGATGAAAGAGAAGAGGGGAGGACCGGCATGAAATTCGACTGTCCTTGTATGTTACTGTTGCACATGTCAAACACACACAGCCAAAGAAAGCCATTATTTTATTCTCCTAACACACACACATACTTCTGACAAGACTATAAATAGAGATTGTTCAGTCCACATCTACTCAACAACCACACACACACTCGGCTCACACTGTGGCTGCGCTGATATGGTTTGAGAGGAAATTAAAGCCAGCGTAGAGAGAGCGAACTTGTGAGCGTGGAAGTGGAAGTGCGGTTCAGCTGTTCGGCGGCTTTTCACGGCCGCCAGCAGGATGAAAGAGAAGACTGTGAGCTGCTCTTATCTTTGAAGGGGAGCGAATAAAGAGGGATTCACGACAAAGGCAGACAGTGGAGGACAGACAGAAAAAGGGGGGGGGGGATAATGAGAGGTCTGGGATTGCTCTCCTGTACGTGTACATGTCTGTTTCTTTAAGTTATCGGCGGTGTTTCCTCTTCATGTCGTGCAGCGGAGGAAATCTGCTGATAAGAAATACAGAAATAAAACCTTTTTTTGGCCGAAGCTCACTTCCTTTTGTTAATCTCACCATCATTGCTGACTGGCAATGTGTTCAAACAAGATGGTCTCCAAAGTTACTCGCCACTCTGTATTTTCACTTGTCACAATTTTGTTTTTGGGCAAAAAAACTCCACCCAAATCAAGACTATATAAAGCACCTAACACTACAGTCAAAATACTGTATATGTTTAGCTCTGCTAAGGTGTGTAAAACCCCTGTGTATGAAAACATGCAAATAATCAAGACTAAGATATAAAAGGAATGGCTTCTTATTGCAAAGTGAAGACATCGTGTAGACAATTAAGTTAAAGAAGATTAAAGAAAGAGAGAAAGAAAAGTTTGAAGTTAAAGAAATCTCTTTAAATTCATAAAAAGTCCTAAAACCATCATTTTACTTTAAATTGTACTCAGAGATGTAGATGCGAATGCATGAGTGCATTTACGCTAATTTTAGCAGCAAGAAACTGAAGTTCCTCATAACCTCGTGTTCGGCAAAGGATGGACTGTGTCAACTTTGCATCTTTGTAGTTTGCATCTACAGCATCGTTAGGTCAAATGTGCACAGACCTGCTAGCGTGGCATAGCCTAGTTCATATTAAGTGTTTAAAAATGGAGTCAATCATCTCTGAAGATTTAATTAGCGTGAGGGTCAGATTAAAAGAATTTAATTCAGCTGTGGTAAATATAAATGGAGAACACATGAAAGGGTCCCTACAAGAAGGAGCAGCACTTTAGTCAAATAATAAACTCTGTGACTGACAGCCTTTGAAGATAATGTCGCCTGAAGCCGTTTTCTTTAATGCATCTTCAAGTTAGATTATTTTCTGTGAGCTACAGGATGACAAAAGCTCCGGCCTAACTGACTTAGATTGTGTAAGATAAAGAGATCACACATTTCCCCTTATAAAAATAAAACCACATGATTTCCCCACATGTTGCACAAACACAGCATCATTTCAGCTTTATGTATATTAACATGTTTATTTGCAGCACGAAACAGGAAGATATTTAGTCATATTGTATCGAGTGCTGAGTTTCAGTATTAAAAAGCTTTAAAGTTTCAGTATCTAGTGACACAAAACAGGATGACTGATAAAAAGGCGACTGTTTTTCTCAAGACCCCGACAGATAAGGTCATTCTTAGTAATGCTGTTTATCTTAAAGGTACTAACTCACAGGATGTGAACTAATGAACATAATGTGTTTCTCACACTTGTGTACTTCACTTTGTTGCAGATATAATGCAGTACATGAGCAACACATGCATGGGAAACAGTGATTAAATGTTAAACTTCAACTTGCAAACAGTAATTTGACCAAATAATCCACACTCCAGGTTGACTTGTGGGCACTTTCCAGAGCATTTAAACACTTCGAATGGTCTTCATCAGCACATGGAGTTCACTCATTTGTCACGGAGATGAACCTGTCGGCATGCAATCATTTAGACTTCCAATCCCAACTCAAGGTCATTTCTTAGCTATTTTCTGCAGCTTTTTTTTATAAAGAATGATAAAAAAAACAGTAAATGGACTTTGAGTTTGAATAACTTTGTCAAATTAAACATTTTGATCATTTTATGCGACTGTGCTTGCTTTCTATGACGTGTAAGGATTGGGGCTGCCATTTTTTCACAAACTCAATGCTAACACGTACTTTGTGATTCGTTTGAGCCCAATCTAAAACGCAAAATGCTTCCACTTATCAATTCGAATGAGTCATTGCAACTTGAATATATTCTTTTTTCTTTTATCTGACCACACCCAAGCACACACCCTTTCATGACGCTGGATGTGAACAAAGGCTGAAAAAGGTTTAAAAACTTTCAACCAGAGAGGGCAGCAAAACTCTGCTGCTCAGCCTGGCGTTAACTTACTCTTTAATATCCATGTACTTCGTGGTATTTCTCCATTTTTTTCTCTCTCTTGAAGTCCTAAATGGACTCACAGTCATGTTCTGGCATTTTTGAAGTTTTTTCAAATGTAATGTTATACCGGCTTTGCTCGAAGGATCAGCACAGATTATGCAGCACAGACAAACTGCACATTATTAGAGAGGAAACATTCCTCGGATGGTTGGTGGATCTGGCAACCTGTCAGCTTGGCACGTCTGTCTTCTGAATGTGTGTGTGTGTCTATAGTTGGCAGCACTACACACAGTCCGATGTCACGGTCATCTTCCACATCTGTCCTCTTGGAGAATGACCTGCCCAGGAACTCCAGGCATGCTCCTTCCCAACAAGAAAAACTGCAACTTTCATCTTCAGCAGTTTCAGACTCCTGCAGTGTGCTGAGTTATGGCTTGAAAACACCACAAAATGACATTCAGAGGCACAGAAGGGAGCTAAATTAGAGAAAAGAGCTGCTTAGATGAATCAGTTAACAACATTGAAGAGTATGAAAATCATGTAAACCATAAACTGTGGCTTTCGCAGTGACCAGATCTCAACCTCAATGAGAAAAACTGCAACGAGAGGTTAAGCTGATAAAGTTGTCAGACAATAACATCCTGAAGCTTACATGTAGATTTATTGTGCACTAATTGCTCAATAAGACACAATAAGTGTTGTTTCCCATTTGTAGTGTCAGAGCTATGAATGAACACTGGGTCTTATTTTCAGCACACACACAGAAAGGACTGCTGGAATTGCTGAATTCGACTTAAAGGACATTGAATTAGAATTGCAGACTGTGCCTTTAATTGTGTAAATATCACCAGAGAGGTACATCCTGCCTAATGCAAACCTGAGAAGAAAGAAAAAAGATTGTTACTAAAATGCAACTGTGTCATTAGATTATTGCAGATATTTCATCAGACTGAAAGAGGAAAGTGTACTTGGGAGACTTTTATATCGTATATAAGGACTTCTGGATGTTTCAAGGTCCAAGCTGAAAACTCACACCTCTGTCATTTATTAATTTAATGATATAAAATATTGAATCGTACGATACAGAGCACAACCAAAGCATATAATTACAAATAATTCAATAATAGCAGGCTGCATGGCTGAAATATAACAGCTAATATTTAAACAAAAAGAAAAAACTTTAAAACACCATTTCTTTTCTTTGTTTTTACTGTATGGATGAGTTGTCTCTGTTTTCATCTGATCTTCTCTGTCTGCTGCAGTCACGCTGCTAACATGTGGATCTTCCTCATGAGGCCTCCTCGCCTCTTGGCCCCGCCCACAAAAGGCGCTCAGACCGCCCATTGGCTCAGCGGAGGCGTCGCCCCGCCCACTGGAGGAGTTTATAACTTGTCTCAGAAATAAAGCGGCTCTCGCAGCTGGAGGTCACACAGGAGGAGGCTGCTCCGTGGGGATGTTTTAGCGCTTCTCTCTGTGCAGGAGCGAAGCCGTGAGGGGAGCAGCAGCATGTGGAGGAGCTCTGCAGCGAGGAGCGCCCTCTGCTCCGGAGCCGCAGCCGCCGCGGTCACCTGCCTGCTGGTGACCGGCATGCTGGCGCTCACCGGCGGACACCCGAGCGGCGGAGCCCCGGTGGAGGTGGTGGAGGAGGGCGGCAAAGTCTTCACCGCCTATTTCAAGAAGCTGACGCGGGAGAGGAGGGCGATCAGGAGGGTGGAGCCCCCCCCGGGCCCCGTGGAGCTCCTCTCCCCGGCAGACCTGTTCGTGGCGGTGAAAACCACCGGGAGGTACCACCGGCACAGGATGGAGCTCCTGATGGACACCTGGATCTCCAGAAACCTGCAACAGGTGAGTCGGTGCCTCATGCATCGCACCTGGAAACAGCTGATGTCATGACACAGAGGAGTCAGGGAAAAAAAACATAGAAATAAAGAGAAATATGAGCTGCTGTGTGCAAACCATTCAGACTAATCCAAAGCGTTAACTATATGTTACTTTGTGCAAACTCTCCTCACACAACAGGCAGTATTTTGATGTAAATAACTGAGATCTTGTGGTGTGTGTGTGTGTGAGCTATCAGCTGCTGAAGGTCAGTTTGTTCCTGTCATGTCAGATTAGATCTTATAATTTCACATTGAGAGTCCCCATCTGGCCTCACGCAGTGTGGTCCCCTGTAAACATCAGGGGGAGCTGTATGGTGAAGGTTTCCCTCCTCTCCTGCTGTAATTCCATGCAAGTTATAACCCCCCCCCCCCGAAATGTGACTGGTCTCCTCTGGCTCTTTGATCTCGCCTGCCTGTGAATTGTAAAACAGAGATAGATGGAGGCCTTTTGTAATGTATGAGAGGGAGATCAGAGGGCTAACGGGCGACCGCACTGCTGTTAATGTGTTGACAGAACATAAAGATGGAGGAGGAGGTGGGGGGGCTGTACTGTAGGACTCAGAGGGATGAATGAACCCCAGGATCTCCCCCTCAATGAGATGCAGATTCGCCTGCAAATACAACAAAACGATTGTTCGGTTGTAGTTCAGGCTGTCGTCAACGCGGAGAGACTTCCTGCAGCTCATAAAGGCTGAGATGTTGTGGCTTTCAAATAATAAAGTTGACCCTTTTCAGTCTCAGAGGTGGAAAGTTAATATGGTTGTTGTACTTTTTGGTCATCTTTCTCCTTCTTTGCAACTGCATTTAAGAGTGACAGTTTAAACGGTGTTAGATCTGTTAGATCATTTGCTGGTGTAGTTATTTTTTCTATTGAGATGTCACACCCAAAACGTGCACTGTAAGCTTGTACAATGTGGTTTAATGTGAACTAACCAAACAGCAGGTAAAAGAGTTGAAGATGATGCTGTTAATTATTTGTTTGATTAATCCCTTAAAGATGGGGAAAAGATCTGTCACAAGTACACAAGCTGATGTCCTCAAATGTCTTTTTTAAATCCAGCCCACAGTCTGAAACAAAAGCTGTAGATGTTTCAGTCACAGAAGAGTAGGAAAATCGACATTTGAGAAGATGGAAATGCTCCATTTTGGACGAATCGATTATCAAAATTGCTGCCAGTTCTTTGAGGATTCTTCTTCACATCAGAAGCCGTCTTTTCCTAATGATTTAACTACCAATCCTGCTGGTTTTTGAAAGAGGCTCAGCTGCAGAGCCTCACTGATAAATGTTTGAGATCAAACGGTGAAGCAGACAGCTCTCTGGTCTGAATCTCAGTGGTGAGTGAGTCAAAGATGGATCCGTCGCTGTAAAACACATGGGGCTGCGGTGAGCTGCACCCAGCGGCTTCAAAGCCCGTAATCGAATGCAGACGTGACTGTGGAGCGCGCGGAGGTCGCTCTGATTTCCATTTAAACCTCAGTGTTTGACGAAGGCCTCGTTCCAGGCTCATCCTCTGCTGCAGGGAGACCGTTGACATGTAAATACAGCTTATGGAGGCGAGATCAGCTGATGTGTGTGTGTGTGTGTGTGTGAGAGAGAGAGTGTGTGACACATTCTTGCATCTGCTCTCACGGTCAGGTGTGTGTAACTCTACCTGTTTCCCAGACACACCTCTACGCTGTAAGACTGCTGAGTAATGGGAATACAGCAACACACACACACACACATGCAGTCAGACGTTCTCACAGTGTTACCTTCACACACACACAAATGCCCTGGGAACTCACCAGATTTCTCATGGGAAGTTAAAAATGCATCTGATCACAAGAGTAAACACACACACACTCTCCCTTGTACACACACACACACACACACACACACACAGACACCACTTTCTCCTGCCTCTGTTGTTGTTGCTGCCGTTTCCTGTGTTGGAAAGCTCAACTCCTGGAATCCCCCCCCCCCCCCCCCCCAAAACGCTGACCCCCACCCTCTCACACACACACACACACACCGCCGCCCATCCTCCTCCCACTGCCTTCCCAGCTCGGCCAAAACACACACTGACACACACTCACAGAGCCACAGAAGCTGACTGCTCTCAAGAGACTCTCAGAGTTTTAAAAAAAAAAAGACTGACAGAATCTCACAGCTGGCTGGACTCTCTCTCCGCTTTTTATCCCGCTCGCTGTTTCCCTCCCTCGACCACAGGCAGCGCTCAGTTCTCAGACCAAAAGATTTATCACTGAATTTGTGCTGCATGGCAGGACGGTGGCAGAGACGAGTCCTTCTGCAGAACTTTTCACTTTGGGGAGCGTGTTCGGGGAAGTCAGAGGGTGTCAGGACACAGTTTGTGTTGTTGTGCTCGTGCTCCAGTGCATTGGAGTTTAAATGAAACGGTGACTGTGAGGTTAAAGTTCTGGCTTTTAGCTGTAATTTGAGGGTCAGATAAACAAAGTATGAATTATAGATCTTCTATGGGGAAAGAAAGAAAACAGACAAGTTAACACAAACTTAAAGTGAAGCCATTATGTTGATTAACATATTGATATTTGAGGTCACATCATTTTTATTCGAGTGATGTCTGAGGGCCAAAATACACAAACAAAAGGAGACATTTGGCTTATGAAGTGCTGATATTCTGCCAGGACTGCACTGCAGCGATCCGTTAAGTATTGATCTGTTTATGTGCAGGTCAGAGGTCGTCTTGGCATCGATGTTAAAAGTTTTATGGACTTCGGGGACTAAATTTAACAAAATGAGCATACTGTTTTTCACTGTTGAGGAGATGTTACCTTGGCATTGAAAGAAATTATGTTGAAACAGTTACGTCTGAATTTACAACTGAGCCATCAGACAGATAGTCATAAAAGTCTTTATGCACTTAATTAAGCAACCAAATACCTGCAAAACTAATGGCTTTTCATCATCCTCTGCTCTGTCTTTAGTACTAATTAGCAAATATTAAACTAAGATGGTGAACACAGAAAACCTCACACCTGCCAGACTTCAGCATGAGCATTTTTCAGATGCATTTAGCAGAAAGTGCAGCTTCACAGAGCAGCCAGCATGAATAAAGACTCTTAACGTTTTTGACCTGCAAAGTGCTTTTTGGACATCTTGACCTCTCGTTTTGTGGGAATTTGGCCTCAGTTTGTTGTTCAGAAAGTGAAATCTGCCTTATGTGGAGAATAACTTTTACACAGTTTGGTCATAAAGTCTTTGGATACGTGGTCTATATGGTTCTGATTTGTGCATTATTGCATTGTATTATTTATAAAAAGGACTAAAAAAAGAGTCCAACACTGTTGAGCTTGTGTGGGTGTAAACGGCTTCAAATTACATCTGAGATTCAGCAGTTTAACCTCTTTTGTCAGAGGCAGGACAGCATACACAGACCGCTCTGCATGTGCACCCAGGGTGTGTGTGTTTACTTCCTGTGGAAAGTTGAGGGGTCTGCACGGCTTCCTGAGCGCGCGGTGACCCTCAACCCAGTCACTCATCACATAAACACCCATGTACACACACACACACACACACACACTCCGAGTTGAGACCAGCTGCTCTGCTGTTGATAGACACGACACTAAAGTCTTGGCCTCCATCCAACATCAGCACTGCTCGCTGCTGCTGTTTGTGAGTGTGTGTGTGTGTGTGTGTGTGTGTGTGTGTGTGTGTGTGTGTGTGTGTGTGTGTGTGTGTGTGTGT
>JBAJHX010000051.1:22018444-22036796 GCA_037176925.1 Amniataba percoides | reverse complement strand
AGATAGATAGATAGATAGATAGATAGATAGATAGATAGATAGATAGATAGATAGATAGATAGATAGATAGATGTGTGAGGCAGACAAACACACACAGGTACAGCAGAATTACTTTGACCAGTCATTTGGACAGCCGGGGGATTGATCACAACAGTCATTGGTTACATATCAGCTGATTAGGTCAGGATGATGTTACTGTAAATTAGCGGGTGTGGTCCGTTTGGTCAGTGGTTTGTAGTTAGTGCTCTAGTTCTGATGTAGCAGGTTAGCCTGGCATGAGTTAGTGGTCTCTTTGTGAGCGGCTAGCTAGTTACTGTCGGAGGCCTCTGGTTTTCCACATCGCCGCAGGCTGCGGTGGCGGGCGGGCGGGCGGTCGTGGCGCTCCGGCACCGGTCGGCGGCGGCCCTGCCTAAGAGCGATGGCCGTTTTTTTGGGGGGGGGTTGGCTGATACGGTTCAACAGTGGAGGTGGGAAAAGATGTGCTCCTGTGGCTGTTTTAATGGTGAAGAGTGAGGGGGGGCACAGAAACAGAGGACACATACACCTCGACAAGAAAATGCACACATAGACACACTGTGGGAACGGGGGGGTGGGGGGGGGTCAGGGGGTGGGCAGGAACTTTAGAGGTTTGGGCTCGACTTTACTCAGGGGCCGAACTGTCAAAGCTTTTTTTGTTTTTCAGCTTGGCCGCAGGTTACGGCCACGTGACATGGAGCAGGGAATGTGTCCTAAAAGGTAGATGTGTGGATTCTAATCTAATCGGTATTGTAGCCTCAAATATACAGTTGATTTAAAGTTTAAAACCACCCACACCTACAGGCCCAGCAGCAGAATGATCAACCTGTTCAAAGCAGGCAGGAGGTGCAATTTAAAGAGAATGACGTCTTTTGGTATTGAAGAAAAGGCTTGAAGCACCGTGCAGTTCTCTCATTGTCTCGTGTTCTGCAAGTTCTCCTCACGTGGCGTTGACGGCCACGGCAAAACCAACCAGACTTTTTTTTTTTTTTTACATCAGAAATAGAGGACAACTGTGCGTCTAACGCGACCCAACAGTTACACTCATCAAAAGAGACGGGCCTCTCTTTTGATGCAAGTGCGAGTCCTACTAACAACAGGCTTCTTTTCACACTTCCAGTTATCCCAGGCTGCCAAAATGACCTTCAGAAAGGCGATCCATGATCACGGTCTACTTCAGAGTACACTTGCAGTGGTGTAGGGATGGGGGACTACCTTCCAATATCCACACTAGCATGCCAATAAAAAGACGTAAGGTCCAGGCTCATTTGTCGACACCGTGCTTCTTTCGTTACCATCTCAAATTGTGAAATGCCGTCTGTTCTGAGTGTTTCCCAGCTGCACTGTGGGTATTGGAAGATAGTGGAGGGAGAGTGTGTTCTAGAAAGTGTGCACTTACAGAGGGTGGAGGGGACTCCCTGCCAATCAGGGGGGTGTTCTCACACCGAGGGTTCTGAAAGTTTGCGTTCTGGCTCCTGCGTTATAGAATAAGAGGTTACTGCATGTGGTCACCCTGCCACTGGTGCTCAGTTGTTGAGCTGCTGATCTCTTGCTGATCTGTGGTCTGCTCATGGTTACGACTTAATGGCTCTCTGACAAATGGCCTCAGTAATAATTACAGCTCAGGGACTTCAGCTTGGTAGTGCCGTGTAGCCAGAGGTTAAACACCTCCGCCACAGTCCAACATAGTTAACATTCTTTCTTAACAATGCACAAAAGAAAAACATTTAATCTCACAACGGGACACTGGCTCAGTAAAATACCACTTTTATAGTGTTGGGACACACACGTAGCTGGCCTTAGGCACACATTATAGTATATATATATTATTTCCAGAGCAACATTTCAACTATTAAAAGATTTTTTTTAAAAAGTCTTTTAAATATATTTGTTCAGTAAGCTTTAAATGTCCTTTGCAAACACATTGTAATAGTAAGCCAAGTGAGTTATTTTCTTTGGTGTTTCATCTACATCAGCGCACATCAGTGATTAGAAACCTGCAGCAGCCGATGATGTAAATGGAAAAAGTGAAGGAACATGGTTCCCCTTACAGTAATAATGCAGATAATTACACTAAGTATGGGAGAGCATCATAGTTCCCAAAAGGAAAACAGATGTACCTGAAACAGTCCAATGTTTTTAAACTAGTCAAATGTATTTTTTATCCAGGTAGTTTCATATAAACAATATACATTAATCACTTTTTAAAGATTAATTTCAGTTCAAATTAAATGTAAGATCTTTATACTTTCAACTGTATAATCATGCAATCATAGCTTAAAAAGAAGAAGGTGACCAAACTTCACTGTAAGAGAGGTCCTATCTCTGGAAGTCTCACAATATTCTTGTATTAACCAAAACTGACTATAACTACAGCGTTTGCTTTGGAATAAACAGTTCATCAGTTCTGCTACGCTTACTCTGTTTGTTAAAGGACACAAATAATGAAAAACGACGTCTTTTAGTGGTTAAAAAATACTCAAAACACCACATGATGTTCAGAGTGCAGATACTGACTATTTTCTGATTTGTTGCTGCAGAGTTACAGATTTTTCCTTCACAGCAAACAACAAACATTATCCGATTAACTCACAGCTAAAACAGTAGCAAGCAGTGGCAGACTCGAGATAAAAAAGCTTATCTGTCCTGCGTGTTTTTCGTTGGATTCAGAGCAAGCAGTCCTGTGGCAAACTGTAACATGTAGCAAGCAGGGTGAAACTTATGAACTCAAACCTGAATGCTCTTTTAAAAAAGGTTTTTAACAACATAGTGGACTGAAACAGGCAGGTTTTTCAATCAGCTTCACAGGGAAAACTAGTGAAGGGTTCTTACTCGCTGAGTGACAAATATTACTGACAGTGTGTCACAAAGGACATGCGAGCCATACATTGCAAAAAAACAACAACAACTAGCTATTCTAACTTATGGTATCGCAGGCAGTGAGCGTCGCTATGCTTCTACTCTGGGTCTCGGGGGGGTCAAGCATCAGCTACCTATGGCAGGCAGTGTGTCGAACCTGCTAGCCTCTAGCTAGCGGTGGGTGCTAACTCACATGTATTCAGTGACGGGGGCATTGCTGACAGTGTGGGCTGTAGCGGGCAGGCTAGCTTCGCTACCGTAGCTGGAGCCACAGCTGTAGAGACTGGGCATGTGAACGCGGTACAGGTTATCGTGCACACCGCCCCGTGAGGCACCCGACTCGTCCTCTCCGTCTTCCTCATCCGTCCTTCAATCGGTCGGGGTAAGGGCAGGGCACGAGAGGGCATGATGGAGAGGAGGGGAAAAGGTAGAGGGGGAGGGAGATCCGAGAGAGACAACAGAGTGTAAACAAGTGGTTGAAGAGGAGGTTAGGAGAGGGGAAGGTGTACTTGTACTGTGTGGAGTCCCCTGATACAAAGACTGGGAAAGGCCATGCCTTCAGCCCCAAAGCAGCTGAACAAGAAGAAAAAGGAACATGGGCAGCATTCATCTACAAAACAGGTCCATTACAAGAACAGTGGGGTCTCTAATAGTACTACAAAGCCCAGAGTGGACCCATGAAGCAGATTTTTTGTTGCTGTGTGTGGTTAGATAAAAATCAAACTGTAGAAAGACATCAGACTCTTCGATATTCTCAAATTCTCTTAATACGCAAAAACATGCAGTCATTTTCTTCATGCAGCCGTCCTCTACTGACACAGAGGATCCGGATCATTACTGTCCATTTCAAATTGTCCAAACAGAGTCAGATTTCAAAAATCCATTTGTTCTTTGAAGTACTTCATGCATCACTGAGTGCTCCATGAAACTTAAAGCAAAAACATCAGGAAAAAAGGAGATAATATGGCTGGTTTGGGCAAACCATTTTCAGACATAAAATGGTCAAAAATGTAAAAACGGCCAGCAACGTAACAGAATGAGGCATCAAATAAGATATGTGCTGATTTGGAAGTTGGATCTCTGGCTACAGAAATGTACTGGCTTCTACAGTGAATGGGTCAACCCTTAAAATACCTGTACATGTGCATATGCAGAGCTTATTAATATTATTAAGGCTATTCTTTCATCCTTGTTGTTTTGGGGATGTCTGTACCAGCTGTCCACAAACTAACAAAGTCCCATCGAGCTGGTAATGGTTCAAAGAAGTAAAGAGGGAGGGAACTGTAAGACGAATCTTATCATCGGCACTCTCTGTCAACAGAGACAAAAGGCACAAAAGATGTTACAGCTTTGACTGGCCACCAAGTGGAGGTGTTTCACTCAGACAACCGCACAAGAGCTAAGCTGTGCAGCCCCTCGGACGGACTCAGCAGTTGCAGCACAGTCAGCCTTTAATAAGCAACCAACCCCATGAGCGGTTATTCTCACTAAATTCAGGGACATGGATTATTGTTTAATACCTGCTGGGCCATACATTAGCACTGCTGGTAATTCACACCCAACAAACAAGCAGAAAGCACCACTATTACAGCACAGCTGTGTTTCATTACTCAAATTGTTCACCAGGGTGAAAGCCATCACTGCATGTATGGTCAAGAGCTCTTTGCACTTTTTTTTTTTAAACCAAAGGATAATTTGGTCGTTTGAATGGCTATTTGAACGGGCCGTTTATCGGACCATAGGGTGGTTTAATTTCCTCAATATCCACCATCATTCGCTGAAGCCCAAAGCATTTCCAAATCAGGACAGGGAGAGAGGAGGAGGGGACGGAACAGAAGGAGGAAGTGGGGCACAGAAAAAAAAAAAAAAAAAAACTAAAACAAAACAAAAACGTGGTGATCCACAATCTAACGCAGCAATGGTGCTCCGTCCACAGCGGAGAAAGGAAAATGGAGAGAAATGTACAAACATAGAGACAAACAATCAGCCAGACCGGCAGTGCTGACAGCAAACAAATCAAATAAACTAAACTTGCAGAGAAAAAGTGGGTGGATGCAAAGACAGGCAGGAAGACGTATGGAAGGAAACAACAGCTCAGGAGGCAAATACACTTAAAGAACGACATGCATGGGCACCGAGTAGATCCTTTGTGGGTCTTTCCACTGTTTTCAGGTCATAAGATGGATTCAGTTAGACAATTAAGAAGTGAGAACTAGTAACATGTTAGCGGTTAGTGTGCAGATTAACTAATATGTGGGGAATCTCAAGGCTTTTGCAGGGCTCGCGTGTGTGTTTGGAACAGAGACTGTGCGCGTGTGCGTTACCTCTTGCCAGGCCAGGTGTGCGGCACGCTGCACACGATGGAGGAGAACATCAGGGCGGTGACGAAGGAGAAGAGGACCAGGTAGATGAGCCCCTCCACCCCGTCGTAACACAGGCCGGTCAACGCCTGAACGTAGTCCTGCGTGGCGAGAGGAGTTAAGGCATTGAGAAGGTGTTTTGTGGAATGGAGGACTTCTCTTCTCTAACATAACACACACACACACACACACACTCATGACTCACCATGTGTAGGCTGCGACAGTCGACCAGAGCTGTCAGCTGGTGAAGGCCGACCTCGGTGGAATTCAGCACGGACTGGATTTGCTCGAGACTCCCCTGCACGCACGAAGCAAACGTCTCACATGCGCGCTCAAATATAAATGTCCGCCTTCATGTGTATGCACATATCCCAGATAAACACGTGTGTGTGTTCAGGCGTGTGTTCGGGCGTGTGTACCGGCGCTTTTGCCACTTTAATCACGCTCCCGCTAACGCAAAAAACCACTCAGCCGTGAAAATAAAGACCTACAGATGATTGCGCACACAAGCACACAGACCTTGGTGTTGGCATAATCACGTGTTGCTGATCTCAGTAGCTCTGCCACATCATCCTGCATCTCCACCAATGCTTTGTGACTCCCTGACAGCCTCTGCAAAACACACAAAGGGACAGACACACAGGAGACACAAAGGTAAAACACACACACACACACACACACACACACACACACACACACACACACACACATACTTAGCTTATGTAATTGCTCTGACTGGTTTAAGCATCTAAAAAAAGGAAGAAGAAGGTGAAATTACCTGCTGGAAGGGGTTAATTTGTCCAGAGCTGCACCTCAGGTAATACTGCAGGATATCTGTGAATGTAGAAATAAATGCATATTAATAAAATGATGCATACATACATTTAAATATACAGTTTAACGAAAGAAAGGAAAACATGATCAGTGTTTGCAACAAGACTTTCTAAACTCTCTCTTTGGAGGCACGAGGCAGTATTACTCAGGCATAATTGAGTGTGTTTTAGTGTGTGTATGTGTGTGTGTGAGAGTGAGTGTATGTGTGTTAGAGAGGCAACATCTGTGCTCTACAGAGCGGAAACAACTGACAGACAACAGAACTCATTAGATGAGTGCAAAGAGGGAAGTGAGGGAGGGAGAGGAAGAAAGGGAGCAATTGAGAGGTAAAGAGGGATATAAAAGGATGGAGAGAAAGAACAAATCAGATAATGATCCCGAGTTAAAAAGCCAAAATGTGCTCTGAATTTCTTCTTCTTTTTTTTTTTTTTTACATCTGGGATGGGCAGGAGGAAGCAGAAGGGTGTGTGCGGGATCGCTGATGCATTGCAGTCAGCAGAGAGGAAGAGAGAGACGGAGAGAGAGAGAGTGAGAGCTTTTAGATACCAGAGTGTCAGTCAAACACAATCCCACAATCCCCTTGGATACACACTGGTACGCACACGAGCACACACACTTGTTTCTTAAAATAGAAGCAGCATGTCAGGGTGAGATTCAACTGTCAGCGCAGAAACGAGGGTTTATTCAAGATGTTTCTGCTTATTTGTCAACCTACTGTATCTGAATATGAGCAGTTTCGCCTTTTAGTCCTTCTGTCTTTAAAGGTCTTGCATTATAATTAATACGACTCATCACAAACGTGAAATGTAAAATGTGTTGTCGGTCTGCAGCAGCACAGAGCTTACATCATCAAGCTGCTTGATTGTTTACCTCTTCAAGCCTCTTTGGTTGAATTTCTCACAATTCAGGGACTCATTTAACCTGTTTGCACGTAGTCACTGCTTTATTTTAAGGATCTGCAAGCCTCAAAGGTTTAGAATCACCGTTTTCTCGCACAAAAACCTAAAAAAAATGGCTCCTAACGTTTCACTGGTTCCCTGATTGTCTGCATACCTTGGTTGATGACAGCGTTTTCCTTGGTTACCCGGGTGATGTAGGTATCCGGGGAAACGCAGAAGTCGCTGGCTGACTGTAAGAGGGTAAGCACACATGACACATCAGGCTACAGTAACATCCACGCTGAACACGCTCGCTGGAGCGGTGGGGAAAAGATTACATCACTGCGGAGCCGGAGAGCTCGGCAATGTTGCCATGGTTACACTTACAGCAGCGACAGCCAGTTCCAGGCCGAGAGACCCCCAGCTGATTATCAGAGTCAAAACCCCCAGCAGACACACTCTGAAGGACAAAAAAAACACATATCTGTGAAGTCGAGACTCAGTTGACCAATGCGACATGCATAAGAGCCTTTAAACAGGCGCAGATTCAGAGATAAACAACATTTAACTCGTCCAATAGGAGCAACTTCTGAGGTGTGATGTAAAGTAACGCACCCAATCAGAGTGCCTCTGGAGTTGCGGATCAGACCGAAGAGCACCAGGAGACAGATGAGTACATCAAACAGCAGCAGGCCGAGGTACCCCAACCACCTGTAAAAACACACATTTACCACAGTGTGTCGTACAAACGGGTGGTTAATCCATGACAAGGTTTTTAACACACACCTCAGCCACGAAGCACAGGATGGTTAAAAACTATTTTAAAAACTAAATTATTCCTTTAACATCCACCATGCAAGACATTTTGCGTACAGCAGGATCACAATCAGTTCACTGGTGGTGGTTACGGAGAATAATGTGGACATTAGCTTATTCATAAGTCTTTCTTCTGTTTCAGCACAGTCACCATGGTTTAACAACTTTATAGTCATTTTACTGGTTTTATTTTGCACCATCCAGCCCATCTGTTGAAAATATTTACCAAAACCATGGTATAATACAGTTTGTATTGTAATATAAAGACATCATACCATAATTTTGTTGATTCCTACTCAACATATCGGTTTGATCCTACAAACATTTTTGCATCACAGAGCACAAATCATTACTTTTTAGCACCGACCTGTAAAAATCGAAAGCCTCCGTCTTGCGGGCCAAGTCCTCCAGGGAAATGTCAGTGTTGGACCAGAAGGGAACGTCCACCATCAGCCTCACCAGCTCGTCCAGCTGACCCTGCAGCTTTTGGACGATGGACACGTAGTCTGTCTGCTCCTGGAAGGCCGTCTCCAGCTGGACCAGGCTCTCCTCCACGGTCTGGTTTAAGGCGAGGGCGCTGTCTGACACCTGGACATTCAAAGAGAAAACAACCAAGAAGCTGCAATTAGACACATTTTTTATTGACTTGTGATAATAAAAAAAACATGTAAAAACACAGCAGGTAGCTCACCAGTTTCTCCACCCCGGACACGGTGCGGTTGGCGTGGCGGAGCGAGTACGCCAAACGGTTGGCTCCATCGCTCGACTCCCCGTTTCCGTAGAATCCTACAGCGATGCCAGCGCTGGGGGGCGAAAAACAGGAAGTGCCAAGTGTTAACACAATGACTAATTCAACCATCAGATGGCATGATATTAATCAATATGGATGACTGGGTTCAATAATAGGTTTTTTATCTCCTTTTCTCACAGTCTCACACACACACAAGAAAACTGCAGCAGCGACAGACATTAAGTGCAGTTCCTCTTTTAACCAGCAGCAGGCGGCGCTGAGCTCTGTGTTTTTTGCTTTGGTGTTGCCCGTGGGGCCTCGGGCGAGGAGAGGACTACCAGGAATGATTCTCACACACACACACACACACACACACACACAGAGGCAGAGTCTACACAATAATTGGGTCACCAGACCGCACATAATATGATCCTTGTGCAGCTCTGCATCCACATTCACACATGACACATGCTACAATATCTGAGGTTCTCTGCCCCCCCCATCACCTTTTCTTTCCAACTGTAGTGCTCCTTAACCATATTCACACCACAGCTAACCCCCCACCCACCCACCCACCACTTCCAAAGAAATCTCTTTTACGCTCTCTCCTCCATCAAATTCAAACCCTCCTTCCCCACGCCGCCCCTCCCCACTATGCTCTTATTTTTTCACTCACCCCAGTAAAGCTCTTGTTGCCCCCCCCTCCTTTCCCTTTGTGTACTGTATGCGTGCATGTGCGCATGTGTGTGTATGACTGCGCTCTTTGTGCTGATGATGTCTCTGTCTGCACACTAACACCGGGCACATTTGTAGAGGGAAATTTATGGCCATTGTTAAGGCAATTCATTCTAGCCCATTAGATCTTGAGTAGCCCCGTGTTGCGGAGGGTTTGCACACACACACACGTGATTGTGTGTGTGAGTGTGTGTGTATTTCAGAGCTTTACGATGGACTTTATGTGTGAATGTAACATAAAACAACAAAAGTGGAGGGAAACAGGCTTGACAAGAGAAACAGAATAAAGATGAATACAGGCACGGCGGCAAATTAATGAGCTTTGTGTGTTCATGTAAGTATCTTCTCTTTATCTATTTCTCCGCCCATCCCTGCCTCCCACCATCTCACTCCCTCGTTCCATGTCATCTCAGTTTTAACAGTAAATCGTCTCACTCCGCTCTTGTTTACTGATCCTCTTCTTCTCTCTCCCACTCCTTTCTCTCTCCAATTCCCCTCCATCCGTGCTCTTCTCTCTGCCCTGCTCTCTTCAGGAGTTTCATCCCGCTGCTTTAATACCTGCTGCTCCTATCGGAAGGTTTTATGACTTCATTAACCAACAGCTTAGCGTATGAGACATAAAAGGCAGTTAGGCAAAAGTTCACGTAACTGACAGCAAACATTGGCCAGCTTAGCCCTGATAAAAAAAAAATAAATAAAAAGCTACCACACAGAAAAACACACACGCTTTACTAAGATATGATTTTGCCTTTGAAAAACCAGAAACCCGCTCCGAGTGATGCTAACTCACAGAGATGGAGCGCTGCTTTGGTCTCTGCCTCAGTCCTCCTTTCAGCTGAAAAGGACTGACATCATAACACTAAAAAACACTTTTTCTGTACCTAAACGGGCACGCTGAAACGCACTCAGCTGGAGCTGGAGCAGCACAGGAGATAGTAAATGTTGTGTTCAGTCAAAATTTATGAGTTCAAGTCCAAACCACACTGATTCACGTGAATCCAGAATAAATGCATCCAAATGTCTTATTTTATATTCGGAACTATGAGTGCAACAAAAACTGCTATTAAGTGTAAACAGGCGACAACATGCAGACATCTCATCCCATTACTAACATTACAAACTGCAGTAAGAAAATATATCATCAGTATTCATCTAGTGTGCCTACTAATGATTATTTTTACCTATCTGATCTGTATTGGTGCCCATACTCACTTTAATTAATATGTTGAGTCTCAGCCATTTTGTAACCAAGTCACTTTAACATTATAATGCTTCACATTTTTGATACTAAGTACTGCTGGCATTTTTTCAGCAATAGCCATTCAATGTATTTACATTCTGTCATAACATCTCTGTTTAGTCGCTCTGATCATTACTGGCGTTTCCACGCTCGAATTCACCGCACCATCAGTAACCCACGGATCAAACCAACCGGGACTAGTTTCTTTGTCGTTATAATAATAAAGTTCAGTGTTAGAGCTGTCGGTTACATCCATCCAGTCGCAGCCAGCCACAGAGTCTGCTCTTTGCATGACAGCATTTTTTTTTTTTACGTTTATTAAACCAGGAGTAAAAGACTCATTCAGATTAAAAGTCGCTTTTTCAAGAGTGTCCTGGCTGAGACAGACAGCAGCAAAAATAACATTCCCTGGCCTCGGGTCACCTTACATAAAAAGACTCTCACACAGCGCGGTGTGTGTTATTAAATCTGGAGAGAGGTGAGCGCTGGTGTCAGATTAGTATTGGGTGTTGTCAGATACTCTGAGCCGAGGTAAATTCTGGGGAGGAAAAGGTGGATTCATTTATCCACAGTTATTTTTGTTGTTAAGCAATCGCTTGATCATTTTGTAGATTAATAAAGGAATCATTTTTTCTGTAAATGTGAAAACAAATCAAGAAAAATGCCCCTCATAAGTTCCCACAGCCCAAGGTGACATCTTAAAACGACCATTCGAGGCTATTAATCTAAAACTCGGAAATGCCCAGTTTATTTATGAGAAGCTGGAACCAGCGAATGTTTGGGAGTTTTTCTTAAAAAACATCTTAATTAACATTTTTGAATAGGTTTCTGTTGATCGACTACGCCGTTAATCAACTCGTCCTTTCAGCGCCATATGGAGCGGCAGTAAACAAGCTAATACGAGCTGCAGCTTCTTCTCCACACGCTGCTCCTGCACACAAATGGAGGAAGTCCACATTTGGTTGGCGCTGTGCCAAAAATAAAATATGATGTCATATTAAATTGTGGACAAAGAATCAGATGCTTGTGCACGTCCGCACACGCTCAGACACACACACACACACTCAGATCCATATCAAATATTCAATAAGAAATATTATAGGTAATCATGAAATATTAAAACCTGCAAAAAAAAAAAACACTCTTCAGCACTGAGTCACGCAAACACACACACACACACACACACACAGACACAGACATCGCACCCCCTGACTGTATAATTCATTTCTCGACTCTGCATCAAATCTGCTTCTGTCTCCATGGCAACCTTTCTAGGCCAGGGAGAAGGCCGACCAGAGCGAAATAATAAATAACAGAGAGAGACTAACAGTGATGTGGAAAAGAGGGGAAGATGGGGAGAAAACATCTCGAGAGGGGAAGTGTCAGGAGGGTAAACGAAAGAGGAATAGTTTGTGTGTGTGTGTGTGTTTGTGCGTTGAAAAAGTGCAAAGTTCGCACGGCCTCGGTATTTGTGGTCGATATCCACTCGGTCCTGCCGCCGGGTCACCTGGGTGAAGGATCTCAGAGAGTACACACAGAAACACAAACAGTGGAGTGTAACCACCTGGGCCGGCTCCCGGTTACACCACATGCTGTCCTGCTTAAACAAGACTGAGGGGCATATGGCGAGTGAGAGTGAAAGTCTCGTATCCAGAGTGCTTGTTGGCTTTGCAGGAAGTGAGAAAAGCAGATGGGGTTTCTGCTTGACTGCGACATTATCAAACAGTTTATAAAAGGTTTCCTCAGATCGCCCTTCATCTTCTTGTGTTTATCATCCATTTCTCTCTCCAAACTCACCAAAAAAAACCCACTGAATTGAAAATATTACAAGTGTGCCAGACTAGTTCTGTTCTCGTTCAAATGTGGGGCAAGCTTTAGGCAAATTTCTGAAATTTCTGCTGAATGAAATGTGAAACAGTGCGTGTTTCCAAGAATTAGAGGACTTGACAATATGGCACAATTAACTGAGCTCCAGTAACTCTGACATATCACGACATTTCACCGCCGTTTTCTGAGCCAAGCCGGCATTTGTCTTTTTCCTGGTGAAGTATGAATTTGTCTGTTGTAATCCACCTTTACGATGCAGTTTTTTTATCAGCTGCTATGGCGACAGAAACGGGGATGTCGTGGTACCATGAAATCAGGACTGTTTTCCATCAGCCTTTATCACATCTTCTTTTTTCGACATGCCAACTTCAGCCCATCATAAAAGGTTTTTCTGAGATATTGACTTTTTTTAATTATATATCTTTCTTATTTTTCAGCATTTCTCCACTGTTTATTTGATGTAGAAGGAAATATGGATATGTACTCAGTTTTAGTGATGTGGTCTATGCAGCTGCACAGAAACAGACTGTATTATGCAGAGCCAGCATTTCTGTGTCTCTTTCAATCCCCAGAGAAAAGTTACTAACTCCACTTAAGGCTACAGGGCAGCTCTTTTAATTGTGGAGAATCATTAAATATATCAACCTTTACTCACTCTACCACATGGGGAAGGAGGGTCAAACCGTTTCAAATACACTCGACTTTCTAAGTGTGCAGTGGCGTTACTCTTAACCTCTCACCTGCAGACGAGCGTGGCGATGATGACGCACCAGGCGGTGCAGCAGCAGTCCGCGCTGGGCTGCTGCGAGTGCGAATGGGAGTGCGAGGAGTCGTCACTCTTGCGTCGCCGGCAGCAGAGCCAGAACGAGTAGAAGAGGAGGAAGAGGAGGTCGAGGCCCAGACACAGCAACGCCACGGAGCCGAGCAGCAAAACAGACTGGTGGGAAGAGAGGGAAAAAAAAGTGTTATACTCTGTTTGAATTGGAGCTTGGTTCATTCAGCATACAAACCTATTGTGTTTGAAAGTTGTCCTTATCACAGTCGGGGGGACAATTCCAGAAGTGAGTTAAATACACAGGAAGCAAATTAGCTGATATGAGCAGAAAGCAGATACACAGACAGGCCACATGGTTGAGTTTTTCCTGTGTAGACAGACGCACGCATGCTAAAAAAAAAACAAAAAAAACACAAATTGCATTCCCCTCCCGAGCCATATGAGGCCAAAAAATAGTGGCTGTTAAATGGGCGTTGTGGTGGATACCATGAAAAACACATTTGCACACCATCAAACACGCACACCTCGGTGGATTGAGCGGAAGCGATGCTGCCGGGGAGCTGCGTGCGCTAGAGACCCACCACACAGATCACACACCCGCTAAAAGCTTTGAAGTGTAAAAGAAGGAAGGGGGAGGAGGGGGCAGACAGAGGGAGAAGTGAGGGAGGGAGTAAATTTGGAACAAAAAAAAAAAAAAAGCGACAAGCTGGAGAGACAGAAAAGGAAGAAGATGTGAAAGAAGATGACTGAACAGAAGACTAAAAAGGGAGAAATGGATAAAGACAGAGATGACAGCTGTTACAGCAATTTTCCTGAACTGTTGAAATCTTTTTTTGTCTCACACACACTGCTATGTTAGTTTTTTGGTTCCCCCTCTGGGACAGTCTGGAAAAATCATTGTATCGCAGGATCTTGGAGAGACAAAGGCACGTTTCTGGAGAACCAAAATCTCCACCTGCTAAACTACTTAGAGACAGACAAAGCAATTCTGCCTGGCTTCAGTCAGAAACAGCAACAGCGTGATCCTGGGGACTCCTCTGTGGATGATAACAAAATCTGTCTCCACCTCCAAGATCCTCACACACTTCCTGGCTTCCCAGGCTTTTAAACTGCTGGGTTTTGTGCTGACCTCAATTTTTCCTCACTGCCAGCCAGCAATTTCCTCCCCCTGCGGCAATTTATGCACCTCTACTGTAAATATGCAGGCGTATTGTGGCGTATATGTGCCAAAAGTGACATCATATTCAAAAATTCATTGAATGTGATGTTCCTGCCTCCTAAAATACATCAGGGATGCCATCTCGGCTGCATAATATTCTGGGGCAGTGGTTCCCAACCTGGAGTTCGCCACCCCAAAAGGAGTCGCAAAACAAATCAGAGGGGTCGCACGATTAGATTCCCCTGTAGCCTTCTAATTTTTGTTTTTTGTGTAATACTGGATCATTTTACCTCTTTGACACTGAAACATTGCTAACAAAAAGAAGGAAAAAATTATCACAATAACACATATATCTGCTGATGAAGGGTGACAAGAATACGCGTTTCATTTCGAGGGGTCACAAACCAATAGGTTTGGGAACATTTGCTGTTTCTGGGACACTGATCTGAATATCTTTTGGGTTGTGGATGAAACAAGAGACCTGAGGACTTTGAGAAAGAGTGACAAACATTTTTTCATCATTTTCTGACAATTCTGCCACCAAACAACTCATAAATTAAGCAAAGTTGCTAAACAGTAAAGTTGCTAAACACAATGATGTTCACCACGTTCACCTCTGTAGTTTAGCTTTGAAGGTATTTGTCAGATAAACACTTGGTGGCCAGAGTCATTACAGTAAAACCTCTGGAGACCATGAATATTTGTACAGTACTTCCTGACTGTCCATCTCGTAGCCGTTGAGACCAAAGTGGTGGACCGGCCGACCGACTGACCCACATTTCCATGCCATGACGTTAGCAGCTACCACGGCTGAAACATAAACACTGACATCTCCATTTAGAGTCATTTTTAGCTCCTTAATATAAAATCCGATCTGTCCTCTTATCTCTGTCGCCTGATTCGGCATGCTGTTTTTCTGAGGAAATTCCTGAACTTCAGAGACATCCCAGAAATAACCGTTCACACTGGAGCACGCAGCCGATGCGCCGTCACCGCCTCGTCTTTGAAGGCAAACAATCTCTTTGCACAGTGAAAAAAACAATGCAGCCTTATGAGGGCGGCATCTCCAAGCACAGCAGATGTAGAAGCGGGCCAGCAAAGGGCAGTGGATCAAATCCGGAGAGCTGCAGTTGATCTACGCAGGCTATCAGGTCACTAGGACAGTAGATGGGATACAATATGATGTATAATGGGACCTGCGGTGGTGCAATGTGACATCTGAAGGGAGAGAGGAGGGCTAATTCTTCAAACAGCAGTCCAAAGCACAGATCTCTGCTGAGGTTTCAGTATATTTCTATTGTCTGAGGTCTCTAACCGAGAGAGGATTACAAGAATTAAAGTGGACATTAAATATTCACACTACTCAGGTGGTGAGCATCTTTAACTTAAATAGTATAAAGTGACTGTGGCTCTATCAAATCAAGTAAGAGCATTTTTATTTGCATAGCACAATAACATAAATTACACTTCCCCTCAAGGGGCTTTACAATCTCAACAACTACCCCATTACAACTCCGGTTAGAAAGGAATAGCCTGGATTGTTTATGTCATTACCACATTATTACTTCCTCACGGTAAAGTGGGGCAGAGTGCGAGGAAACCGTCAGACTGCTTTTCACCAACAGGTTAAAGAAGATGAGCGGGGGCCGGGAGGAGGGGACGCCGATCGTAGAGAAGGGGGAGATAAGCTCTGTAGATTCCCGGTGTCCCGTATTATCCCACGTTATTATCTGCAGGCTTAGTGTTAGAGGCGTTGTGCTGCGGCGAAGGCGTACCGCGCTCCGCTAATGCATTGTTTGATCTCCTGTGCCTTTAAAATCAATGTTGGGGCTTAAACCATATATAGCGGGATGCATTAGGCTTTGCAGAATGAAACCTCACGCGACACAACAATGGCGTCTGTCATAAATCATGCCACCAGAAGGACAACGGGATGACACAGATACCGGGATATCAGAGAATTCAACTATTCGACAAGACAATCAATATTTTAATAATCACTTAATCATTTCACTCATCTATCATGCATGTTTTTTTACTTAAAACCAACAACATAACCTGGGATCTTTCTGACATTTTATGGATTACTGTGAGAATAATGAGCACATTCACAGAGATAGAAAAGAATTATTGCTCACACTCTTAGAGCACAGCTTTGGTCTATTAATCAAAATCTTATCCTTATTGAGTAAATTGAGTAACATCCCAATATCAACTCCAAACAGACACCACTCCAAAACTCAAAAGTACTCGAGTTATGTGGACTGCATTAACGCAACGACGAATTATATTTACGTTTAAGAAACTGAATCCTGACAAATGATTTTTGATGCTAAAAACTTTCCGACCAACCGACTAACTAATCTTGTGCATGCAAAGCCACAGCAGCTGATCCAGGACTCTTCATTCAGAGTTCGGGCTTAAAGTTAAACTTAAACTTAAACTTAAAATCTGACTCAGGTCCGAGTTCTCGGCGGCCACTTCACCCCGTCTCTCACCGGGTATGATGGCCGCTAGATTAACTGTCAGTTGGGGCTGAGAAACCATCACAGCAGATTAAGCGTGGATCAATTAGCTACTAATACGCATGGCAAGCTTGGGTTGTGTGTGTGTGTGTGTGTGTGTGTGTGAATCTCTGCTACTGGAGATCAGCTTGCAGGCTGGAGGAGGGGCTAACTGCTAAACGCCCAGGCACAGTGATCTACTTTCAATCTGTCCATTTAAGCGTGTGTGTGTGTGTGTGTGTGTGTGCGTGCATGTGAATGCGTGTGCGTGCGTTCGAGCTGACAGGATCAATCACTTCCACTTCAGCGAGTTGTCCTTGCACTCTCTCTGCCTGTGTGTTACTCTGCGGTTTGCCTACTATCCTCTCAGCTTCGTTGCTGCGGCGCCGACTGACCCCGAGTTCACTCTGCTAATATTTACCTGTAGTATGAGGGTCAAAGAGCAACCAAAACACAGACGGTATGATCCGTAAGACTCGAAAGTGTGTCCTTTTGTCTTTTGATCCACTTTGATCCTTTTCAAAATGCTATGAGATAATGTCTTCCACTGTGCAAACTGCAGCGTACTATTCAAAATACCAATTACAGTCTTACTTTCCACAGCTGGGAATATATGTGTGTGTTATTATAGGTCACATGATTCCCCTGTAATGTTCTGCAGCTGTTTAACTTCGGCTGGTAGCTGACTCTGCGATTCCTCCGTAATACAAACAGGCGAACGCGTGCGAGCACACACACACAGACATATGCATGAGCCATCCCATTGCCTTGCAGAACCTCAGGAAAAGAGCTCTTATTTCAGCTCCTCTGGAAAAAAATAAATAAATAATACAGTTTTCTTGCAGAAAGCCACAGAGTCAGCATCTGCAATAAAGTCAAAGTCATCAGAGACCAACTGCCCTCGTGAATGAATGCTAAACAGTTTTTTTTAGTTTGTTGCAGAGGAAAAAAACAGAGGACAGAGCGAGCGAGAGAGTGAGTGAGTTATTGACATTGTGTGAGAAGAAAGTTTTGAGCAGCTTTGGTGCTCGAGAACTGAATACAAATGAACCTTTGCCAAATCACATCAGAAAGAAAAACACTACACAGAAGAATCTTCTCTCTATTGTGTGGGAGTGTGTGAGAGTGTGTGTGTGTGTGTGTGTGTGTGTGTGTTGTGGTGACGGACTCAGTGCACTAAAGGACACTGAGCGGGACCTTGTTTGTATGTGTGTGTTGTGTGTGTGTATGTGTGTGTGGGTGTGTGTTTGCGCGTTTCTCAGCTGGATGAGTGGATGCATGAAAGCCTTTGAGACAGATATACTGAGCCAATCTAAAGACGGGCTTCAGTGAAAGAGTGAAAGAAAGAAAGAAAGAAAGAAAAAGAGAAAGAGAGCATTCTTTCACAACAGACTACAACCCTCCCCTCGCTCCTCACCCCCTCCCTCCCTCCCTCCGCCAATCCAATTCAAGCCTCCTTCTTCTTGCTCTTCTCACCCTCTATCCCTCCCTCTCCCTCCCCCCGTCTAGCCAGAATTAATGATTTCACCCTGAATAGAACCCCTATATTCACACACACACACACACACACACACACACACACACACACACACACACACACACACACACACACACACACAC
>JBAJHX010000051.1:21993939-22016743 GCA_037176925.1 Amniataba percoides | reverse complement strand
CATAACAATGATGGAGCAGGAAGGGGGTCACTATCTTGATTCAAGGACACGTCGCTCTCTCTAACACACACACACACTCACACACACACTCGCTGCATTGATCGATGCAGGGAGGGAACCCACAGCTCCGTGGTTGCAGGACGGCTTCAGTCACCACTTGGCCACTGTGCTGTGAAATTACAGTGTGGGCAGGAGGTAGGACGATACGGCGATGCTGCATGATGAAGAGGATGATGATGAACCATGAGTGGGAGGTAATTATTCCCCCCCCACCGTACTCGTCTTACCTTCTGGTACTCGGAGTCCTCCGGCCTGAAGTCGCTGCTCACGAGCTGAAACTCCATGTTGAAGTGGGGCAACCGGTGGAGCAGATTCACCCACCAAGGCGGAGAGTAGTTCACCACGGCCGCCATCCTGCCGCCTGTCACTTCTTCGCTCTCTGACGGGGGGGGATCCTCACGCGGACGCTGCGGAGAAATTCACGAGCATTGTGGGCACTTCACTGACAAATCACACCTCCTGAGCGCCAAAATTAAAACCTCATAAGTGGAGTAATTACGGATGACTGGCATTATCATGAGGCCAACGTGATGAGTTATCGGCGAGTCACTTAACAGGGGAGGGACAAACGCGCCAGTCAGCAGCGACATGTCAACATGCTGCACGCTCCATCGCCGTTTGTTCATATTTCACATCATTTAGCTTGTTTTCTTCATTTGCATCGATTATCCACTACAGGTTTCATTAAAGTTAATTCCACACACCTGCCTTACATTAAAGCACATCTTTCAGGTGCTATCTTGCACATTTCAAGCACTCTTTAAACCAAACACTGTGAACTTTTGCACATATTTCATATTTTAAACGTGCCTGCACAGAAATGCAAAGCTCTTTCATTCAAATACCAGTCACACATGTTGTTTTTATTGTTCTTATACTAAGATTTCTTTTTATATTTAACCTCCTATTTTCTATTTATGTTGTAATTTGCAGCATTTGCTTTCATCTGTCTGAATATTTTCTATGTTAGGTTTTTATATATGTGAACACCTACTTTGCTATTAAACTTGATTTTGATTTAACAGATTAAAATAGTGGAACAGAGGATATTCCTCCTTCACTGCAGACTGATGTTCCCTTTCTTTTTGCCTATTAATGACAGGCCTTCGCATGTTGTGTGTTAAAAATGGCTAAAACACTGCAATATGACATATGACATCACTCCAGTCTGCTTTTTAAACAAATGCTGTTAAACTGGATAGAGTTTCCTCATGATAACGTGAATAAATATAATCATTTTTTAGCATTTAGTGGGCAACACCTGCATCACAAAACAGCTCACCTGTCAAACCATACACCATGAAATGCATCTTTAAGGGAACATTAATCCTAAAATATCATTTATAATGTTAAATATCACGCATGCAGGGTCTGAACATGCTGTTAAATGAATTATAGAAGGACAATAGGAGGGATGGCAGCTTCCTGGCTTCACACAATTTACGCCCATACTGCAAAACACACACACACACACGAGCTATGTGAGATAAAATGTATTATGGAGGATGAAATGGCCGATAAATGAAACAGCCTTTTCTCTCCTCACACACACACACACACACATAGTGATTTTACAGTAACACTCACATGTAGGTCAGCAGATGGTATCATATATATATATTTTCACATTTTAAATCCTTTTTTATTATATCCCTCCATCCTAAATGGTGATTCAATTGTAAGGGTTATTTTTTTAAAGAAAGGATAAAAATAAAATGGGATTATCTGGCATTAATCTGCTTTGTCCGCAGTCTCACGGAGTCTCCGGGGCAGCGGGGAGGAGGGAGGGCATGAATCCGCTCTGAGGCTGCCTGTCTGCGGATACGAGAGCGCGGAGAGTCCGGGGAGGTGCTGGAGGTGCTGGAGGTGCAGGAGAAACCTACCTTATCGGAGCAGCAGCAGCAGCAGCGGTCGTGTTGAGGTTGTTGTTATCAGCGGAGGGTTGTTCCAGGCCGGCTGGTGCCTTTTGTCTCCCCGGGGCCGGTGGCGGATGTGAGGCCGAGCTCCTGCTGCATCAACGCGGCGAGCTGCAGCGCCAAACCCCGCCGAGAGCTCCGAGCAGCGGTCACATCTCACCGCGACGACCCGCTGCTCTTTACGGCCCCTTTCCCCCCTTTTTCTTCAGCGTACAGGCAGATGAGGGGTTAAACTCGTTCACCCGCCTCTCTCCTGGTGTATTTATGTTATTTTTTTCTATTTTTTGTCGGTATATTTGGTGTTAAAGCATCCTCCGGTGAGCGTCCCGTAGGTGCTGCCGGACCGTGAAGCGGAGTCGGTGTTTAAAAAAAGCCCCGGAGGAGGAGGAGGAAGAGGAGGAGGAGGCGGACGGGGCTTTGCGGCAGCTCCAGCCCTGCAAGAGTGTGTGTGTGTGTGTGTGTGTGCAGGAGAGTAATGCGCAAAGAGGGCGCCCCCTAATGGTGAAACTCAGGTAGCACATCAGCTTTATTCTGTAAACTGTATATCAGTGATATTTGTTGAAAAAATCTACTTTTTCCACTTTCTGCTCCATCCAGGTCACAAAACTGCACAGATCTTCCATTTAAAAGACAATCATGTTGTATTATATTTAGAAATTTATTTCATGCTGTGTTTTTTATTTTATTTTCAGTGTTTGTTTAATCTTTCTTTGTGTTTTATGGGAAAACCTAGTAGGAAAACTAAATTCTGCTTCACAAAGTTGCATTGATTTTTCAATATTTTTCTAATTTTTCATCTTAAGTGAACAATTACAGCACTTTTATCTCAGTGGATCTCTATCAGCTACTCAAATGAAACTATCTAAGGACATGAACACATATAACAATGAACCTTTTCATATGGACACAAACAGGTTTTGCTTAAACACTGAATATGGAACAAGCAACACTTAATACTCTGCAATATATAACTTAATATAGCATATATTATAATATTTGTAAACAGATATTCTGCTCCTGTTTTAGTAGTCAAATTTGACACTATGCTGTATATAATATGAGACATATACATCTTTATATAGATATTTATGTATGAGTCTGATTGAAATTTTATCTGTTCATCTGCATGAATTACCCACTACACACCCACTGATCTAATGTTTTTTATTACAGTTCTTTATTATATAAAGACAAACAACAAATTAAACCCATGCTGCTGCACATACTGTACATAACACACCATCATACCCACCTACCCTACAACATAAGCCGTCCACATGCATCATTGCACTTTCACCGCTCAGTTGCACTCCATAGTTACACTTGCACATTATGTTTTAAGTTACGTAATGTTATGTTATGTTTGTTTATTTGTATTTTCTTTTCACCTCTTACATACTGCAGATGTGCTGGAAAAAGGCAAATTCCTTGTTTGTGTACACATACCTGGCCAATTAAGCTGATTCCATTTGTTCAAATGACATAATCATTTAGCTTGTTTTGATTATTTTATTCACTACATGCTTCATTAATTTGAAAATAACTTTGCCTTACATTAAAGCAGATCTTTTAAAATTCTGTCTTGTATCACAAATATGCTTTAAACTAAACACTGAGAACTTGTGGACTTTTGAGTTCTGCAAGACATTTTAAATGTTTTTGTACAAAAATACACAGCTTTTTCATTCAGATAGCAGTAATTCTGTACATATTATTTTCATTGTTCTATTTTTTTCTTTATATTTTATTGTGAGTATCCTCCTTGTTGTGCATTAATACTCCAAGAAATTCCTTCTATATGAAAACCTACTTTGCAATAAAACCTGATTCTGAATGAAACTATTTTAATCATTAAACACACAATATCTCTACTTCGCTGGAGCCTGGTCCTATTTTTCTACCAATTAATAACACTCCTGTACATGTTGTGTATTTAAAATGGTTAACACAATACAATATTACATATGACTTCAGTCCACTTTACTTTAAAATGCATTTGAACTGGAAGTATAGAATAAGTCATTTAATGTGTTACCACTTTGTAAAAATGCAACACATGCATCATGACAACAGCAGGCAGCATATCAGTGTCATAAAAAAAGCTCACGTGTCATTTTCACTCCAATCACAAACCATTAAATGCAGCTTACAGGAAAAAGTAGTCCTGAAATGTCATAATGGCAAAAATTCTCCTGTGTGAAGACATGCTGGGTCTGTGCATGAATTATAGCACAACAATAAGATGCCTGCAGCTTCCTCACGTCACCCAATTTATGCCCATTCTGCACATAAAGATATCTCTTCAAAATTTTTGAAAAATACAAGTTACAGTGGAGCTTTTCACTGTGCTGCAAAGTAACTAAGTATATTTACTAAAGTGCAACTTTGAGGTACTTACTGCATCACCACATACTATGTGCACACCATTTTCCATTCCTTTACCTCGTGTTTTAGTCATTTCTGAATGTGTGATTGTCTTTATACACACTTTAAAGCACTGTTAGAGGGCGCCTGTGACTGAAGAATTCCATTACCAGTAATCGCACCATGTAATCTTCATGTTGGGGTGGCTGTGGCTCAGGAGGTAGAGCAGATAATTAGTAATTAGCAATTAGTAGACGACCGATTGGAAGGTCAGAGGTTCAGTGTGCATGTCAAAGTTGCCCTAACACAGCCCCAAACTGCTCCCAAAGGCACGTCCATCGCTGTTTGTTTGTGTGAATGATTAGATTACATCCTGATGAGCAGCACTTTGCATGGCGGCCTCTGCCATCAGCGTGTGAATGACTTTTTCCATTTTCTGCTACATCACGGTCAAAAAACTGCACAGATCTTCCATTTAAACGACAATCATGTTGTATTATATTTAGAACATGTTTTCATGCTGTATTTTTTAAATTTATTTTCAGTATTTGTTTAATCTTTCTTTGTGTGGGAAAACCTAGTAGAAAACCTAAGTTCTGCTTCACAAAGTTGCATTAACTTTTGAATATTTTTCTAATCTTTTCATCTTTTGTGAACAATTATAGCACTTTTACCCCTGTGGAGCTTTATCAGCTACTTAAATGAAACTATCTAAGGACACGAACAACAAACAGATTTTACAAACAAGTGGGTACAAGACAAAAAAAAGTTCAAAACACTTTATATTATTTAATAAATGTTGTATTTTTTTATGTTGAATCTGTACCTGAGACCTGAGTACCTAAATATAAACTAAATTTCTAAAATTACTGCAGTGGTGTAAAAGTATAATGCTTCCTTGTCAATAGAGGACTACTTGTGTACACATACAAAACAAATTCCTGTCAGCAGTGAGTAAATGATTATCTGTCCATCAGTGCTTTCTGGCAGGAACCACATCAGGCGTGAGAGATTTTATTGTCCAAAAAAACCCAGCATTTTATTGAAGGTCTCAGAAATTAAGTTACACACATCACGTGGGGAAAACTGCACTCGTCCGTTCTCTTTGTCGACTCAGAGGTTTTCATTTGTTTTTCAGAGCACAAACATTATTGTCATCAGATCCCTGTGTTTTCCTCCACTGTACCAACTGTGTGTTTAGTATTGCAGCAGACTGATCTATAATTTATTCACAGTTTGACTCAATAGTGCATCAGTTGAGAATCGTCCCTCAGTCATTCCTCAGAATCAGACATCATTTAATAAGCATACATGGCAGATTAGTGTATCAGCGTTGATGCGTTACATATCAGGCGTGTCAAAGTAGGATTCGTTCGTTATTTTCAAGCCAGTGAAATCCAAAAGGAATTTACAGTGATGTGGCCAGTCAGGTTAAGAGAAATGAGCACATTTACTACTGTGAATTTAATTGGGATATCCATGCAGTAGGCACTTTGGCAAATAAAACAAAAGACTAATTAAAAAGAGCTATTTGGTCGAAACGATAAAGCACAACAATTATGTGAGTTCGTTCTCCTACAAAGAGTATCCTCGAGTCTCACGTCAACACTGGGATGCATCCACGTGTTGTATTTTGACAGTATCCTGAACATGACTGTGATGAATGTGAGGTGTTAATGTGCCTCTAAACTTCACCTCGTTAAAGATCTTGCAGCCATCCTCCCAGAATATTCTGATTATTACTGTGGAAGTAAAATGTGCATTAAACCGGAGACGATCAATCGGCAGACAGCAAGTGTTGTGTTCGATGTAATCCTGACTAATGCCGGAATATCCCAGCTGTTATTTGCAGATTCATTAGGAACCATAAAGATTTGGTACATGTGACTGTGCAAGTCTTCAACATACAGGCTCTGAGTGGAAACACAAGCAGAAAAAACACTCACATTCTCTCTCTCTCACAGACACAAACACAGAAATCCACACACTCTCACACTCACACACTTCAGAGTCCAGACAGTCTATAAGATTAAGACTTCTCTGCTTCTCAGAGGACGTGATGGAGACACGATGATGTCATCCGAGTCATCAGAATCGGCTGCGGCGGCTCCATCAGACTCAGACGTGCAACGAAGCTTTGTTTGGTCTGCGGGAGAGACACAGGTAAGACTGTGCTTAATCACCTGGATGCTGTTTTGATTAATTACATTTGATATCTGATAGATGATGCAGTGAATGGGATTTTAAGTACTTTTTAACATGCATATTTCCACATGAATATTTATATTTTCTCAAGATCTGGGTCTCATCTCTGCATATTTTCTTCCGGTAGACATTTTATTGCATCCGTGTTAAAACATCAGATTAGGGTTAAGCACACACAAAACTTTGGCTGATGTGTAGAACTTCAGCTTTTAACAATGAAATGCACAAAAACTAAAAACACTTCTTCTCTGACCTGTTGTGGGTGTCTTCCTGGTGGAGACGTGCCAGGGCTCTTCTTCCTCACCCTGCTTTTCCTCGTCTCTGTGGAGGGAGGCGACGCCTTGGCAGGAAAACAACACAGTCAGTCAGCAGCCATTAAGGCACAATTCACACATCTTCTCCAACATATGCACAGATGATGCAGCTGTGGTGCTTTTAACAGGATGTATTTAAAGTTACGCACCTTGCCATGTTGTGCTTGCATAAAAATTGACTTTATTCACAGTCCACTTGTGTTTTTAACCAAAACTCACAGCTATGGCAACCCTACAAGCCTTCAGAAATAAGAGGGGAAGCTAAAAAGTCCAAAATCTCTCCCACTGCACATCAAATGCAGCGGGCAGCCTGCAAAAAAAAACAAAAAACGCTGACATTGCTGCTCTTGTCTATGCACCCATCTGCTGTCAGCCTATTAGGGAAGCAGGGAGATGGAGGGGGGCTTCGGTGGGATGGTGGTGCATTCTAACAGGGTCGTTTGGGTGAGGCAGAAGCTTCGAACAGGCCTCCTGAACCGGCAGAAAACTTTCAACTGGGGTCATGCGAGGTAGCTACATTACTGCAGCGCGTCCTCGTCTGTCTTTGACGGGAGGCTGTCGAAGCTCTCCGTCTGGTGCAGGGGAGGCAGACGCCCTGGAATTAGATCAGTGTGCCAGCGACGTCCATCACTGCTCATAAAGGCGCCGTGGGGCAGATGTAATGAGCGATCCGGGAGGCTGAGAGCAGAGCGATGCTGTGGTGTTAAACAAACAGCAAGCCTGAGCCCTGACAAACTGTCTTCAGTGGCTCTTTCAATAGTGCGTTTCCTGTCAAGGTCATGAGCCTCTCTAGTGTGGAGAGGTCGCAAATTATCGGTCAAAACACAAGTGACACTAAATTTTTGATCAGAGGAAACTCTCACATATACAACATGACATATAGGTGTGAGATATGGTAAGATAGGGGAGTAGGAAAGTGTTCTGTGTAATTTTATTCATTTATTTATGGGGATTGCTCTCGTCTGTTTGTTTCTGTTCAGTGTGTTTGTTCATATACACAATAAAGACCTGATCACAAAAAACCTCACCTGCTGTGCTGGGTGTGTGCGATGAGCGAGCTCTTCTTGGTACCAGCGTAGGCAACTTGTTTCCCGTTTGAGAAGGCACAGAGAACCCTGAGCTGATACACAAACACACACACACACACACACTCATAACACTGCAAACTGCACTAACATTAACATTTCTCTGTGAAAATATGAGTCACCTCTCTATTGCAAGACTACAGCGAGCCAGATGTCCCCTGAATGCAGACTGTATGATCGTCAAGGCAACCGCATCCAGCTCTCCCTCAACGGAGGAGGCGACATCACCGCGGTTTGTTGCTCCTGCAGCCTGAAAAGAGGAGACAAGGAAGACACGGGGCAAAAGGGAGAATAAAAAGGGAGTAGGGGAGGAACAAGTGGTGAGAGAAAAAAAGCATGTATGTGGTGAAACAGAGAGATCATCATGGACTCATAGAAGATGCTTTCAGGGACATCTAGTGGTCACTTGGCTGAACTGCAGCTCTGCTTTATTTCAGCACAACTCTGCAAAGTGATGTTTTTACTCTCTTTTATTTTGAGAAAGTTGATGGCAACGCTGTGACTCTGCTCACCTTGATGCACATCTTGTTTTCACTTTTCCATCAACAAACACTGTCTTCTCTCCTCTTTCTCTCCTCCTCATCCTCCTTTTCTACTTTACTCTTTCACTCCCTCTGTATCTGCTCTGTTACTCTCTCTGCGTTAACCCCATGTCATATTAGACTTAGAAATTTGAAAAGCATTTGTTAGTAACCTGTGTCACTGTCCCGTCAGCTTAGCTCTGAGGATTTATTATATTTTTTATTAGGAAGCAAAATCTGCAAAAGTCCACTGTTTCCCTCTGAAATGTGGTGTACTGCAGAGGAGTAGAAGTAGAAACTAGCAGAAAATGAAAAGTGCTTCAGTAAAGTGCTTGAGTAAATAAAAGACAGTGATCAATAATTTTAAAAAGTGATACTGATCCTGAAGTGCTGCTTTCCAGATATAAAGTGACACCTGCATGAGAGTGTTTGCGTGAGTCAGACCTTATTCTCGGCGTCTTTCAGCAGATCCTTGAGCTGCGACTCTCTGAGGAGGTGGCCTCTTAATGCTGACTGCAACATCACAATGTCCTGAAGACAGAATGAAGAGAGAGACGGAGATAAACGACGGAGACAGGAAGTGAAATCTGGGGCAAAGTGTCTGGACATGTTTTATATAATATCTCTCTCGCACATCAATAACTTTGTTTACATAATTGCGCCGCGTTACACACTCTGTTTCTGTGCTCCCTCCAGCTCGTCTGGATGACCAACGCTGCTTTCTCTCTTTCTTTCTCCTCTGCATCCGCGCCCAGTTCTTCCCGTCCTTCCCCCTCCTTCTCCTCTGTGCCTCCAGTATCTCTCTCTTCTCTCTCTTTCAGACCTGCTCCAGCCTGAGTGTCCTCTTTGTCCTCTGGCGATGAGGCAGAGCAGGGCTCAGCTTGCACAGATCTCTCCTCCAGAGTTTGGATCTTCGCCCGCAGCTGGTCCAACTCCTGCCTGAGAGACACAAACATATAAATAAAACATAAACAAGTGACAAAATGCAGCTAGCAGCCATGGTGGATGTCCTCCAACAGCTGGGCTGGGGGTCGAATGTCAGCATTAATATCAGTTTCCTTGCTAACAGCGTGTGTGCATGTTAGTTTGTTAAAGTTAAACAAACTGCAACTGCGACTCTCTGCAGCTGGCAGCACAGATTAGAGGTTAGTTAAGTGCGTAAATAACTCGTCTTTTCTTTATATTGATTCGACCGTCACCCACACTGTCACGTCACTCTCCGTCGTCTCTGCTCCTCTCCTCTCTTCTGTTACATATTTAGACATTATTTGCATACAGACAATCCTCCAGTGGATCTTTATGACGATGCCAACTGTGTTTGCTGGGACATTTTTTACATAACTACAAAGCATCTGTGCGACAGCAGCATCGGCTGTGATCTGTACGGTGGGCATAAGGAGGTTTCTCCGTAAAATGACAGTTGTATTTGTGTCAGATATAAATACAGCAGCAGCTGGTGACAGCCCTTTTAAGTACCTCCATACATTCAAAGAATATGTAAATGTATGTGTGGGCGTTTTGACTTTAATAACAAGCCGAACTTTACAAATCTTACACATCTCACACTCACTTATAGTAGACTAGAGTGCATGAGTCAAATTACATATTTATAATTATATTCCAGCTGTATCAATGGCACATCACGAGTAAAGCATACTTATGCTGCTGTGTTTCTTTATCCCGTTCTTTTGTCTGTTCAGCTTTCCATCGATCTGTCTCTTTCTCCAGTTCTTCTCTTTCTGTCCTCAGCTGTTTCACTTCATCACTGAAAACACAAACACAGCACAGATTTAGTCTCTAAAACAAAAACCTGTGCTGTACGGTCGTAATAACTCTCACTGATGTGATAGGTAATGATGTAAGTGTACTGATAACCTGGTAAACCATCTAAAATGGTTTTCTCCCTCTGATATATGTCATGAATTTAGATTATTAACATGACTTGTGAAGATGATAAAGGAAAAAAACTGTGTGAGCACTCACTCTTTACTTGACAGCATCTCCTGAAGCTCCTCCTTCTCCTTCTCCAATTGGCCGAAGCGTTTTCGCATTTCAGAAACCTCCTCCTCTTCCTCAGTGTTTGTTCCCACGGAGACCGCTGCCTCTGTTGCTATGGTAAACCCCAGACTCTCAGTGGGCGTGGTCTGGACCTCCTGATCCAATCGGCCACTGCTCTTTGCAGAGTGGGCGTGTCTTCTGCTGTCCTCCAGCCTCTGATAGGAGGAGAGAGGGGTCGGTCTGTGATGGAGCCGCTTTCTTTGTAAGACAATCCCACATGGCTCACTGCACGTGTGCTCATGTGGACAACTAGTTACAGTTTTCTCTCACCTTCTCCACTTCCAGCAGCCTTCTCAACAGTCTCTGTTTACTCCACTCTCGGTAGCCTAGGACACACAAACACAGACTTTCTCCATCAGCATCACAGTACAGAAGACAATACCGCAGCGCTGTCTCACTGAATGCAGGGACTGAGATGTAGGATACAATTTTAAACACGCCCTCCCTACAAATTATGTTTAAATAGCCTGTTTATATAGAGATCTGGATTAATTAAACACACCCTTATAAGGACTTTAGCAATCTATTTTTAACAACTTTTGTTTGCAGGACTGTAACTGGGTTTTATCTTGTCATGATAAATATATAGCAATATAAGATAACATATAGAATTATTATTTATCCACCCCTCTATATTGTTTCATTGCTACTTGATTTCCTACATAATGCATCTCATTTGTTCCTGATGTATAATTGCTTAAGTCGATGAATGGTAAGACACGAGTAAACCATCTTCACCCAGCACACTTTCTGCTGAAAGAGCTGAAATCTGAGTGAGATTGATATTTTATACCTTCATCTGTATGGATAAACGGCATTATTTGTCTCCAGTGTTAATTTTTCACACATCACAACATCGCGGACACATATCACAGTAAAGTTACAGTGACTTTACACACTGCAGAACTGAGAGTCACATTTACAGCAAAAAAAAAAGTGAAATGGAATAAATGAAGTAAATGTCTTCTTATGAGGTTTAGACTGGGACGAGTGTGTCAGTGTAGTTTTGTTGCGTGAGAAAAAAAACACCTTTGAGTCCTCCTGCAGGACTGTCGGTGTCGAGCTCCTCTCTGAGCGTCGCGTTTTCCTGTTGGAGCTGCTTCAGGTTCTCGGACAGACGATGAACCGTGGAGCTCAGAGCTTTCTGCTGCCTCTGGGAGCATTTACTCTCTGCTCGACTACTGCGGACAGACACAGACAGAGAGGTGTGTCGTGACTTCATGAGAAAGACGGAGATAATGAACGCAGACAAGAGTATTACTGAACATTCATCACAAATCCTGCAACTCGCTCTTTTGACTGCTCTGTGCAGACAACCTTTACTTGATCGGGATCAAAGTCTCTGACTAACTGTTTTATCTCACCAATTGCAGAAAAGGCTCCTTTTATCCTTTCTGCGCTAAATGTTGGTCAAGGGGAAGGAAAGTGGCTGAACTTTTGAGTTATAAACACACAGTATTTAAGGTAAAAACAACTCCACTTACACAACTGTACACAACACAACAAGTAAAATCTGCAATATCCAGACTCAAATACTGACACTTTCAACAAGACATGTAATACAAAGGACAATTAGCTTTCTTTTGCTTATTTGGGTATTTGAAAAATAAATGCAATATGTGTCATATTATAACCTAAAATCATCTTAATCATCTTAAAAAGGTAGGCTTACTCAGGGTCACCATTTCTGGCTCCTTTTCTTTGTTTTTGTTTTTAGCACAAATTAACATGGAACTTAAAAATATTACCTTTTCTCTGCAGCGTCAAGAAGCATCCTCAGCCTCTGGATCTGAAAGACGACGCACACAAACATACGCTTTATAAGTTATGTGCGATTTCCACCTCAACAGCCAAAGACAACGTGATGAAGACACAGAGCAGTCAGGGAGTGTGTCTTTCACCCAAACACTATTTTTAGAGTTTGTCTCCTTCCTTTGGTGGTTGTTTCGGGTATTTCTCGCTTCAAATCCATACACGGAAACATGCCAAAAAGATTTTTCACTCTCACATTGAGGTGTAAAAGTAACACAAAGCAAACATGTTGCATCAGGAGGTGTCGACGTTACCTCCTCAAAGTAGGTTTCTACTGTGATCTTCAGCTCCTCCAGGTTGGTGGTCCTCAACTCACTCTGTAGTTTACTTGGGGAAAAAAAGCAAATAACCTGAACATCGTGCCAATCCACACACAAAACACACGGACATGTGCGAAAGTGGGAGAGTGTTTTACCTCAGAGCGTTTTCTTTCTCTCTACACTGCTGCTCCAGCTTCAGGATCCTCTGTTTCAGCCCGTTGAGAATCTGGATGGATGGGATCAATTTGACTAAATCTGTTAAAGATTGATCATAAAAACTATGATCTTCACCTGCAGATGTGACATACTCACCACGCTCCCTTCTTTTTTCTTATCCACCAAACTACGAGTATATTCAGATCCCTGTAGAGACATAAAAAAAAGTTTTGTTATTTGTCTTATTCAAAGTTTCCCCCACAAAAAAAAACTGAAGCAACTTAGTGATCATACTTTCGTGGGATCCAACAGTTCTTCGATCTGCTTCTCTCTCTTAGCGTTGTCTTCCTCCAGGCGGCGTAGTTTGGCTTTCATTTGGTGGTTGTCAGACCTCTGCGCCTGGAGGCTCTGCAGAGAACAGCACAGGTGATTAATCACACAACAAGTATTACGTAAAAAGAAAAAACTTCAACATATACAGAGTGCGTTTAGAAATCCCAAGGTGACAAACTGAAAAAAAAAGTTATCTTAACCTTCTTTTTCTTCCTGCAGAGGAATAAAAGTCTGAGTCAGCCACAGAACAGCACACTGAAGCTCGCAGGCATCAAACGTTGCTCAAGGTCATTTTAGCAGACCAGAAACATCCTGTTACACGGTGCTGAAGAAAAATCTCCCACCTCGCTACAGCACCCTGACGCACACTATGTTCAATCTGTGCTTCTTCTCCTTCTGCATCTCCTTTACCTTCTTGAGGCGAATAATCTCATCGTACATGTCCTCCTTCTCTCTGTGGTCGCCCGTGCCGAAGGTGAAGCCTGAAACACACAAGAGAGAAGAATCGTCACAAAAAAAGAGTCACCCACGTCCTCACCCTCGCCGCTAGGAAACATCAAACGGTGGTGATTTCATAAGATTTCATAATAACATCCTCTCTGTCATTTTCAGACACTGTCTCCTGATCCTGTCCTCATCCGGC
This sequence comes from Amniataba percoides, assembly GCA_037176925.1. Classification (NCBI taxonomy): domain Eukaryota; kingdom Metazoa; phylum Chordata; class Actinopteri; order Centrarchiformes; family Terapontidae; genus Amniataba; species Amniataba percoides. The sequence goes on along the minus strand of JBAJHX010000051.1, from coordinate 22,003,016 downwards.
TCCTCTGATCGGGACAAACTCTGACACTCAGCTTCATCGAGTCTCTGCTCTTCCTCACTTAAGTTTCACACACACACACTCTCTCACCGTTGGATCCAGAGAGGAGATGCTTGTGCTTCCTCATGCTCAACGTCTGTTTGAGAAGCTCGGGCGTCACGTCGCACTCCGACCTCAGCGTCTGGGACACATCTGCAAAACAGAAAACACCTTTTGAGAACGAGCTCTACGGCCCCAATCTGCATTATGCACAACTGATTTCCAGCAGCAGACAGCTATTTTCAGACAATAAAATAGTGAGAAACAAACTTTCAGCAGGAATAAGTCGATCTATAATGCAATGCAGCTAAACAGCACAGCAAACTGCATCTTTCACAGCTGAATCGACACCTCTCTAAAACTGAACATGATGACCTTTCTGCAAAACAAAAACTAAAAACATAACTATTCATGATTTATTGGAGGACTGTTGCATTAGACTGCATTAACATTAATAGATATGCATGATAATCTGCCAGCAGAGTGTGCATACACACAACATAAAGTGAAAAATGGAGGCAGGTTGCTGTGGAGGTATTCTGCCCACAGGTGGCCGGAGACAAATAAATAAATTAATCCCACAGCACAACACCTACAAAGTCAACAAACCAGCTGAACAAGTCCTCCCACTTCTCGCAGCCCCCCCCCCTCCAGAGGAGGAGCGACGCTTTACCGTGGCCGTTGCTGAGGGACGTGACGCGAGCCGAGCCGCTCTCCCCCAGCGTGTCCCCTCTGGCGTCCCCCAGCGAGGCCCTCGGGAGCCTCCAGGCCGCCACCGCTGCTCTCCGGGGGTTCATGTTCATGCTGGAGAGGTACGGAGACCCTGCAGGCATGTAAACACACACCACACGTGAACAACTACAAAACCTGGAAAGCAGAAAATGTCGAGGTATTTGGGAAAACTCCCCGCAGAGCAGCCACTTACTCGGAGAAGCAGGAGGTTTTCCCGAAGATCTTGTCCTCCTCGTTTTCTGATACTGGGGCATTAAAAAGGAGGTGTAAGAATCAAAGCAGCTCTGTGAGGCAGAAAATACTGCACATCCGAAGACACTGACTCAAACAGGCGTGAAGATAAACTACGCTGAAGAAGTTATTCATTAACTTGTTGATTTTGTTTTACCTTTTCCAGAACATCTGCAGAGAAAGAGAAGTTATCTTCAACCTGGATCACACAGAGGAGAATAAATAGAAATGTGAGTTTGTGCTTTGAATGTTCAGTCTATGATTAACTTGTTTAATATCAAATCAGCCATTACAAATCAGTAGTTTTTGAGGATTTCCAAGAATAAAGCAGCATACATTTCATGCAAAATTATTATTAATAATAAGATTTTTCTCCAGTCTTGCATGTTTTATTGTGAAATCCTTACTATTTTCACTTCTATAGGTGTCTAAAAGCCTCTCAAACACACAAACAATTAAGGATCTGGTTTAAAACCCCATCAAACGAACTAAAATTATTAAAAACATCCATCATTTCACTTTAAGAGGTTCCCGAGTGTTGGTGCCACCAGCTGCAGCTTTGAGGCCCACTATGGACACAGGTGGGCTCAATGCACAGGTGACTGACTGTGGAGAAATCCCTCACATGCACAAAGTCAGAGCACAGCCCAGGACTCACCAGCTCCTCGCAGTCCTCGTCAGTCTGCACGTCGCTCGCCTCCACAGACATCTTGGCGGCTGCAGCGAACATCACGAAGTGAAGTTGGAAAAGTGGACTTCACCTGTGTGTGGTCCTCTCATTTTATTATTTTTTTAACTTTCCTGCAGCTCTTTGCGGATTTGGGGAGAAAGCACAGAGAAAAAAACACAAGAAAAAGAGGAGGATATGAGCGGGGCCGCGGCGCTGCTACAAGCCGGAGTTGGTGCGCGGAGCTCGGCGGAGGGTCGGCGCGGGGAGCCGGCGGAGGAACCGGCCCGACATGTCGGCCTGAACCCGGCGAGAACAACGCGACACGTCGCTGCTGCTTCTGCTTCTGCTTCTGCTTCTTCTTCTTCCCGTCGGGCGTCTCTGTTTTCGCATCGGTGTTGCAGATCGAGTCGTCAAAGCAACCAGGGGTGTTGTTGTTGGTGGAGCTGCAGAGGGTCAGCTGGAGAGAGGCACCGGAAACCAGCAGAGCCGGGCTTCAGAATAAAAGCACACGCTATCCAGGTGTGTTTCAGTGAGATATACTTAATCTTGTTTTTTTTCATTAAGTGTGTTTTTATTTATTTATTTTATTATTTTATTTTTTGGATGAGGTGTGTTGTGAAATAGGATAAATATCTGATATATTTCAAGCAATATCTTCTTCAATCTCTCTCGAGGAACTGTAGGCGACACTTATTTTCAATTATGTCAAGAATAAATCTGTACAAAGTTATATTCAACAGCAGAATAGTTTGTAATCATGATTTTAAATTGACCTGAAGGTACAAATTGTCTCAAGTGCGTGCAGCACAATAGTTAAAGCACTTTTCTCATATAACGTAAAAGTGTTTCTTTCACTGTCAAATCACTTGAATGGGTCAAATAATTACTAAATGACCAATGTGATAAAGATTTTATATATATACGGAAAACATGTTTTTGCACATTCATACACAATCAGTTTAATTCTATCATTTAAACATCAGGCATTTATCTTTATTTTATTTAGCTGTTACTATTATCTTCATCATGATACTGTCTGTATCATATTTAATTTATTCTTGTACATACATTCCTTCACATTTTTACTTGCTAAGTTTGTGTGTTTCTGCACCAACATATCAAGACAAAGTCAATGTAAATACTTGTCGATGATATTAATTCTGATGAAGGTCAGGTGCCATTATGGGCGATATAAATGATTATGTCCCATCTTCCTGTCAGAGAAGCTCACCCAACACTTTTAATACAAGTGCAATGATGACTAAATAATATCATATGATAGTGATTAATGTGGAGTGTTAAACTGAGCCTTAGCCTTTTATTTTGAAAATTCAAGCCGGATGTACATTTCCCTCTCTGCTCAGTTTGACAGAGCTCAGATCTGAACTCAGATCAGGGCTGAATGTCAACACCTCTCTGCCCCCCCCTCCTCACTTCTGACTCATTTCCTCCCGTCGCTCATTGGTGGGGGGTCAGAAGGAGGGAATTTCTCCTCTGCTAGAAAGAAGGAAGGAGATGAGGAAAAGGAAAGGTGGAGGAGACTCTTATGACTGATCCAATGTTCCCTGATAGACCACAGAAAATCACCAACATGGGACTTTACACTGTAACTTTACCCACTTTTGACTATTTATTTTAACTTCTGTTTATCTATTTAATACTATCTGCCTTTTTATTAAATACTAATCAATTTATCATCCATATCTTGAACTTTAGTTATTTATTTTTTAATATTTTTGAGTATTATTAGAGGGAACATGTGACTGAAGATTCAAGATTCAAATAACATCTTGACTCTTTAATCCCATATTAGACTGTATGTCACATTTTACACATACAGAGCATGATTGCATATAAAAACATACATAAACACACTAAGTAATACGTAGTTTTCATACATAAATGATGAATCTGCTGCAGTTCATATCTTGTTTTATATGTCGTCATTAACATGATATATTCTGCATCTTATTTGTCTTGTTTTAAACACTTTGGTATGTAACTACATTCCCAGAAGCCTAACCTAAGTCAAAATATTTGTTTTTAAGTTCATTTTCCTCTTTGTGTTTCTGTCTGGTCGTTCCCTTTCTTCCCTTTTGTCCTCCAGATCATTTGCTAATTCACATTAATCTCCCAGGATCTTGCTTTCCTTATAACCCGCTGTTTTAATGCAACATATTTCCCTTTATCACCCCGTTCACACCACTCCATCATAATACATATAATACAATGAGTTGAAGGAGTGACAGACAAATACATTTTAAAATGACTCAGTATTTCATGAAAAAGATGCTGCCATCTCCTGACCTATAAAGCAGGAACCTTCTTTTAAAATAGGAGCAGGGAACTAAATAAAGACAGAGAAGAGAAAGCAGACAGATGATGCATCTAAAGTGTCTCTACCAGAGGGGATATCAGCACAGGAGAGATCTGTATTTCTGTACATGTGGACGAATAGAAATGTACGTGAACTTCTTCCACTCTCTGATGGGAGCTCGTCTCCTTCAGCACGGTTGAAGCGGCCTGTTGTTGCTGTTTCGTACTCTCATGCACTCTGTTTGTACAGATGTTGGACCCCACAGGGACACACAGCCAAGCAGACCAGCATACTTTTGTTCGTGGGCAAACAAACCCAATGCAGATCTTGTCCAACGTGTACAGCTGTCAGTTTTCTTACAAAAGAGTTGAACCGATGGTTTATAACAAAATGTTTTTGCTCTTTTTTTTTAGTGAGCCAAGAAAAATCGATCAGCTCAATCTTTAGTCCTCAAAATAAAAGCCATTGTCTCTTTTGGCCACATCTGCAGAAACATAACACTGAACAAACAAGATTTCATCACGCAGCTTTCTAAATAAATGTAACTTCTCAATGTTCTGTTCAGAGTTTCAGATGTACTGTGAGTGTGGTTTCTGTGTGACTTTGGAAAATCAAACAGGAATTCAGCGATTTCCTAAAACAACCACCACACTGAGAAAATCTTCCCTCGGCTGCTCCTCTACTCAGTGTTAAGGAGATCTTTTTCAGTGTTGCTGGCAATGTGAAGAAAGCCTTTGTGCCAGCTGGTATGTGATGTGTGTAAAATGTTGTATGGCAGAAATAGCATGCCTGCTGCCTCGTGAGCATCAAACTGGCCTACATGAACCCTCACCCGAACACCAGCAGGGATTTATATGGATGTGCAAACATGCCATAACATTACTAAAGCCTCCTTTCATAATATTACAGCCCTCTATTGATTATTCACTGATTTTTATTATACCATATAGACTTAATGTAATGCAAAAGACACTTCCTTAAATAAAATATGAAATACAGATGAGTGTTCCTGAATAACCAAAGAACAAAATCACTGTGAATGTTAATGAAATGACCCTCTACAGTGAAGACACTTGGACATATCAAAAATAGGTAAAGCACAGGTGTACCTAATTAAGTAAAACCATTAAAGATCCTGTTATTGCTCATGCTGCCTCACTGTCACAGTTGTTAATATCATTAGTAACACCTGTGAGTTCCCTTCTGTGACAAGTGCAATGAAAGTGACACTTCCAAACCTTTTCTAAGGATTATTTTTAATCAGTGTATAATTAATGATTGATTGCATGGAGGAATTTAGATCAGATTGTATTTAATCTGTGAAAAGTATAACTATGTACATCTGAGTCATCCTAAAGATTTACCTGGAGAACGCAGCACCCAGAGGTCAGTCCAGAAGAAAGAGGGCCTTGATCAAAAAACAGTGGCAGGCAGATTCAAGTCTTTGCTGTTGTGTTTCTAAATGCCCAGATGGGGGCGATGTGGTCTGAGTTGAGAGGTCTGCAGATTCAGGCAGACCAGGCCATGCTTTTTACAAGTGCCACACCTCCGCATTTCCTCCACAGATTCAATCCAAGCCCAGTTTCACATCCCGTCCACCACCAGATTCTCCAAACTGAGGCCAAGTCCTGCTCCAAACCCCAATTTTGATCCGAGCTTGACCGTTTGCATCGTCCACACTTTGTCTTTTCCTCTCTTCATTAATTTATGTGTCATTGACAAAAAACACTGTATAGGCTTTTATAAATGTGGGCTTTTTGCTCTCTTGATCCTCCGTCCCCAGCGTCTCCTTACTCATCATTTCTCTGGCAAACTGAAAGCTGCAAGACAGTTTGTTCACATTTTATCCAGACACTGACGTACAGAGACAAATATTAATGTAGAGCTTCAGATTTCAATCAACTCTTGTGCTCAGACACTAAACTCAGTGAATTCTTTAAATTTAGGAACAGGCTTACAAAAGCCTCTGGCAGCTTACAGTAATAAACTCACATTTTACAAAAGCAGCAAGAGAAAAATGTAAGGGGAAATCTTATCATTTTAATAAAGTAAAATACACAGTTTGCAAAACTATTATATTAACTATTATAATTATTATTATGAGAGAAGCAAGAGACTGAACAAACATCCACATGAGAGACGTGATGCTTTTCTCTGCTGATATCTTTCTTTTATGTGCAGGCTTGGTGACAACATGTTAAAGCTGTAAGTAACAACTCTTTTAGTTATTTAAGAGACTATTTTTATAATTAACTAATTCATCATTTTATCTATGATATGCCAAAAACAATAATAAATCCCCAAGCTTATCAGAGCACAAAGCAATAAAGTAGAACTGCTAATATAACAATCAACACCCAAAGTATTTCCAATCTACACTGACTTTAATACAAACTCTAACCAGGAAATGTTTGTTGTTTTTACTATGTGACATTTCAAAAAATGACTCCAGCAAACACACACACACACACACACACACACACACACACACACACACACACACACACACACACACTCCACATGTTTGCACAACAGTAATTTCCATAAAAATTCACTCCTTGTTATTGACACCAGAGACGTATGCAAACTTATGCAAACTTGCTGCGAACTACTCGCCAACTTTCCCACATTTCACGTTTAGAGTTGAATTTCAACTAACAGAAAACAGGTGGGGAAAGTGTGTCATGCTTCCTCGAGTTTCATTCAACAGTGTAGTTTTTCTGGTTTTATAGACAAGTGCTGACCCTCTGATGAACGTTAGTCATTTGCAGGCGAGGACGATGGACTGATATTATTCACTTAACACCCCAATCAGAGAAGTCAACACAGTGAAAACAGCACTCTGCATCACCAATATTATTGTATTAGGTGTGAGGACAAGATAAGCACACACCTGATGACACTGTCCAGTATAAATAAAGGTGGATGTGCAGACAGGAGTCCTGATGGAGCCCAGGGGAGGAGAGAGGAAGAGGCAGGCCTGTGGCCGGAAACGGGCAAAATTACAAAGAAGGGAAGGAGGCCAGGAAACAACTGAGGCTCATAACAGAAAACAACACTTTGAATTCAGCTTGATTTTCACACACATGCATCCAAAACATATTATTCACTAAAAGGCTGATGACACTTTGGAGGTCAGTTTGTGTGAGACGAAGAAGAGGAGGGATCTTACAACAGACATCCTCTCACCCTACAGCACACACATACGTTACCATGACGAGATGTCACCAGGGGCAACTAAAAGGTGGTGAGGGGAGAGAGAAAGAAACCTGAGGACCACTGCTGCTGCAGGGAGGGCTTGAAGTTGTAGTTTGGTGGATTTCTACGTCTGCAAATTCATCCAGAAGTCCTCTAAATATGTTGAGTTCACTTTGTGCACACCAGACAGAAAACAGGCCGAAACAGGCAACAGATAAACTTTAACTTGATTTTTTTCATGGCTGACCCAGCCTGCACACACACATACACACACACACAGTTTCTCACACACACACACATACACACACTTTCACACACACAGGCCTGCAGACAAACGCTGTTCTGTCAGTGTGTGAATGGCTCTATCCATGTGGAACTGAGGGTGAGCAGATCTCAATTAGAGGGAGGGAAAGTAGAGGAGGGTTAGTTGGGATGATACTGAACAGACTGAGTGTGTGTGTGTGTGTGTGTGTGTGTGTGTGTGTGTGTGTGTGAGTATGTGTGTGTGTGTAGGTGAGCAGGGGTGGGGTGGTTTTTTTGACAGAACTGCAGTGATCTCCCTCCAGCTCCTCTGTCTGGATCTGGGGCGTGTGCTGCCGTCAGAGGAGGAAGGGAAAAAAACTCCTGCAGCTTCAGGAGGCGGTCTGGATTTGCAGTCAGGGGACACTCATCACCACCTTCATCATCCTCATCCTCCCTCCCTCTCTCTCTCTCTCTCCTCCCTCGGACACCCCCGCACACACACTCTCTCTCCCTCTCTGGTGGGCGCAGCATCTCTCCTCTCCTCTCCTCTCCTCTCTCCTCTCCTCTCCTCGCAGCCATCATGTCCGCAGACCTGCTCCGGATCCCTCTGGGTCTCATCAACAGCGCAGGAAAGTACCTGACCGCGGAGGCTTTCGGCTTCAAAGTGAACGCGTCGGCCGGCAGCCTGAAGAAGAAGCAGACGTGGACGCTGGAGCAGACCGGGGAGGACGGCAGCGCGGTCTTCCTGCTGTCCCACCTGGGCCGCTACCTCGCGACGGACAAAGACGGCAACGTGACGGCGGACAGCGAGACGCGCGGCCGCGACTGCCGCTTCGTCATCACCGCGCACGAGGACGGCCGCTGGTCGCTGCAGTCGGAGCCGCACGGGCGCTACCTGGGCGGCAGCGACGACCGCATCACCTGCTTCGCGCAGGCGGCGTCCCCGGCGGAGAAGTGGAGCGTCCACCTGGCCGTGCACCCGCAGGTCAACGTCTACAGCTTCGCGCGCAAACGCTTCGCGCACCTGAGCGCGCGGGGGGAGCTCGCGGAGCTGGCCGCGAGCCGGGACGTGCCCTGGGGGGTCGACTCCCTCGTGACGCTGGTGTACCGGGACCAGCGGTACCACCTGGAGACCTGCGACAACCGCTTCCTGCGCAGCGACGGCGGCCTGGCCGACAAGACGGACGCGGACACCGGATTCATGCTGGAGTTCCGCTCCGGTAAAGTCGCCTTCCGGGACTGCGGCGGACGGTACCTCGCGCCCACCGGGCCCAGCGGCACCCTGAAGTCCGGGAGGAGCACCAAGGCCGGGAAAGACGAGCTGTTCGGTCTGGAGAGGAGCCACGCACAGGTGGTGCTGACCGCCGGCAACGAGAGGAAGGTGTCCACCAGACAAGGTGAGACAGACAGAGAGAAAGAGACAGACAGAGAGACAGGCAGGGGGAAAGAGAGAGAGACAGACAAACAGAGAGAGAGACAGACAGACAGGGAGAGAGACAAAGAGAGGAAAGTGTCCACCAGATAAGGTGAGACAGACAGGGGGTGAGAGAGAGACAGAGACAGACAGAGAGAGAGAGACAGACAGAGAGACAGGCAGGGGGAAAGAGAGAGAGACAGACAAACAGAGAGAGAGACAGACAGACAGGGAGA
>JBAJHX010000051.1:21957595-21993839 GCA_037176925.1 Amniataba percoides | reverse complement strand
GAGAGGAAAGTGTCCACCAGATAAGGTGAGACAGACAGGGGGTGAGAGAGAGACAGAGACAGACAGAGAGAGAGAGAGACAGACAGGGGGAGAGATGATAATGATGATGATGAGATAGGGACAGGCAGGAAGAGAGACGGAGAGAGAGAGAGAGAGAGACAGGCAGGGAGAGAGACAGAGAGAGGAAGGTGTCCACGAGGCAAGGTGAGAACAGAGAGAGGGAGACAGACAGTGAGAGACAGACAGACAGAACAAGAGACACAGAGACTGAGAGAGATGATGATGGTGAGACACACACACACACACCGTTTCTCCACACATGAAGTCACTGCATATCTGGGCACGCAGCAGATGCAGCTGTTGCATGATTTTGGCGTGTGTGTCTTACTGTTTGTGTGAGAGTTTGAACTGCAGACCCCTCTGACTTGATTCTCCTCACACCATGTGTTTTTCATTATCATGCTCTCACTTTCTCCCCCCTCCCTCCCTCTTTTTGGCCAGTCCCTGCCCAGCTCCACATTTTTCTGCAGTAACTCTATCTCTGCATTGTGGCTGCTGCTTCAGGGTCAGCCGCGGTCTGCAGTTATCCATCGCCCTTTATCTCCAGAGTAGACTGAAAAAACAGCCTGTTTTATTTGGGAGACAAAAGCAGATAAAATGGAGGGGGGGTGACTGTTAAATGTGGATCTTCAAGCCACATGCAACCTCTTTTGTCTCGCCGCCACTCAGTCTCTCTCTGCGCTGCCTTGCACAGGGGAGTGACCGTCTATCTGTGCAGCAGTCAATATGCTTTAATGCAGAGGTGTGTGTGTGTGTGTGTGTGCATTCCAGGGGAGATGGATAGTGCAGGAAGATAATCTTTGTCTGAATGAGGTCAGAGCAGGGCAGAGGACTTGTGACCTGATGTTTCATTGAAGCCACGTCCATTTAAGACTGAGTGGGTGGGGTGGGGGGGTGAACAAATGCAGCAGGAGGTGTCAGACACACATTTGGATGATGCAGGACCACCCCGTGCTTTCTGTCGCTGCAGCCCAACAACTCCTGATGGGGCGGTCGGCTCAGTGTGTGAGCATGCACAGACATTTTGTCAGGCTGCAGCTCGGCGGTAGAAATGAGGTTTTCGTGTCAGTCTCTTAATGAGGAGTGAGAGCGAGAGCTTTTCTTTCTGAAGTTTGATGTTTTTCTGTCATTTGAGAGCAGTCTAAATCATGTTTTGAGTCTTCCCGGTGCCTGCATTTGAACATTTTTCTATGCAAGTGGCATTAAAGCTGCACTGATTTGTAGTCTTTATAATAACAAAGGGTAGAAAGACTCCTTGTAATATGAAAGGGGTCACTCGTAGTGTTTTAGCATCTTGTAGTCATTTTAGTTTTAGAGACAAGCTTGCATTAAAGAAGCTGCATTGATGAATATTTATTATCAACAATGGATCAAATCACTACATGTGTTTGCTCATATTTGTCCAACCTACACAGAATCATCACAGACTGAGATTCACTCAGCTCTGTGATGCATTTTAGCATCTCTCAGCTCTTTGTTTTGGTGTTACAGCCTCAAATTTCACTGTTTGGGCTTCATTTCTCTGCTTTATTGCCGTTTCCAGATGCATTAGGCCACTGTTTCAGTGAGAAACCTCAGATAAAAACACCTGTATCTGCTCAGCATCAACAAGCAGCTGCATGTTGCATCTAGCTGGTGAACATAGCGGAGCATTTACCAGCTAAAGTGACAGATATTTCACTCAGGAGAGGGTGGAGACCAAACCAGAGCGTAAAGAAACACTTCCACTGTCCACCATATCAACTTAGTAAGGTGATGATAAGTTTACAGCTAGTTCTTATCAATTCTGAAAGGTCTAAAAATCCATTAATAATGCTTTACTAATGTTCTTATATAACTTAAACTTAGTCCCTTTAATATATAGGATTGATAATTTAATATTTAAAGTGTGTGACAATACAAGACTCGTCTATTCTCATTCCACAGTTTTACCAACACTTGTGATGTGATTGATTTTGCTTTCAAGTCTCATGTCAAGTCTTTAGGGAATGAAGTCTCTAATCCTCATGTTTGGGATTTAAGTGTATGACGAGTAGGATTCATTGGTTGCTGTTTGAACATTCAAAGTCGAACTCTATTCCTCGGCTCAAAGTGTCCGTGGTTTTTATTCTGTCTTGTACTTACAAAGCAGCAATCTGTTGCTATGTTTCGTTTTTATTCTCTGCCTGATTTGGTCCCTTTCAGGAGTGGCACATCCTCTGACTGGGTGTCACAATAAAACCTGCCGCACCTTTAACAGCTGGGCAGCGAGAGTTCGGGATGTTCTGCCCCTTTAAGAGACTATCTGGGGAACTTGAACATGAATTAGAGGGTAGAAGAGATTCAGACAAGGAGGAAAACCTCCGGGGACAAATGAAAACTGACAGCACACTGCCCCACTTTTCTAGGCATGGACCTGTCGGCCAATCAGGACGAGGAAGGGGACCAGGAAGTCTTCCAGATGGAGATGAGCCGCGAGGACAGGAAGTGTGCCTTCAGGACCGCTGCCGGAAAATACTGGACCCTGACAGCGAGCGGAGGACTGCAGTGCACTGCCTCCACCAAGTAACCACACACACATACATGGATATCCTCTACATCACATTGAGCACACATTATTTCACACACACCTTCATAGTCTGCTCACTGCTGTTTGTTAACGTGTGTTACAGGTCAGCCAACAGTTTCTTTGAGCTGGAGTGGCGTGACGGTCGCGTGTGTGTGCGTGCAGCTAACGGCAAATATGTGACAGCGAAGAAGAACGGGCAGCTGGCTGCTACTGTGGACAACGCAGGTCAGTGAAGGTTCAGGTGTTTTATGAACTAGTGAAAATAACTAATTACAACAGCTCCAGAGTTTCCAGAGTATTTAGTTTTTATGTGTCGAAGCGTAATGTAAAAAGGAAAAATTACACACCAGAGGCCCATTTTCCAAAAAGCATCCTCGAGTTTAGAAAAGCTTTAAATGATCTTAGTACCCTTGTATGTCTACGAGCTGTGTGATCTTAGTTTTTGAGCATCATTGCCCCGAACTGTCTGACACCACCCTGATCGGCTCGTGTCTTCAGGGGAGGCTGAACAGTTCCTGATGAAGCTGATCAACCGTCCGCTCATCGTCCTCCGTGGGGAGCACGGCTTCATTGGGGCTCGCAAACCGGGCATGCCGACTTTGGACTCCAACCGAGCCTCATACGACGTTTTCCAGCTGGAGTTCAACAACGGAGCTTACTCCCTCAAAGGTGGGCGACCGTTTCAAGACAGAAGATGTGATGATTTTAAAGAACTGTTGAGGTGTTTTGACATGTTTTACTATTTTATTTAAGTCAGAGAGCTCAGATGATCAACACAAAAATTGAATTGATGAATTAATGTGTAAAAATGATGTGGTTATAGCATGATTTCGTATCCTGAAATATTATGCATTATTTATATTGGCAAAGTTGGGACAGCCGTAAAGAATATTAACATATTTTTTGCTTTATCAAGTTGATGTGACAAACTGCTGACTATTTACACGTCAAATCATCAAATATGAGGCAGCATCAGCCATTTGGAGACATGTTTCTGGCCCCTGATGAATATAAGTTTGATACTCTGTTAGCTCCCAAGTCCTGAGGGAAATATCTGGCTCTTTAGCAGCTAAATGCTCCACTAATTGCAGGTGCCTGGTGGTGCTGAGGAGGTGCACCCAAAACAGCTGAATACAGGATGTCTTAATTTCTTTGTAAAATAATGTAATAATGATGCACGCAAAAAAGTTCTTCCTTCAGCTAATTCACCATCTTGCATCACTATCAGCTGCCGTGTTTTTTCAGTCACCACTTGGGGCACTTGAGTCTGAAATGATCCTAATAATCCTGCACGTAGTGATTTGAGTGACTTTTACTTTCCAGGTAGCCAAAAGTTCAAATTTATGTCACATTATCCTCTGAACAATGTCTTTATTTGCTCTTGTCTCAGTGTGGGCTTTAAAAATAGTCCTCACCACAGCCCTGCATAAATCCAATGCACTTTAGAGAAAATCAATATTTAAAACATCTTATGGGAATAATATTATGACTGTATAGATCAAAACTGTCAGTCATCTGAAACCTTTTATCAATTCAATCAATATGATGTGTTATCTTTCCTCTTTCCCCTTTTTACCCTTAACATTACCATAACATTAAACGCAGCGGCCATATGTGTGATTATGTAACACGTTACTTTGAACGCATTAAGATGTCACCCGTGCACCGTGAGTGAATCAGGCTTCATTAATCACCTGCTGTTTGTCCAGACTCCCAGGGGAAGTACTGGTGCGTTGGAGACGACACGTCGGTGGCGTGCAGCAGCTCCGAGCCCACCCAGTTCCTGTTTGAGTTCTGCGACCTCAACAAGATGACCATACGAGCTCTGGGGGGGAAGTACCTTAAAGGAGACCACGCCGGGGGGCTGAAGGCCAACGCCGACTCCCTGGACAGCGCCACCCTCTGGGAATACTGAGAAAACCCAGCCGGAGTTCTCCACTGGCTGACACAGCGCTTCAAACTATTGATAGATAGACTGTAGGTAGCTGTTTTTTTTTGTTTGTTTTTTTGCATACGTGTGTGCCTGTGTGTGCGCGTGTGTAGTTGTGAATTTGTCTGGATGGATTTGTGGTGGAAACTGAAGCGGATAAACTAGAGGTCATGGCACCAAAGCACTACAGGTGTTTTCCTTTTTGTATTTTTTTTTCTCAGTCATTATCTCTTCTTACTGGGCTTTTTACTGGAGATTTGCATTTACGATGACTTGATGTTCGATGAATCAATCATAGTGTGGTTTGCACATTACTCGTCTCCCCTCCCAGTCGAACTTACACAAGCTGACGAGCCTGATAAATGTCAGGATGATTACCGTCATTAGTCGTGCCTGTCTGTGGTAACTACTGGTGTAAACGAACGTGTGGAATGCTATAACTCATAACTTACAATATCTAACCTTCTCCTGCTAAGTGTCCCGCTGGCTCTGCCGCGCTGCTTTCATCTCCTGCTGTCTTTCAAACTATAAAGCATCACACTCTTCAGATAAAAGGGACAATACTGATTTACATGTCTCTGCTGTAAATAAGGCTTTCTTTGTCATCGAACGCTTCAAAAACGTGGTAACCGTGGAAACTTAAAGTGTAAAGAAACACATGGGATGTCGCCGGCAGATCAAATAAGTTGTTCGCACGTATTCTACTTAACGCACCTCTTCAGTTTTCCTCTCTTACTCATAGATGTGCAGGCAGACAAAATCTGTATATAGACAGATGCCTCTCCAGGAAGTAGTCTGTCATCCAGTCAAGGCAGTAATCCACTCGGTTCTTTGTGGTTCCCCAGATCAGCGTAAGGTTTTCAATTATACTTCAGTAGGAAACAAATGAAAGGAGCTTTCTTTAATTAGAATGAGCCTCCTGTCTGGTTAAAAAGGAGCGACAGGGAGGTGGCGGGTGAGGCCTATTTACTGCACACTCAAACGCACATGAATGCACTCAAATATGCAGTCATAGATTTATAAATTTCTAACTGTGACTTTAAATCTGCACAATAACGTAGTGTCCAACTGCAACACGTGAAAAGCACATGTTTGTTGTGATGAAACGTCTGCCTTAGATCGGGTGCTGCTGCTGGTGTGTGAACACAACGATGGAGTCAGCCATCTCTCTGGCTGTTATTGTGGCTGTGCCTTCCATAGAGCATCTCAGTCTTTTTCATGTTCGTACATTTGAACTGAACGCAGTAAAAACCACCAATAAAGTTTTCCCTCTTAATGGTCTCCTCGAGTTTTCTTTTCGCAGCTTGATTCTGCAGCTGTCCTACTTTATTCACACAGCTGTAATTCAAACTGTTTTCTGCCTGAGAATAAAAAAAAACAGCATTAAGTTTCTGGGTAACATATGGTGCCTGACATTTAAGCAGCATGGCTCTAAAGATGGAAACTTTGGTTGAGACTGAAAGATCTCAACATCTAAATGGACAGGCACAAATTCAGCAGGTCCACAAACAAGGTGATGAACCTTTCCTGTATCTCCACCATGAGGTTCATGAGATAAAATACTATTCCCGTCTGTAACAGGCAAAACTAAGATGATGAAAATGGCACACGTGTACTTAGCAAACTTCAGCATGACGTCACCAGCAAAGCGCGGCCTCACAGAGCTGCTGATATGGCTTTTAACTCTTGCTTGTAATTTTGGTGAAGAGACACTGAAAAGGCCCCGAGAACAGGCTCAACTGTGTAAAATGTTCAACCAGACTGCAGAGAGACCCAGAAATGTCACCTTGATGTCACCTTGACAACACATCTGAACTTATAAATAGCTGTGAGAAAAAGAACCAGATCAGAATAATTGTTTAAAGGATGAGGATGGTTATATTTCATATATTTCTTATTGATATTAAATCCAATGAAAAGACGAAAATAAACAGTGACTAAGTATTGTCTGTGTCTAAAGAACTATTAAATCACACCAGTGAGAAACGGAAGAGAAAAGGGCGTCGTTTTCTCTCCCTTTAAACCCAGAATGGAAACTGAGCCAGGCCCATCATGGCTTCAGTTTAGCCCTCAGCCATCTTGTTCTGATAAGAAAAAAATCCTTTGTCATGATATTTGCAAACGCTGTTGTGTGTGGGAGAAGGAAGAAAGCGCCTTGCATCACGTCCCCCTTGAGATTTCACCGAGCCAAAACCGTACAAGAGAAAGGGAGGCGAGGGGAGAGGGAGGTAACCTACTCCACTTTCTTCGTCCTCTCTGCAGAGGCAACTCAGCTCTCCTGCTCTTTAAAAAACAGAAACACTCAGTCATCCTAATGCCTGCTGAACTTCACGTGTGCGCTTTGATGCCGACGAGAGACGGGAACAGGCCGACAAACATCCCTCATCCTCCACTGCGGGGATCTCTTCATGTTGCCATGGTAACAAGGATTGGGCTTTGAGGAGGGCGAGCATTCGGAGACGTAACAGACACACACACACACGGATCAATAATTTTAATAAACCTCGTAATAGACAAAGTGAACAACAACAGATCCGGTTTCTCAGACGATTCAAACACTAAGTGGCCGAAAGAAGACACACGATCGGGCCTAAATGAATTGGAGCTTCCACTGTGCAGTACAAATAATACAATAATACTCCCATTCCCACTTCTTTTCAGTCAGTCTGTGTTTGCGTGGTGTGTGTGTGCTTCACTTATCATCTGTAAGAGAAAACACTTGGCAGGGTCTGGTCAAAACCCTCCCCCCTACCAGAAATAGCTGACATGGCACTTAAGTGGAAGAAGAGGAGAATAATGAGCAGAAGAAGGACAAAGCAGGAAATGAATGAGATGGAAGATAAAAAGTGAAAGAGGAGGTTCTTGGTGATGAGAAGTAGGGCAGATTTTTTTTCTTTCTGCACATGCAAAAGGGGAGTGCTGACTCAGCCGGGGTTATGAGTCTTGGACAGGTTTTGCACAGAGAGAAGAAGACCTCATTCACACTTGCAGAACTTGCAAGAGGATACTGTTGCTGTCCAGTGAGAAATCACATAAAAATCTCCAATTAAGATGTATATGAATTTTATCAGATGAGTTAACATCAAATGTCCCTTTGTGAGCTGAGAAAATCCTTAAATAAATGGCATGCAAACATTAGCTAATTAGGTCATGAAACTAAAGTATTAGACTAATTTAATTTTGACCTCATGACTGCCTTATATAAAGACGTAGATAATCGCCAAAGTTACATGAATGTCTGTGTACAGTTTCATGTCTGTCCGATACTAAGAAGCACAAATTTCAAACTGCTGGTGGTGCAGAATGTAAGTGATTGAAAGCTGGTGTTCATTTTTTAAAATACTATTTCAAATGTCAAGAATAAACCTTCATGACCAAAACAGTTGGATTACTGTATGTTTAAGGAAGTATCTCATACACATACTAAACATATGTTGAGCATGACAGTATCTCTGTGTTTGTGGGTTACTGAGTTGTACTGAACTGAAGCTCTGCTCCACATGAATCACATATTTCTACAGTTATAACATCAGTAATTCCCCAGCACATACTTATAGTAACTCTGCACAGTCTGAAACCTTCTGCCCTGTAATGTTTTCCTCTTGGGTCTTCTGCTGCCATCTAGTGTGGACAGTGTGAAGATGATCATGATTTGATTTTACCAGAATGCCCAAAATGGATGTTGACAACTGTTTTTTATGGTTCAGGACAGTCCAGGTTAAGGAAATCTGACACACCATATTTTATTTTAACCCAGACGTTTTCAAAAACTGCATCTGTGGGAATCCTCTTCCTCCTCCTTTTTTAGTTTTGCACAGGGATCATGATTGCAGCATAATACTGTTCTTTGACATAACGTCACGCCACACCAAATACAATTTAAAAAGTACACAGGTATATTTTTTAAATCTCTGTCTCTGGGAAAATGGGCAGTCAAATTCATCAAAACTACCACCTTTTTAACCTAATTACACACATTTAGGCTATTGAATGTGATCTTCTTTTGATCATTCACTTAATATTTTTTCACCTCATCTGAATCTATGCGCTCCACCACTCAATCATCCTCCCATTTTTAAAACTTGCTTCCAGTGTTATAGAACTTGTAACCTTGTTTGAAGTTCCTCTCCTGTTTCAACACGGCAAATCTAGGTCCTTAAAGAAACTCCTTTATCAGCCAGTAGAAGAAGGAAGAAGTTGACTTGCCTGGACTGAGCTCTGACCTCGAACTCCGCCCAGCTCGTCTGGGATGAACCTGGACGCCGACTTTGAGCCGGACTATATCACGCAACATTTCTGACCGACCTGAGCATTAGCTTTGTGGCCTAATGGAAGCAAATCCTTGCAGCCAGGTTACAAAATCTCGTGGAAAACCTGAAACCAGAAGCTGTTATAATAAGAACAGTGACAACCAGGAGGTGTTCATACTTGTTTCATACATGTAAGAGTTTATTACTGCTCCTGAGAGAGAAACAGATGCATGACGAGCAGTTGCTTTGCAGAAATGAAATAATGCTGCAATGCCAAACAAAGGCCAAGACACAGACAGTGAACAGGTGCATATAAAATGATTCCGTCCGTTTGCATCCACAGAAAGTGTTGTTGCAACCAGTGGCTTTTTTATTCAGTCCGTTTCTGTCTTATTTGCTCCCTCATATTAAATAGGAAGTGGTGACCTTCTTCAAGGGCAGAGATAAGCTCGAGAACAAACTCATGCACGCACCAAAATGCACGCACCCATTGACAGATTATCGCAGTATCTGTTTGCCAAACCGATACGCCACGTCCAGCCAGACAGTGTGAGTCAGCCGGGACGACAGAAGGAGTTTTGTTCTGTATCTTGTGACAATAAATGAGGAGAAACAAATTAGGGAGGTTGTCTAAGTCCCCCCCCCGCCAAACGGCCTCGAACGAATCTGAATAGGACCCATCTGCTGTGCAATAAATCTGTTTGACTTTACCGCACCATTAAAGCGCTTCTCAAGAAATCCACGTAGGTGTGGCCCATTCAGACAGCAAACATCCCCTGCAAGATTTAATTTACTCCCAACTGATTAAAAAAAATAGCATCCGATACTAAAAACCCAACACAGGTGTTTTTAATAACAAGAAGTGTGCAGCACAGGACACAGTGTTTATGTATATTTAATATGTTTGCATTATACGACGGATATTTGTGGGAGATCATTAAAGAGGAACCTTCCATGACTCACACCTGAAGTAAATAAGACTGCATGTGTCTGTATCTTGGTTTTAGTGCATCTCTTTATGACCGCCAGGCTTCAGGCCGCGACATCACAGGGACACATTAACAGAAAGTCATTGGAGCAAGAGCAAAACCAATGATGGAAATGAGCTGGAAAAATGCAAAACAAAGGCATGGTCACCGAGTATTAATGCGTAAGGTCAGCTGGTGACACGTGCTGAGTTCTGATAACACAATGAAAGTCCACAACAGCTGAGAATGACAGCGGGTCACTAAAGATTACACTGTCTGTGCACTGTAAGGAAGTGTGGCTGGACAAACAGCACTTCAGTAAAGTTTTAAGGCAAAGGCATTGTCAGAGAAGCTCCATTTAAAGGATCTTTAAAATAGCACACATGGTCAACGCTTTATTTACTGCTTTTCTTAGCTAGTTAAAGAACATATAGAAACCTGTTGGCACATCTTTACAGGATACTAAACATGCTCTTCTGCAGCATGTGACAGTTGTTTCAGTATAATATTCATCTTGTGTAATGTTTTAATGCTGCTGTTTTGGCCTGTGAAAGAAAGACGTTAATGAATAAGTTACAGTATAACTTATAGATGAAACCCCCCAACAGTAGATAGAATTAGCTCTGCCTTGACCATTAAAACACTGTTATATAATAAATAAAGCAAGTCAGATCTATTTTCTGTACTGAGGTGCTCCCTGTATATAAGGAAGAGCTCTCCTAAAACAGAAGAGAAACATGGAGGAGCAACAGAGGAGGGATCTCTCTTCACAGACGGACTGACATGCAATGGTAAAACTACAGTGTGGGGCAACCAGGATGACAAAATGATGAACAAAATAAACATAAATAAAAAATATATAATACATCCCCTACACCAAGAGGAAAGACACACCAGGAAATCCTGCTTCCTAAAGTGAGAACTGTTGAAAACACAAAAATATCTGCTCAGTGAAAACTCTAATCATCACATTACTAAATAATATGATGTGGAAATACAGACCTCCATGACTCACAGGCCTGTAAACATGAACACGTGTGCACATGTGGTCAGCATGAGACATGATGATTGTTGACACAGCATTAAAAAAATGACATTACAATCATTTATGTTTCCATGCTGCTAAACGTGGGAGAGCTGCACAAGCCGAGCTGAAGCTTGGCCTGATGTACACAAGCTAGAGAAATGAACCATTGCACTCCACTGATCACACTTTATGTTGTGTTGTGTTGTGTTATGTGTATTTTCACTTTACGTTATGTTGTGTTATGTTATGTGTATTTTCTTTGTTATGTAATGTTATGGTTATGTTATGTTAGTTTTTTTATGTTATGTAAGTTATGTTTATTTATTTTTCTAAGTATGAGAGGGTATTGAAAAAAATGAAAAGTCAAATCTCTTGTATGTGCACACATACTTGGCCAGTAAAGGTGATTCTGCTTCACCTCAGAGAGAGGGAGAGAAAGAGAGAGAGGAGGGGAGGGGAGGTTACCGGTGGAGCGCAGCCTATAAATACTCATTCGTGCGTAAAAGCGCGCAGGAGTCCGAGTCCCTGCAGGTGATCGGATCCCTGCAGGTCGGGTCAGCATGTCCCGGTCTGGGCGTCCCGACACGGTCCGCCTGGTGTTCCTCGGGGCGGCGCGGGTCGGCAAGAGCGCGCTCATCCACCGCTTCCTGCACGAGCGCTTCGAGCACAAGTACACGCGCACCGTGGAGGAGCTGCACGTGCTGGAGTACGACACCCCCGCGGGCAGGACGCGCCTGGAGATCCTGGACACCAGCGGCAGCTACTCCTTCCCGGCCATGCGGGAGCTCTGCATCCGGCACAGCGACGCCTTCGCGCTGGTCTACGCGGTGGACGACCGCGCGTCGCTGGAGGAGGTGCGGCGGCTCCGGGAC
The DNA here is from genome assembly GCA_037176925.1 of Amniataba percoides. Classification (NCBI taxonomy): domain Eukaryota; kingdom Metazoa; phylum Chordata; class Actinopteri; order Centrarchiformes; family Terapontidae; genus Amniataba; species Amniataba percoides. The sequence goes on along the minus strand of JBAJHX010000051.1, from coordinate 21,982,184 downwards.
GAGATCCTGCAGCTGCGGGGGGGCGACGGCGCGCCCATCACGGTGGTGGGCGGCAAGGCGGAGCTGAGCGAGGCCGAGGGCCGCGTGCTGCCGGCGGCGGAGGTGATGGCCACGGTGGAGGGCGAGTGGGGGGCAAACTTCGTGGAGGCGTCCGCGCGCACCGGTGGGAACACGGTGGGGGTTTTCCGCGCGCTGCTGCAGCAGGTGGAGCCGCAGCACCGGCTGAGCCCGGCGGTGTGGAGGAGGCGCAGGGACACAGAGCCGGTAGTGAAGAAGAGGAGGCCACCTCTGAAGAAGACCCACAGCTGCGTCCTGTCATAGAGAGAGAGAGGGGGGGGGGGAGCTCACCTGTCCGGACTCTGCAGCTGGACTGCGCGTGCTCAGGTGCTGCTGGTCCACCTGGTGTCTCAGTCAGGACCACAGACTGTATGTACAGATCTGCTCTGGACAGTCATTCTACGAGTTAAATATCTTCATGTACAAGCATTTTTAATTTTATATCAATAAAAAAACTTTTTTTGTGATTTTTATTGTCTGATGTTTCGCTCATTTTCAATCTACACCTCCACTCAGGTTGCTTTACTTTGTCCAGTGAAAGACTGTGAGCATAAGATATTTTAAATATCTATATAAAAGTGCAAACAGACAACCACAGTGTGAAATTCCCCATAAAAGTTCTGCATTCACAAGGAAAAATCAGTGTCACTGTGAGAAATACTTTGTATTATTATCAATAACACATTAATGTATAGGCAGCATTTTATTATTTCAGCTGGTCTGCGCAAAGCAAATTTTGGCATCGTGATATAATGGTAATAATACAGTGTGTTGTATTTTATGTTACTGATCAAATATTTGATCTTACAAATTATAGCTGTGATGAGAAAAGTATGCCTGTGAAATCAGTGGAGCAGAACTATGATGAAATACTCAAGTTTAGCACAGTACTGGAGTAAATAATAGTTAGTTATCTTCCACCACTACAGTTCACCAGCCTGATAGTTTTGTCCCTTTTGAATATTATCAAATAACTTATGTCATGCCAACTTCACCCCGGCTCAGTGTACCAACCTATACTGTATTGATTTAATACTTGTTATGTGTTTACAAAGACCATTGCAATTATATTTTACATATGTTGAGTGCTCCATGTTGAGGAGCCACCACTAAAGCAGGCCTCTTGATTTGGGTAATGTCTTTGACATCTGAGTGAATCTCACTACAATTCAGCCATGAGCGCCTCATTAGCTGCAGGATTTTGGGATGTAATGCAGGATGCACAGAGACAGATTTAAGCTATTTACATGGAACATGAGCTATGGTAAATACAACGCTTTCAAGTCTGCAAAAAGGCCCTTTAACCATTGGGAAGCTTATCATGGTGCCTTAAGGAAGTCGGGACTCCTGAGTTTGTTTCCCTCAGCACTTTTAACCTCTTAATATATTTCTTCGTGTCTTCATTCCCAAAGGTGGACACAAAATATTATAATTTGCATGTTTAAATAGTCTTTGTGGGTCCATAAATAAATCAATACAGCCTGAGCTTGTTTTTTTCCCCCTTTCTTGGTCATTCTCAAGTAGCGAACGTCAGCTGCCTTTGAGTGGATGCAGATCATGCACAGAGGAGTGCTTGATAAAAATAGCTCCTCTGTGCATGAAGACACATCGTGCTGTTTTCGATGCTAAACACACACGCATACACGCTGTCAGGTGGAACAAAGAGGATAAACAAATGCGCTGATCTCATGGTTCTTTCATTCATCCGTCCTCTCCTCATCCACTTATTCTCCTCTCATCTTTTTCTGTTACCCCCACGTCACTTCTATCTATGATCTGCAGCTGAAAATGGATAAAACACTGTCATGGGCACGAAAACATCAATAAGGAAGAAGAGCAGTCCTTTCTGGAGCACACAGTGTCTAAAAAAAACACAAGGCTCCTGAAATCTTGTGTTGTCAGTGAAACAGCACAATACACGACACGCACCATAATACATCTTTTTTGAATAAAAAAAGAAATAGCTTTAAGAATATTATATTGTTGGGGTGAAACCCGTGTTATTCTTCACTGCATGAAGGGAACGAAATGAAAAGAAAGAGTCTGATGCTGTAATAAAGTCAAATAATGTCACGTTCAAATACAAGTGACTTTATTTACCATTCGCCAAGATACAGATCTCCTGGAGTCATTCGAATACGGAAACGACCAAAAGAAAATGAAGCAGGACTTTTATTTATAAAAGGACACAGAGATGATATTTAAAGTAAAAAACAAAGAGAAAAATCTAACAATAAAAGTTCAATAATATAAAACACATACATTTCATTTGGAGTGCGAAGATGCACTCAGGCAAACATTTATTAACCTTTTGTATGGACACCCTTTATCATAAGTAGTAAATGAATAGCAGCAGTGCTCTGTGGGTAAGTAAGATATTCATGTACCCACACTATATTTTGAGCAATGTCGCCCCTCACAGATGAGAAATCAAATCAAAATCTGAGGCTTATGTTCAAGCAAAATCTACTGCATTGAAAGTAGTGAGTGAAGTTTAATTAAGTATAAGTACATTAACAACATCAGCAAAATTGACTTAAAGTGTCATTAGCAAAAGTAATGTGTTCATGAGGTGGCAGAATGAGCCTGTCAGCTACTGTATTGTACATTTTTGGCTTTATGTGTGGATCACACTGTTGTTTTTCAGATAATTGAACCACTGTTTACACCACAGTTATTGATAATCACATTATATGTCTTATATATCAAGTCTGAAAACAAACTTGTACTTATAGCTGTCAAATAAATGAGTAAAAACCACAATACTCGATGTAAAATGTAATGGAGTAACAGTGCAAAGTGGCAGCAAAAAATGGAGATACGTACATGTGCAGTACATCGCTGATAAGCAAGTGGGCTGGATTTATGTTTTCACACTAAACTTGAGGAACAGTCGCCTACTTTCACTTTTGTCATGTGTCTTTTGTACTTTAACATGCATTTATCTACACACAGCCTTTTACGTAGTGCAAATATGACTATGAGTTCAATGAATACTTTATAACTGTTCCTCTTCAAACATTAAATAACTGCTGAACAACCAAACACACAAACAGATTATTTCCTCAGGCTGTCACACTGGTGAACATTTAAAACCAGCCAGGAACAATCCCTGTGCAATACCACAAACATCCACTGAACCAGCAAATAATATACTCTCATTATCACCACTATCAAACACAAATCTATGCACACTGTATGTATCATATATACTATACTGTCACATAACCTATGTCATGTAAGCCACCTGTTTCAGTAATCATGTTTATTTCAACATCCCTGTCACTGCACCATTGCACTGTTGTGTTGCTCTATACATGTTACTGTTGTTGTGTCATTATTATTTATTTTTTGATGAATGTTTCTATATATTTACGGTATTTTCTTCCTTGTGCAGTGTGTGTGCACTTACACTTGTTTACTGTTTATTTTCACCTTGTTTAGCGCTCGTCCTTGTTTTAAACTGTGTGTATCTCTGTTTCTGTGTATGTTCGGTGACAGTGTTGCATAAACCGGAGTCAAATTCCTTGTATGTGTTCACACGCCTGATCAACAAAGCTAATTCTGACTCTCATTCACAAAATCAACTTGATCGCCACAACTGTTTGAATTTAAAAACCCCACTCACACTACAATTCCCGTCGAGCACTGCGCTAGTCGGAAATGACGACCGCCCTGCCACCGGGGAGTTTGGCCAATCACGGCGCAGAGTGTGCCACTTACCGCTCGCTGATTGGCTGCTTTCGCACCTCGCTTCCCACGATGCTTTGCTGCTCCGCCTCGGAATTCAAATCGAGCGGACCAATCAGAGAGCGCCTCAACGAACGAGGCAGCATTTTAAACTTGCGGCGGAGACTGTTGTCAAAGTGCAGCCACGGAGGGACGAGACCGGAGAGTCGCTTCACCTCCTCCCTCAGGTTTTTTTTTTAATTTCCACATTCGCTTATAGCTTTACCTATATTTTTTAGCTGAAACTCAAATGTGTTGAAAAACGTTTCCGTTCAGGGGTGGTCAACGTTAGTTTTGATTTGAATTCACCAGAGTATCCAGGGCTAAGCTAGCGACGTCGGTTGAGGCTAACAATAGTTTTTTTAGGCTGCTAGAGAAAAACAAGTTTCTGTCAAAGTTTCCAAGATGAGCGCAGCTGTGGCGAAGCCGGCGAACCCGGCGGCACATGTGGACCCGAAGTCGGCCCCCCTGAAGGAGATCCCCGACGTGCTGGTGGACCCCCGCACCATGAGGAGGTACGCCCGGGGACGGTTCCTCGGAAAGGGGGGCTTCGCCAAGTGCTACGAGATCACCGACGTGGAGACGAAGCAGGTGTTCGCCGGCAAGATCGTGCCCAAGTCGCTCATCCTGAAGCAGCACCAGCGAGAGAAGATGACCTCCGAGATCGCCATCCACAAGAGCCTCAACCACGCCAACGTCGTCGGCTTTCACGGCTTCTTCGAGGACGACGACTTTGTCTTTGTTGTCCTGGAAATCTGCAGGAGAAGGGTGAGACACACTTTAAAAATATGCATGATGTCCTTTCAATCTTAGGCTAAGGGAGTAATCCTTAAAAATGTCAAAATAAACATTTGCTGCAGGGTTTTTTTTTTTCTTCCTTCCAAATATTTGCTTTGGCTGTCATTGTCCAGTCTTTGGTCTTAAAGTGCGTCATGTTGTGGTTTCTTTGTGACTCAAATCATTTTCCTCCCCATTTCAGTCCTTGCTGGAGCTGCACAAGCGTCGTAAGGCCGTGACAGAGCCTGAGGCCCGTTACTACATGACACAGCTGCTCAAGGGTGTCCAGTACCTGCACAACAACAGAGTGATCCACAGAGACCTGAAACTGGGCAACATCTTCCTCAACGATGACATGGAGGTCAAGATAGGTAAACCACCCCCCCTGTAAACTAGACTGCAAATCTTTTAACCTCTGACTCCTGGTTTGCTAGTCAGGAATGTAATAAATATGACTAAAGTTAATCAAGACAAACATACCTGTTGGTCCAGTAAGATAGGATGAGGCCCAGCCCACACATCAGTCATACTTCCTGGAGTAGAGGTTTCCATTGTCTGACTGATGTGGAAATTACTCATGAGGAGCAAACACACATAAGTTGTTGGTTGTAGAAAGAGGGTATGTTTAAGAGCTTTAATGTGGTCTTGAGGTTTACAGAAACAAACACTTAAGCGAACACTTATTTAATCTGCAGCTTTATTAAATCTTTTCTGTTTTTCTTCTCCAGGGGACTTTGGTTTGGCCACTAAGATCGAGTTCGATGGCGAGAGGAAGAAGACTTTATGTGGAACGCCCAACTACATCGCACCCGAAGTGCTTTGTAAGAAAGGCCACAGCTATGAAGTGGACGTCTGGTCACTTGGATGTATATTGTGAGTCTGAACATGCAAGCACACCTGAGGGGAAAGCGGGGGAGGCGGCATGTAATGTTTGCAAGTGCAGAAAACGACACCGTGCCACATGACCCACCCCAGTCACACTAACCCTCCCCACATCTGTGTTCTCGCAGGTACACTTTGTTGGTGGGTAAGCCCCCATTTGAGACCTCCTGCCTGAAGGAGACCTACAATCGCATTAAGAAGAACAACTACACCATCCCCTGGGTAAGCTGGACTAATGCACTACACAATCTAGTATCTGTTGTTTTCTTTTAAATATCTTATTTTCCCCCTCCTCTAATAACCTGAATTCACAACTCTCTCTGCAGCACATCAACCCGTTGGCGGCCTCACTCATCAAACGGATGCTGCATGCCGATCCCGCTCAAAGGCCAACCATCTCTGACTTGCAGGCCGACGAGTTCTTCACGTCTGGCTATGTCCCCCTACGCCTGCCCACGACTTGCCTCACGGTGCCCCCGCGATTCTCCATTGCCCCCTCTCAAGCCATGGAGCTCAACCAGAGACGCCCACTGACCGCTATCAACAACAAAGGTGATTATTCCAGCTGTACAACCTACCAAGCAAGACTTTGCTCTACAAATGATGAAAATGATGCTGAAATGTATCTGTTTCAGGAGAGATGTGACTGTTTAAATGTCTCTTAAACTACTCTGGTGTCCACATGAGTGTTAATGACTTTCTCTTTCAGCAGGGACAGAGAAGGTGGACGTGAAAGACGAGCCGGTGCAGAGGTGAGATATTTGAGATGGAGGAGCTCCATTGTATATTTCAAACTTCAGCAAAAACACCCTTCTTCTGTAACATAATTTTTTCTGTAGTTAAATATTTTGACTTGTGTGTTCTACGTAGGGAGGCTGAGCCATCAGAAAACCACCTGAAGGACATGCTGCAGCAGCTCAACAGCATCGTTGCTGCCAAACCTCACGAGAAGGCAGTCATCTGCCAGGGTGAGTGCAGACTCTCCAGTTTAGTTTACGAATCCTTTTTGTTTCCAAGTGGCACATTCAGGAGGTTTGGATAATCTTTGTGCTGGTGTCACCGTGATAAACAAAGAATTTGTTCTGTTTATGTTTTCCAGAAGAGGCAGAGGATCCTGCATGTATTCCCATCTTCTGGATCAGCAAATGGGTAGACTACTCTGACAAATATGGATTAGGTAAATGTTATACTCTGATTCCTCAGCCATCTGACATCTGGGTTTATAGTTATCAACTTGCAGTAAATTTATGGAGTTTGTACTGTAAATAACTGATAACAGCCAGTCTCACTGTGAAAATTAGGGCAAAGAGAACAGGTGTATCCACTAACATTAAAAAAGGCGCTGTCCCTGCAATCAAAGCCAGCGAGTTTCATCTATGAATGGCACCTGTCTATAACACTATGACGTTTCAAATCTCTGCCATAAAAAGATCTTTAAAAATGCAGATTGTGCGGCCTTAGTTCAGAAAGAGTGATGCCATTACACAGTTTGTCCACCAGAGAGAGCTAACAAGTTAAATGTTTGAAGCATTTTAACCAAAGATGTGTGCAAAGCAGCCAAAGACTAATTTGATTTTTCTGTGATTCTCAAATGTGCATTTCAGGCTACCAGCTGTGCGACAACAGCGTTGGTGTGCTGTTCAACGACTACACCCGTCTGATCATGTACGCTGACGGAGACAGCCTGCAGTACATCGACAAGGTGGCAGCTGAATCGTACCTCAGCGTGCGCTCCTACCCTCCTACTCTCAACAAGAAGGTCAGTAGTGGACTCTCCATTTATTACTTGGGTTTATTTTTTGGAATGTGTCTTTAATTTTTAATTTATCATTTCTAAGCTACATCAAACTTGATTTTATCAACACCACGTGTGGATTCTTATATATTTGTTCTTTCTCCTTGTAGATCACACTGCTGAAATATTTCCGCAATTACATGAGCGAGCACCTGCTGAAGGCCGGGGCCAACATTGCCCGGCGGGAAGGAGACGAGTTGGCCCGTCTGCCTTACCTCTCCCTCTGGTTCAGAACCAAGAGCGCCATCGTCCTGCACCTCACCAACGGCACCGTGCAGATCAACTTCTTCCAGGTTGGGCACCGACCACATCAAGTCTATCTGTGACTTTAGTTTTTTTGCTTTTTTTTCCCCCTCACACGCCACCCTGTGTGTAAATCCTAAACTGACGTTTTCTTTTAACCTTCCTCTCTACCAGGACCACACCAAGCTGATCCTCTGTCCGCTCATGGGCGCGGTGACCTACATCGACGAGAAGCGAGACTTCCGCACCTACAAGCTGTCCCTGCTGGAGGAGTTCGGCTGCAGCAAGGAGCTGGCCAGCCGCATTCGCTACGCCAAGCTCATGGTGGAGAAGCTGCTGGACAGCAAACCTTCCTCCGCCGCACAGTAGACCACTCGCCACCACTTCTTCTAATCACCCTGTCTTTAATCACTGGCCACTTCTCCCTGTCTGCCAGCCTCTGAAGACGGAGCCGAATCCTCCTTTATTTTATTGAAGGGTCGGAGTGTAACGATTTTATCTCATCTTTGAGGCTTTGATAGTTGAGTGTACCATGAAATTAATTTTCTTACATGCTGTACATAAATGTCGAATTTCAGTCTATCAGCCGCTGATTTTTACTCCTTTTTCCTGCTGTCAGTAGAAACTCTTAACTTTTCTCAATGAAGCTTACTCTTGACAAACTCGATCCTGCTCACGTTCTCTAAGATGGCGGGGGCGCCAACAGCACAGCGGGCGAGTTGACCCCGTTATAGACGAATATGGGTGGAAAAGATGAATGTTAACCGTTCAAATTCAACATCTTGAAGGCCTCCCAAGTTATTCTCTGTTTGCATTTATTCATGTATCAGTCCTGGTTTTCAGCCTTGAGCTGAGTGGACAGATGTGCATTGGGGATTGAGACTCAGACTGGCTGTGTAGATGGAAAAAAGCTTCTCTGGTCTGCTTCTCTAGTTTGTCTGTTTTTATGTGTTGTATGTAGAGAAATGGACCATGTTTATACGTCTTCATCATGTACATTCTTCCTGTTATTTACTTTTTACACATTTTAAGTGTATTTTAGATGTTTTGTCTTTTTTTCAACAAGATGTACAAACTTGTACATACTGATAGACATGCATACATGTTGTAAAGAAGGTTTAATTTTACCCAAGTTTAAATAAAGATTCTCTAGAACAAGAACAGTGACTTTGGTTTCATGTTTTTCATAAGAGATTTACATTTGCCATGCACACAAGTGATGATCAGATCCACAACTGGGGAAACACCAACTCCAAAATGGACCTTGTGATCAGATTGTTTTGTCAAGATTCACATTCAGTTTTATGTTTGATGTTGACCTGCTTAAATTTCAGGTCATACCTTAATCTCAAGAATTATTTGAGGTGACATGGTGTTGATTTCACAGACTGTTCAGGTTGTTTTTTAGCTCAAATTACAGAGGACATTCTCACTCTTCCACTGATATGTAATTTTACAGGTCATTTTGCAGATAATGTTGAAATCTGGAAAAGTAAAACTAACTGCATGGTAAAATGCCACCATTTGGAGCAACTGACCTTTTAAAAAAGTATTAAAACTAATAAATGACAGACAGTATTTCATTTTCACTCCAGAAAATAGAATGTAGGTGTTTAAGCCTTTCACAAATCTGGACTAATGAGCCTTGAGTGAGAGAATTAAACTAAATTATATTTGAGACTGATGATTGTTCTGTGTCACATAACTATTATCCAGGACTGATTTCTTCTACCAATTGTTTCTGATAATCTCACCAGAGGAAAGCTCAGGTTGGGGGGGTCAAAGCTCTGAACTGTGTGGAGTTAATCAGAATCTTTTGGCGCCTCCTGGTTGTTTTTATACATTTCTCTTTGGTTTTAGTTTGGTTTTAATCCATGGTTAATTCACAACATTCAGGTATATTTAGTCGCTAATTGATAATTGTCACAAATATGACTTAAAATATAAATATACAGGTAAAATTAACATTTCATTTTTCTTGTGGCCACAGCAGGAATTTTAAGTCTCAGCAGCTGATAGTTATAGTTCATATAACAGGTATAATTACAGTTTGGACCACATACTTCACTGCATTAAAGACTGAAAAGTGAACTCGGTGCTGAGAATTGTGTCCAACAAACTGTAAAAAACAAACCCCAAAAGCTGCAACTCTTTCTTGTTCATCTGTATTTAGGTGTTGCTCTCTCCCTGGAGACATAAAACAAATGAGAGACGGGGATTCGCTTCTTTGCTTGGGGCCATGCTGGCATTCACACAGCAGCCTGGTGCAGATCTCCAGCATGTGTTCAGGCTCTGATGGGTGGGAGATGATCCAACACAGCAGGCCTTTACTCTCAAATAATCATGTTTATGCTTTTGATAAGTAAGAAAGGAACATTTCTAAGCTGTCCACCACCTTTAATGGAAACACTGAATGTCAAAGATGACTTTAATCTACCTAAGAAATATAAAAGACAAGAAAAATAGAACAAAATTCACAAATATTTAATGTAAATTATAAAAACAAACTCTGGCAACATATATTTTTCTTTACATGTAAGAAATATAACAAGACATTCAAGAAAGCACAGTAAGGGTCAGTCAAAACAGCAGCAGCAATAAAACACAGAAGTGGTTTCAGACTCTGGTTTCAGTGGTCTAAAAATGGAAGATCCACCATCGAGTACCCGTCCTCCATAAAGAGGTTCAGTGTGTGATACTGATGCTCTAAAACCTTTGGTGTGGGCATTTTCAAAAGCTGAGTGAAAACAAGTAGAAGCACTACACCTTCAATAATTCAGTCTTGTTGAGGTTATGTCATTTTCTAAGTAAAGCTTCATACATATACATATCTATGAATGTTTTTAACCTTGTAGTACAGTGGCCTGGAGGGTAAATGGATGTTTAACCTTTGCTTTACAAAACATTCAGGAAACGGCAAACTGAACAAATGTGACATTTAAAAATGTGTCTCTCAAAAGCGAGCTTAAAATCTCAACGTAAACAGTGACAGCGAGATAAAAGTGATCGAAGAGTCGTTAACGTCCGAGGCAGAGTGAAGTCTGACCGGAGCTGCAGCAGTGTAAGGTGACGTTTCCGTTGTGATGTCCGGTCAGCAGCGTGCCGCCTCCCCCAAACCGAGCCAGCTGCCAGCCTTCGCTCTCGGGGGCCCACACCATCCTCGAGGCCCCCCGTCGCCTGAGCTCCCACACGCACACGCAGCCGCTCTGACTCAGGCCCACCACGCTGGAGCCGCTGACGTCGGCTTCACACAGCCTGCAGGACACGAGATTGCAGGTGTGAGTGTTAGTGTTTCCATACGGAGACGCACAAATTCTTTTTCTATCGGGCCTCAGCTCACCTGCCAGACCAGGCTTTGGGCGGGTACAGCCGGGTGGCCTGGACAGATTTTCCACTCAGAGGGTTAACGGCGACCAAGGAGAACAGCGCCTTCTTCTTCCTTTCCGCCTCCTCCTCCAAAAAAATGTGATCTTTTAATGTGGGCTCAACTTCTTCTTCCTCCAGAGAGCTGAGCAACTGATGCTGCAGCAGGACAAATAAAACCCCCTGCGCACAAACACACAAAAACACACAAGTGAAATTCATCTGAAGAGCGAGAGATTTTTAAAACAGCTGGCAAACCTCTTACATGAAATGTAAAAAGACTTACACAGTAGGAGTATCCTCTGAGACAGGCTGTGTGTGATAAACCGTCACAGAGAAGGACTCTCTGCAGCAGCTGTCCAGTCTTTAAGTTCCTGTGAGACAAATGCAGAAATTACACTCAAATATAAGCAACAGTGGCAGTTAGAAAGAGCCAAATCTGGATGTTTCTTTCAAATGGGGAACACAGACTGCTTAAGTTCATGACACATTATTCACTGTTGTGTTCCTGTGCTGACTTAATGGACACTTTTCAAATGACTCCAAACAATTCAAATGTTTTTCCACATTACATCCATTTAGTGGATGCTGTGGTCCAAAACAACAAGTGCATTAAACCTCCTCCGACGCCACTAAGTATTTCAAGAACCCAGTTAAGATCTTACTCACCAGATGAAGAGACCTCCGCTGTCATCTGTGCCGATCAGAGCGTCTGGGAGTCCGTCAACTGGAGCGAGGGCCGCGACACAAACACCAGCAGACACGAGAGGACGAGGGCTCGGCGTGCTGAGAGAGAGATGAGACTTATTTATCTGTGCAATGAGAAAATACCTGAGAGAGAATAAATGCGATGGCGACTCTGCGTTACCTGTCGCTGTCTGACAGTGTGAACACCTGCAGGGTGGAGCCAGATGCAGAGTGGGAGGAAGTCACCACCCTGGACTTGGACACTCCCACCACAGCCTGGACGAGCCCCTCGCAGAGCGGCACTTGGAAGAGGCCGGAGCACGACAGCATCCTGTGCAAACACAACAACACACACACACACAATTACATTTTATTTCTGAAATAATGACCTCTGAAAACTTCAACAACTGGGTCCTCTAAGTGCAGTTAAACTACAAATTTAAAGATCTCTGCTGAAAAATGTCATAATTTTCATTTCATTCCTGAGCAAAGTTAGTCAAAAATGTTCAAATGCATGTCAGGAAGTCTGTGAGTGTGTTGTATTCACCTCACTTCCCGGATTTCCAGCTGACCCAGAGTCACACACACCAGCCCCGCAGCATCCGGGACAGGAAACACACTGATCACTGGCTGTTAAGAAACAGAAATTAATCGTGAAAATCAAAAGCTGTTGGTTTAGATGGTTGTATTTGACCCAGTTGATGTATGAGTGCCATATTTGATCCTTGAATCATAACTGCTGTCTGTCTTTTACGTTCTTTAAAAGCACATCTTCCTCAATATATTTGGAAGTCAGCTAGAGATTTTTTTTTCATGTAACTCTATGAGGGCAGCTACAGATAATTTTTTAAATATTGATTCAATTTACAGATTTATTCCTCAATCTATAAAATGTAAAAAAAACAGTGAGAACTGTTGATAAGAAGTTCCCAGGGCCCAAGGTGAGATGATTAACAGTCTCAAACTAATATTCAATGTATGATGATGAAACGGAAAAGCAGAAAATCCTCTTATTTGAAAAGCAAAATTAATGGCACAAGAGCAATTAATCAAGAACTAAGATACAAGGTTAATCAACAAACACACACACACACTTACACACTCACCTCATTAAATCCCCAGGTGTGTATTAAGCTCCAATCAGACGCTGCTGTCTGACTCCAGAGACACACGGCCCACTTTCCAGCTGCTGCTACGCACAAACCACCTGAAGATCCAAGCAGACAGCAGGCATCCACCAGAAAGCCTCCTGCTGGAGCCTAAACACACAAACAACCACACACACAGAGTAAATCACTCACATACACACATATTTTGTCGCTTAGGAACTCGGGACTTTAATTAAAAGCTGCATGCAGCTGCACACTCAGCATTAATTCTTCATTGAAAAACCTTTTACCTCCAGTGTGTGTGTGCATTTCATTTCCTCTGCTGCCTCCTCTGTTCTCAGGCCCACCTGCCCACCCGAACCCTCATGCGACTGGATGCTGGACACGTCTGGGAGTGACGCAGGTTCGACCCTGTCGGGCGGCTCAGGTGAGGTCTGGATCTGACCGATGGGGGAAGTTGGTGGCTGGCTAGGAGGGAGAGAAACACAGGGAGAGAGAGCTGGAGGGGAGAGGGCCTGGGTGGAGGGGCTATGAGGGGGAGGCAGGGTGAGAGCTGGAGCAGAGGGGGAGGAAGTCAGTGGGAGGGCAGAAACAGGGACAGTGTGAGGGGTGAGTCCCAGTGAGGGCAGCGTGGGGCTGGACAGGGGGGCAGAGGAGCGGAGGCGTGGGGTTATAAAGGGGCTGGGTGCTGACGACGGAGGGGGGCTTAACAGGAGCTGGGAGGGGACGCCGAGGTGCGGTAAACACTCATCTTTATTTTCTCTGGAAGGACTTGTGGTGGGTTCAGAGGACTCCTTTGACTCTTTGGCAGATTTTATGTTCAGAGGCTGCACAGGAGACTCTCCCGGAGCTTCGCTGTCATTACGTGCCGTGCAGTTAAAAGGCTCCTCGGGGGTTTTCTGTAGAGAGCCCTCAAAGGAAAGAGCCTCTATGATTGCTTTGTCTTCTGTAGACTTCGGATCCTCCAAAGGAAGGACGGCACTACGATAATCTGTTTGTTCTTCTGATGAAACAACAGAAGACCCTTTTATCTGGAATTCATCTAAATGGCCGTTGACAGAATCATTCGCTTTGTTAGCCGGTGCGTCTGCAGAGCTGATGTGAAGCTGTGGTTTGACAGATCGCTCTGTGGATCTGTGTGTGTTGCCGGCCGAGACGCCGATGTGAGTGTTCAGAATGAGAGCATCTCGCTCTTTATATCGATCGACACAGTCCGCAGCACAGACTTGAACCACTGACACAGACTCTGTTGAGGTGCTGTGAGTCCGACACTGCAGGTCAAGGTTTTCCATCTGCTGCTCTCCGGGGTTTGTCTGGCTTGCTGATGTTTCTGTAAGCTCCTGTTCTACTGTCATGTTTTCAAACTTTATGGACTGTGTGGCAGCTTGTTCTGCTTCGGGGGGATCAGGCGAATTTGCGATGGAGGGCGTGAGGCTGAGCGGGAGCTGAAGAGGCGTCACCGGGTCACTGCTGCCGCCGTTGTGGCAGGTCTCAGAGCGCCATTTGCTCCTGTGTGTGTTGTAAGATGGCGACGCGAAATGTTCAACTCCTGATTCCACGGTGACTTGGCGGAGCTTGTGCAGCTTTAGGGAGGCAAACTGGTCGTCGGGAAGGTGGAAATCTTGTGGGATGTCAAAGTTCATCAGGTTATTAACTGCTGGGGCGGGAGAGAGAGAGGGGAGAAGAAGCACAGATGCTTGGGACGGTGGAGTAGAAGGCAAGAGGAGAGATCGCCAGCTTACTGTGCCTGCAAGACATAAATGGAAAGAAAATTTAATTTTTTTATTATTTTTTTATTATTAGTTTGGGAAACAGGTGTCTTAGAGTTCATATAGAAAGACTCAGAAACATCTCTTTAAATCAGCTGCCAGCCACTAACTACACCCTGTGGACAGTCACTTTGTATATGTGTTCTTAATGTATTCAAACTGCACAGGTTACTAAATATTTGAATGTTAGCAAGACAAACCTGTAGAGCCTTTCTTCATTCTGTGTCTGTTTCTGACACACACACATACACAGAGTTATAATTAAAGTCTTACCTGTACTCATCTGTGTGGGTTTGTCAGTCCTGCTGCTGCTCTTCAGGAAGATGGGATAGACCTTCTCCAGATGTTCAGAGGCAGAGCTGGATGGAGCTCCATCACCTCCAGAAAAAGGTGCAGCTGTGCTGTGAGTGGGTGCAGGCTGGGGGTCGTTTAGCACTGGAACAACTTCCCCTGGGGTGAGGCAGGTCTTCGGTCCATCTGCTGCAAGGAGAGACGGTGTGGAAGGGAGCAGGGAGATGGAGGGCTGGGGATCGTCTGAGGTTTGTCCAGGGCCTGGTTGGTGGGTGTCTAACCTGAGAGAGCATCGTGGGGTCTGAGGTCTCCCCCTTCCTCTGCCTCTCCTCCTCCTCCTACCTCTCGCAGGTCGAGTGGCGGTCGCTGGAGAAGAATGAGCGTCTGTGCTGAGCTGACGAGCTGAGACTTGATCTAAAATCTCTCCGGAGCTCTGCCCGCTCAGCTCAGCAGGTGTGTCAGTGGCCTGTGATTCCACGCCAGGTCCTGCAGATGGCGATGTCATCGAGGGGAAATCTGTCTGTGAGCAGTGATCTGGACGTTGGCGGTCGGGTGTGCGCCGGTTCAACCCCCTGCCGCGGCCTCGGCTCCTGCGACGTTGGCCCACACTCAGCTGGGAGAGAATGACGGCCTGCATGTCGGGCTGGCTTTGGGAAGACGTCATGCGCCTCGTGGTTCGGACGTAATACTCAGCGGGGAAAAGTAGTCCCTCCACTAGAGTACAGGAGTCCAGAAGACTCACGCCATTTACCTCTCCTTTAGCCATCTCTCTTTTTTCTTCTTTTATTTCAACTGTATTCTTGTGAATTTCTTTTGTCTCTGCTGCATTTTGTTCAGTAGTATTATTACTGCTGTCTTTACACAGCTTTTCATCCCTCTCTCCTATACTGGTCGTGCTTTCTTCTTCCTCCATCTCCTTTCTTATTCCATCTTGTCCCTTTTCTTCAGAGTGTACAGAAGGATTTGAGCATGTGAGCAGCAAAGAGTCTTTTTTCCTATCAGCTCTTAGTTCAGTCTGACTTGCCCTTTGTTCTTGTCGTCCCTTTAGCTCTTTCCCCTCCGTATCTCCTGTTTCAGTTTGTCCGGTGTTCCAGTGTGTAAGCAGCAGAGAGGGAGACACTGATTCTGTACCTGAAAATAGTTCCTCACTTTCATTCACAACTTCTGTTCCCCCTGAGTTGACTTTCTCTTGACTTCCCTCCGTTTTAGCTGTGTCTGTCCTTTCACTATGCCCCCATGCTTCATCACTGTTGTCCGTGCTCACGCCAGCCTCAGCACTCCTCCTCTCCCAGCGCAGGCGGCTGCGTCGGGACCTGAGGCGGAGGGCAGGACTGGGTCTGTGGCCCCTCGCTGCGTCATGACCGGGATCTGGAGTTTGTGGGCAAGCAGTGTCAGATGGTAGCGTGAATCTGATCGTCTGGCTCCTCCTGGTGTTCCCAGAATCTGCCAAACCTGGTAAAACATCAGATAATATGTGTATTTTAATTTGCCCTGTTTTTACAGGCAAAACATCATCTGCTTCTCAGAGTACTGACATTCTTGTCTCAATCATATTACAAAATGTTTTCCATTTTTGGATGGACAGGCACAGAAGTAACTATCTAAGTATCTATCACTTAAATAGTAGCTGTACTGCACATAGGGCTGAATGATCGTATATAGTTTATTACGATTACAACTACAGTTTTGGAAAAAACAAAATGTACTTCCTCTAAATGCTGTGGAGACGGTTATTGACCTTTACTTTGCAGCTGATCAGGACAGACTCACCTGCAGCGGGTCCCTGACACTCGGACTCGCCTGTCCCATTGTGAGCGTCTGGCAGCAATGAAGACAAGCTGAGTGGAGGGACAGATGGGATTTCTGGGTCTCTAAGGTCCTGGCAGTTCTGCTGTGTAATCCTGCTCCTCACATGTCTCCGAGCCGCCTCTGAACGTTCAGCACGCTGCGAGCAGATCAGCTTGTGTGTCAGAGACAGAGTATTTCTACACAGCGATTATAAGTGTACTTTCTTCTCAAAAGTTGCTCATATTGTCAGATTATTTTACATTATTCTGTTGACTGACTGAAGCAGTGATGCAACAACACAAATGTCCTTTTGAATGAACAATCAAGTTTGATCTGCTCTCATCTTAGAACTGAAAGATTTTTATTTTATGTCATATGGACAACACTTACACAGATCAGATATTAGCAATGAAACTCTTAACCCTCTAACAATGCTCAACAATATATGCTGAAAGACAATCACAAAGGTAAAAATAACCAAAAGTTCAAGATATAGAAATACATTATAGTATATAAAATGAAGCACACCACTAAAATATGGCATATATAAAAGAATATAAATCAAATAATATTACTATTGAAGGCAGGAGTCCTGAAGAGGTAAAACTGAGGTGTAACAGTAGCAATAAAGATATATAAATAAAAAAAGTACTATATAAATGACCATATAAAAAGATACCTGTAATCTCTGGGCTGTCCTGAGGTATTCCCTTTGTAAGAGTGCCAACTTCTTACGGAGCTGAGTGGATTAAAAAAAGAGGTAATATGTCAGGAAGCAGTCAGAAAATTATCGATTCAAAATTTCTTGTTAGTATTTTTAATCACGTGTTTGTCATGGTATTTATAAATGTACCTTTTCCTTGTCATCACAGTGCAGTGTCGTCCTCAGCTGCTCATCTCCCGCACTGATCTCCATGCTGGAGGAGGGACAGGACACACACACACTGAGAGCAGACACACGCAGTTAGCATGACATGAAGTTTAGCATGTTATTTATTTGTTAACAAACAACGGCTAAATTTAGCTCCGAGCTAAGTTTAAGCGCAGTTTTAGCTTATCGGATGCACTTTAGTTCGGCGTCAACGCACTTTGTCTGCATATAAACTGGGCTAGTTAGATGAAATTAAATGTTTTTAAGTTAATAACTGAAGGAGGTAAACTGATTTTCAGACTTACAGATTTCTCCGGTGAGCTCATGGGAAGTTTGTTTTCATGATCGATCGCTCTGGAATCGATTCAGCTCCAGTTTCCCGCGACTCGCTCAAACAGGCTCGATCAGCAGAGCTCCGAGAGGTCGATCAGGTAAACCGTACCTTTTATTTTTTAATTTATTATTTTTACTAATTAAGTGACTTTAGCTCAGCATAGCTTCGTCTTCGCAACAAAATCCATCAAAATATTGTACATTTTATAAAACATGCCAAATCTGTGGGATTTTTTTTTATTGAGCTAAATCTGGCATATAATATGATTAGTTTGTCTATTTTCTCATCTCCTGACCAACTAAATAATAATATTAATCTTACATTTGTAATGAAACTTTTCTAAAGCACATTATGTCACCTTTGGTGAATGTGAAATTATCACAAGTGGTATATTATAAAACACAAAAGACACTAATTTACATTTTAACCTTTTTAAGCCCTTTAAAATGGGTTAACAGCTGGTCTATTCTGGGTATAAAACTGAAGAAATAATTTTTAGTTACAACAGTTGAGGCTGTGTCTGGGTTTAATTGGATTCAGAAAGTAAAGTTAAATATTTATATTAGTCAAATGTATTTCCAGTATTTCATGTAAATGGTTTGTTGTCTGAACCCCCAAAAATGAAAGTAATGCAGTTTGAGTAGCTTAGTGGGATAACTTGAATTGAAACAGTGAGAAACTAGTTTTATTGTTGTATCTTGTTGTGCAAGAATATATCAGTGTTTTTTTATTTGCAAACAGAGTGACAGAGATGTTCTCCTCCTTATTTTATTTGACAGGGATGGTGTATATTTATGACATTAATGAAATGGAAATATGCCAAATTAACTTTCATCCACACAAACATAATCATAAAATGCACTGACCCTGTCTGGTAAGTCTTTTCTCAGTAAAAGAAATGTACAGCCAACCATGAGTGATATATAAGTAACCCCATTTGCTGAAAAATATGGGAGGCACTGACACAACTCCTGCAAGTTATAAATAACAATTTTAATTCCAAAACAGTTGCTCCAATACATCGACGGAATTTCAAAAATATGTACACATATTTCAAATACAGACTACATACAAATAAGGTGTAGATAATATATATATATATATATACATATATATGTGTGTGTGTGTGTGTGTGTGTGTGTGTGTGTGTTTTAAAATATATATTAAAACAATATGGGACAGACTGAGATAAAATAATGAAACCAGGCTATGTTGTCTAATAAGTGCAAACACTACTCATTTGGCACTCTGGGTATGCTAACAAATCTTAAAATCCTACAGTAAAGTAGTATTTAAATAAAGTGTCTGTACATTCTGCAGCTAAATTAGACAGGACTGTTCAGTACAATAGAATACAGCAGGAAATATGGCAGGTCATAAAAGGTAAGCTCTTTTCTTTGTATATATATGTATGTTTGTGTCTTTGTTTTTTCCTCTGACTGCCTAAGCCGAGGTAGTGTGTGATCTTTGTCGTGGTCTGTATATTCAGGGTTTTTGTATTGTTCATGTGTGTACAACATATGTATATTTCTAGTTTGGTGAAACTGTCCTGCTCCTCAGACATCCACAGGTGAGATACTTCATGAGGGTCATGCTGACGTGCATCACGGGGCCCAGGT
Organism: Amniataba percoides; assembly: GCA_037176925.1. Classification (NCBI taxonomy): domain Eukaryota; kingdom Metazoa; phylum Chordata; class Actinopteri; order Centrarchiformes; family Terapontidae; genus Amniataba; species Amniataba percoides. The sequence continues at coordinate 21,962,870 of JBAJHX010000051.1, read as the reverse complement.
TAAAGAGCATGTGGTAGAAGGCGTGGACGGACAGGCCTCCGGTTTCATCTGCGTATTTCAGTGCTACGATGGGTGAGTACATTGGGTTGGTCAGATTACGGAAACGGGGCCTGCTGGCTTCAATCACTTTTTTGGTGCACTGTAGGGGAGCAACAACAAAGATTTCCATAGTCAGGCTGGGAGGATAAATCATAGATGCAGAAAGACGGATAAGGCACAGATGAGTCAAAATCTACTTGTGGACTTACTCTGGCGACGTCATCAGGCGTTTGTCCCAGAGCCTCAAAGATGTCAACAGATGAAGGAAGGTAGACGTTCTTGAAATAATGCACAGTTTCAGGATCGGCTCCGGGATACTCCTTCTGCCTCACATCCTGAATCATCTTTGCCTCAAATTCTGTGTGCACCGGGCCCGGCTCGATCAGAGACAGTCTGAGGAGGGAGATGCACAGCTAAGTGGGGTATAAGAGGACCTGAACTAAACAACAATAATGAAGGTAATCATTATTTGAATATTTAGATCAAATTGTGAGGATACATCGAACCTTTGAAGGAAACAAGCAACACACCTCTAAAACTTTAAATGTATTAAATGTCAGATTGTTTGTTGTATCATTGGCACTCACGTGACGTTAAACTTCAAGAGCTGCACAGCCAAACTCTCACAGAAACCCTCCATAGCAAACTTTGAAGCTGCATACACGTCATTAAACACCACACCTGGAGAAAGACAGTAAATGTAAATAGAGCTGTTCCTTTTGCTCACATCCTTGTCTTCAACGATATGTAGTCTTCTTTCAGTTTTCCACCCACTCTTCCATTCGTCCATCATCACCCCCCCGCGCACATCAGACTTAAGCTGACAAAGCTGAAGTTCCTCCCTGTACATGTTACGTCCCACCACGCCTCCTTTCCTTTCACTCATCCTCCCACACTTCTGCCCGCTAACCTTGCAGTCCCATCACACTGCTGACCACGATGATGTGCCCTCCTTTCCTTTTCTTCATATCCGGCATCACCTCCTTGATCATGCGGATCACACCGAAGAAATTAGTCTCAAACACTTTCTTCATCTCTTCGATGGGGATACTCTCCACTGGGCCCACAAGGCCGATACCTGCGTTATTGACTTTTTAAACACAAAGAAGAAACTGAGTAATCAACCACCATTAGTTCAGCAATTCAACATGATGAGGATGCATTTTACTCACTGAGGACATCCACATGTCGATCTTTAATGCCGTTAATACACTGTTTGACAGACTCATCGCTGCAGACGTCCAGTACAGCCAGAGAGAGAGTTTTTCCGTAGGCGTCCCCGGCTGCCTCTACCAGCTTATCTTTACGTTTCAGATCACGCATTGTTGCAATGACTGTAAACAGGCCAAAAAAAAGGGGGGGGGGAGAATAGAAGAGATTGTTTAACATGAATGTTTTGTATTGTACTGACTTTTATTTTGTAATTTGCTTTGTTAGCAAGCAGTGTGTTCTCTCTCTGACAAGTCTGGAAAGACAAAGTAATGTGAACTGAAATGCTTTGCAGCACTAGTTTAAGATATATCAACAATTGTGCAGAAATATGTTTTTAATTTTTAGCCACACTAGTGATCCAGACTATAATATCTCATCAAACTAGTGGATTGATTGATATAAGGTCCATGAGGTTGAAAGTCTTGGTTTTGAGTTTAATATCTTGACCATTTTCGGATTGGACATCTGTGACATCATCTGATATCTTTGGTGATCCTTTTATATGACTAAATGCCAGCTAAACTAATCACAATCCCATCATCTTCAGCTTTGCCACCATTGTTTTTCCACTGGTAGCTTCCATGAAAAGAAAAGGATTTAAGGCTGCAGATTTATTTAAACATTTCAATCCCAATTAGATCTACATAAATCCATTCTGACCTGTGTGTGGATGTTTCTCTTTTAATTGCCAATAGCTCTGCGAGTAATTATGCTCTTATTTCCACAGGCAGCTTCCAAGTGTGAGTTTGTGAATGGATGTTAACAGTCCCTCCCAACCTGCAACTTCCAGCACCGCGCCTTCAGGCTGCTGCTGTAAATAGGCATGTGATTAGGCAACCTGCCCAGGTAATGAGGTTACAAAAAGACAATATTACTATCTGGAGAGTCAAACTGAGTTCACTGGCTCAGGCTGCATTTAGACTTCAGGGTCCTGATACAGTATGTGCGTGTTAACTATTTATAACATGTTCTGCCTGTGTGTGTACATGTCTGTTTAGGGCTTTAGGAGAGAGTTTCCATCCTCAGTGGTCCTGGCTATATGTACATTTGCTGTCACAGGAGGGAACGGAAAGAAAGGAGTAAAGGTCGTGAAGAACTGGGAGGAAAGTGCAACAAAAATATTGCCAAAGAGACAGGAGACGATAGGTGAGAATGAAGGGTGGATTATACACACACACACAAAGGAAACTGTGTTCACATACATCCCTTTCCTGAATCAACCTGTGGAAGCCACTCTCAAAATAACCGTGACAAAAAACACAACAATGGAAAAGCTGGTGCTAAACATAGTCACTGCATTAAAGATGACCTTAAGTAACCCTAACAGAGATGCTGCATGCTCATAAACTGTCCTGTTACAGCAGCCAGTTTACATATCAGCATTAGCCTCTTGCTGCAGAGCTCATGTCACCTCGCCTCCTCCTCCAGGAATAGCCCTCTCCAGCTTCTCGTCCACAGCGGAGCCGTGCGATGAGTAGCTTAAGTGAGGCTGTGGTGGGGCTTTAGTTATTGTCTGGCTTTGCATGTTGTATCTTAAGACTGACTGAAAGGTTAAGTTGGGATCAGAGGCAAGATGAATATGTGTGCAGCAGGAGGGAGGCTGAGTGAGCTGAGGGCTTTTATCTGGACAACTTAACATTTTAGCTTCTTAAAATATATATGTATGTTTTTCACAGCGAATTTTCAAATGCATGTGATAGAGTTTTTATATACAGTTATATGGATATTTTTATGTGTTTATCCTGCTGCCAGAGGAAGTTATTGTTCACATTGATTTTTATTTCTGAAACTTACTTGAGTCCTGTCAGTCTGCTTAAATCTTTGTCAGTTTCATATTATCAATGCAGATAATGATTTTTAAAAGTGTTAATAATGTAATGTAATTGACTAAGTTTTAAGACAGTATGAAAATGCTGAATGAATGGAGAAAAACCTGGAACAGCAGAATAAATATATTCAGATTTACAAAATACAGCAGTGTGTTTTGTTTTGTGGTTAATAGTGGTTGTTTTTAGCTTTTAGTTATGGGCTAATGCATGAAAAAAACACTGGTATGGCCCTGTAAGTGGACCAGCAGAAGGAAAAACTGGTTAAGGTTAGTCTTCCCATCTTTGTTTATTACGTTATGTTAGAACATGGTGTTACGATGATGAAGGAATAAACACATAATAAAATAACTTAAAATAGTGTTTTTATAGTAAAGGTAAACTGTGTGTACCTTAAATCTGCTTGTGAGGAGGATTTGGGTTTGTCTTTTACAGATGAACTGTTGGAAGAAGTCCATTGGGGAGTGCAGAAAGCCTCACTTTGGATTAGATTTGTCCTGATGCTGCTCTCAATTTCTCTGTGGTGAGACTTCAGTGTTGACTCCTGTTGTGACTGATATAAACCTCTTCCTGGAGCACAACTTTCATTAAGTATCGGTGATCTGTTTTCCAGATATGAGATATTTTTGTGCAAGTGACAGCCTGATTAACTGACTGCAGCACTTTGCAGCTCTGTTAGCATCGAGGCTGATTCTCTTAAACTTGTCAGTCTCACCTCATGGCTGACAGAAGTGATGCAGAATTAGAAAAATGGTTAACCGGATATTGAAAGATAGAAAACAATAAAGCAGAAAAAAGGGCCCTAAATATTTTTTTCATCATCTGGGCCATAAAAAGCTTTGTTTCAGAAAGTAAAACTGTGACCTCTGACCTCCCTGGGGAAAGGAAATACTGTAAGCTATGTAGTTTCCTCTTCAAGGTTCAATAGAGAACAGACCGCTTCATATTTTCTCTTTTTGTCTCCACTTCTGCCAGTTCATTTTCGAGGATCAGACAGCTGTGTTATTAATTCTCAGCGGGTATGTCTAGATTGAATCCTCGTTTACTCTCATGTGGTTCACATTGGATATTTTGTTCATTTAAACTGCTGCAAACAGCATCTCAGTCAGCTGTAGATAAAATTAAAAACATCGTCTGTTGCGCATTCAGGTGCACAGAAACAGACGGCAGCTTTAATCTATGCAATCATGTGGACGATGTAATACTCTTATGTGTTCTGTAGCCATGATGTAATCATCTTATGAGTAAACAGAGCAGAAGGGATATAAGAGTGACAGTGACGGGGCATTTAAGAAGAAAAGAATATTGGAAAATATCATGCAGTTATTGCTCTTAATACTTCTATTCTTCTGTTATTAAACTGTTTGTCTTGTAATTAACTTTTCTCCCATGTCTCTCTCTCACACACACACACACATAGACAGAGTGCACCTACCGTGGTAACGCTGCTGCTCGTCCTTTGCCAGCATCACGGCCATCCTCAGGCCGATGCCGGAGGAGCAGCCGGTGATCAGCACCACTTTCTGTCCGGGACTCGCCATGGCTCTGCTCCGCTGTCACACCGAGGCACCAGCAGACAAGCAGCTCGTCAGGATGAGTGGTGATCTGAGGTGAGAGCCACTATAAGAGGATAAGAGATCCACAGAGAGGGAGAGAGAGAGTCACATGGGCAGATTATCTAACTGGTACATGGTCAGTTGTCCTGTTATTACATTAACATTGTGGGCAAATGCTCATTAGTCCTCAACTTGTTAAACCCTCTGAGTCTCAGCGATGCTTGGTTTTAGTGTAATTGAAAGAGTGAAGAGCAAATTGACCAATTTAAAGTTACATTTCAGTACATAAAAGTCAGAGATTTGGTGCCGCCTAGTGGTCATTTCAAGTGAGTTCACTCAGACTGTGAATGAAGTGAAGTCTTCTGTTCTTCACAGCCAACATAAATCTGGCTCCATTAAACATGACGACGCCTGAGGATGCTTTTTATATTTGGCAGGGTGAGTGTCAGGAAAGTTGTAATTATGACCAGCAGAATAGATTAAAAAATGCACACACACACCAGTACAAAACCGCTCTTTTGCACACACACACAGGAGCAGTAGCTTCCAGTCATCAAGTTTAAAACAGCCTCCTTGAAGCAGGAGGTAGGGCATTTGGAAATATGCCTGGAATCTATTTTCTTCTTCCTCTTCAAAAAAAGT
>JBAJHX010000051.1:21947595-21955095 GCA_037176925.1 Amniataba percoides | reverse complement strand
GTCAGAGCTGCACTGAAGGCAGGATGGTCACTGATGTTCTGCAGGAAAAGTTCAAGTGTGCATCAACGTGATTTAGGAAAGAATACACCATCTTATCTTCTGATCATTAGAAAGCAAGGCTGCAATAAACCACCTCAGAAACAGTCCCTTTAACTTCATTCAGCTCCTCAGACGATTCAGGTCATTTTCAAATATTCAGTCGACTTTCAGGTGTTTTCTTTAATCTCTCTGTTTAGACTTTGTTCATTCAATTGTCAAGTTTTGCGACAAGAATATCACAAGTAGTTTAGAGCTTCCAAGTTCAGTGTTGATCTTGTTGCCTTGTTAACCTTTTATCATGCTACTTCAGCAGAGTTTGCATGGTACTGAGGAATTGCAGATGTTTTTACATCTTTCCTGACTTTCATATTAACCTTCTTGCAGAGGAAAATTAGAAATTCCTCTCATGTCTATATAGTAAAGATCTGGAGAAAGTTAGCTTAGCTTAGCACAGAGTATGAAAACAGGCTGAAACTGCTAGCCTTGGTCTGTCCAGCTGTAACAAAACCTGCTTACAGACTCCTCTAAAGATCACTAATGCTATGTCTTACTTGTGTAATCTGTTCAAAAACTCAAGTGTGAAAGCATCGACTTGCGGCGTTACGCTCAATTATGTAATAGACTCGCCAGGTGCGGCCGCTTCCTGGAACCTTGTAGTCACAGTGAGGTTGGCGGGCAGCAACCGAAAGGCGAAGTCTCGACAGGAAAGCAAAGTTAAATGTGAAACTGCGACTTTTAGATGTCAAATATCTAAAAGTTCAGCAGCAAAACAAGCTCAAGATGAGATCCGCTGAGAAAGATAATGTGATGTGATAGAAAGCTTCAGAGCATCGACTCAATGGAGCTTGAGGTGAAGTTCGATCAGTCGGCCCCACGTGATTTTCTCTTTACAGGCCTACTTCACCAACAGCTTTCGACCCCTTCAAAGCTCTCAGAGAAAAAAAACCCACTTTAGTCTTTAAGAAAAACAAATCAAAGCTGAATCACAAAGCCTCCATCTTAACTTCATTACCTCCCTTGTTTTCCTCATTTAAAGGCTGTTTTATTTGTAAGTTACCGACTTTATGCAGCACTAGAAAGAGTCAGCGGGCAGGTGACTTGGCAGACGCTCCACCATGTTGCCTCCACCTGCTCGCTCTCTGAGAAGATGCTGAGAAAAGCGAAAAGTATTTATGTACATCTGAACAGCCTTTAAATCACGATTAACCACCAGCTTTATTCTAAAAACTAAAACAAAACATCCATCCGGCTTCTTATTGTTATAGTTTATCTAATTTTGTCATAATGATATATTAAAAAAAGTAAAAAACGATAGAAAGACACAGGGTGTTGGGATTTTTTGTTTGTTAACGGTCCCATTCAGTCAAGAGTTTACCCCCCATCCCCCCATGACTTTGGATGCCAGGATAAGACATAGATAATGGATGCATGGATTTTCCCACTATATCATGTTGTAACTTCACAATCTGGGTGAAACCTCGCTGTCTGTGAAGGTCATTACTGAAGTGACTAATGTGGCCTCTGGACCTTCGGGGTCATCTGGGGTCAGACTGGGTTGGGGTGTGAACCCTGTAGCCTCTCACACCTGGCCGCCAGGGAAGTGGGGCCCTTGTAAATGAGAATTTATTTGTAAATAACCCTCCCACCCTGGTAAAGAGAAACACAGATACACAAAAAAACAAACGTACTACCTCTGTTTGGGTGTCGCTCCTCAGCCTTTGGACAAAGTTGTTCATAACACCCGTTATTAAGCTGTCTTCAGTTACATGTCGCTCTTGATTTTTTTGCTACCGTCAAATGCGGTCACACACCTGGCTGTCAGCGCATTGGGTGTGAATTATGATCACAGTTATGTGAGCAATGTGGTGAAGTCACGGTCAAGCACGCCGTGGTCTGGCCTAAGGTGTTTCAGGCGCTTATATGGCTCACTGTCTTTATGTAACTTGTGCGCTCAGGTAGCGGTAACCCTGACCCCCATTATTTATCTCCTTCAAAGCTTTCAAAGTATTCAATACTAAAAGAAACGTATTCTAAATTCACCAGCTTGCCAATGGAGGTTAGCAAAATTTAAATAAGCCATTTCTTTCAAAAGTAGTCAAGAAGAAATCACAAGCTCAATCCAAGGTAGAAATCTTTTTTTTATTGTTAGAACGATGTGTTAATGCAGGAAAATGTGTTCAAAAAGTGGAATAAAATGTGATATCAGCACTTTGCTCTGTGAGAAAGTCAGACCTGGTTTGAAATCTGTACATTTTATCTGGTGAGGCTCTCACCCAGGTGACGCAAAGTGGAAGTTCAGCTGCCTCACCACTACTTCACTGTCTGACATCCTCAACAACAGCTAATCTTTAAAATTATCATAACATTAACAGACTAAAAGTTTTTTTTTAAATCAGTAGCTGCATGGGTCAGCATAAGTTAAAAATAAAATAAAAAAAAGTGTGATCTTCTGGCCACACCTCAATCACTGATGGTACAGCAGGTGTTTTTGATTTGACAGATAATGGGAAACACCTGCTGTGACATCACCGATTGGGACGTGGCCAGAGGCACAACAGTAGTAGTCTTTTACCACGTGTGATTCAGTGTGGAAACTTTTCAAATATTTTTAACCACACTCGTGGCGTAGCTACAGGTATGGCCGTCTCAGTTGTTAAGTCCGTCCTAAAATATTCAGACGACTGGTGCAGGCATTGGTTTTAAATTTTGTGTACAGACATTTAGGTTATCTTTGACGATCCCTTAACTTGTTATCTAATAGCATAATCGTCAAAATTGTACATTCTCAAATATTTTGGCTTGTGAATACCTGCAGAACTTCTAACATTCACATCAGCCTCAGCTGCACTTTGCTAGTTTAGAGTTTAGTTCGAATGAGAAGATGTTAGCATGCTGGCAAACTGGACTAAGATTTTCAACATGTTAACGTCCAAAAAAAGCAGCTTACATCTTGTTTAGCATTTTTCTTTCCAATTACTTGTCGCCATGTCTCCTTTTATGTCGTCCTTTGTCACTGATTCCTACGTCTAGTGTTGTGGGAATGTCACCACAAGCCCATAATGTTTGCACAGATGTGGTAGTTTCCATACAGATTACCTGACCTACCTGTAGAAGTTGCTGGTGCAACGCTATGAACTCAAGTAGTATTTGTATTTACCCGAACTACAATGAAACCACAGCCATTTCATGTCCCTGTTAAAACTCATAATAACATAATGACGGCAGAATATGAAATGGAAATTCTGTAGAGAGATTGAAAAGGACAATGACATGAAAAGTCCAAAATTGCATGTTATTCAGCAAGTGGCTGAATATTTTTTCTCTATAATTAATTAATGTATAATTGTTTTGATTCATGCACTCTTGTGCGTCCGTGAGCTCTGAGCGAAAAACTGAGATCTGTGGAAGAACAAAATGCAGGTTGATGTTGTTTGTTTGTTTTTTTTGTGTTGAACTGTAGCAGAGGCGGGGAAATGCATCCTTCAATTTTCCAAAACAGCATGTGTGGAGCTGCCTACGTTTTGGAAAAGTGTTTTGGCCAGTGATTGATGAGAGTGGTCCTTGTAATTTACAGTTGCTGAATTGTTTAAAGTGTTTGTCACAGAAGACATTCAGAGCATCCAGCGAGTGTTATGTTAGGCTGCCAAATGTGTTTGGATGGAAAAAGTAGTTCTGTAATGTGTAACAGTTTGTAAGCCATAAGAACAAACAACTTCTTGATTAAGCTTCATTTTGCACTGATCCAGCCCTCATCCATTTCTACTGATTCATATGGAAGTAAGTCGCAGAATAGAGCTTAACGATGTGCAAGAAAAAACTCATATTGTGATATATTTTGAGACTGCAATATGAGTCAGGATTTTATTAAATTTCAAAGTTGATTTGATAATTAACAAAGTGCAAAGGAAACAGACTTGGCAACTAAATTATTGCATGACACTGCTCCACTGAAGAAACATAAACTAGCGGCAAACAAGAGATCACATTTGTGTGCAATGAGGAGACTTTAACATCCTTGAAATAATCCATAAAACAAACATAAATGCAGTGTTTCGACCACATATATGTATGTTGTTTTCTTCTTATCTTGATGTTTTCTGCTCCTAAATCTTCATGCTGCCACAGATTCTGAAGATTGCGGTCAATTGTGTGCTGCAATTAGATGAAACATCAGCGTGTTTGTGAGCATGTTGGCATGGTGATACTAGCATCAGCTCAAAGAATTGCTGTGCAGCCTCACAGAGCTGCAGCTGTAAACTCTAAGTCTTGTTTTGACACTTTTGGAGTCGGTGCGATTTATCAAATTGCTTTTTGTCTCTTATGCTCTGCTGTAACTGAAGTCAGATTTGTCCTGGTTTACAGCAAATACTGTAATTCTGGTGTAATGACTCTGTTCTGTCATCCCAATTTGTTTGGGACAAAAACAAAAGCCACCAGTGGGAATAAAAGGATTATTCTGTTTAAGACACTGACTTGAATAAGTAGAAAAGCTGTTCATCATAAATGAGACAAAAGCCCATGAACCTGGACCTACATGGAGTCGTTCAACTGGGCTGCTCAGTGAAGTGAATGTGTGTGTGGTTGGTTCTGTAGATATTTGTTTAGATGTTTCAACAAGGAGCCCAAAGAAACATCTAGCTTGACGTCCAGAAACAGTTGAATTGTTACTGGTGATGCTCAGTTTCATGTGATCATTGAATCTTCTTTCCTCTGTTGTCCGAGTTTTATTTTGACATATTTTATCAGTTAAAATAGCTTTTTAACGAGCCATAGAAGACAACCTGAGGTAATCATTGTAATAAGGACAAGTATGAAAATTCATCAGAGCACAGATGTGTCTTCGCAGCATGTGATCAGCCGTTTGCTTGATGTTGAAGCCTTATTGAAGTACTTTTTGCAGCTTTGACTGTATGTAATAAACTTGACTTGACACAGGAAGTCAAGTGTTGCTCTATAAATAAATATCTCCGATCAAGTAAAGCCAACATTTGCTGAACACTTGGCCGCCCCGTTAACTTCCAGCTTCCATTTAATCGATCAATTTTCAAACAGAAAAAACCCTTTAAAAAAACGCTGAAGCGTCTCATTTGTAATATTCTGTCTGCGCGCTATAAATTTTTCTTATGTTTGAAAATAAGCTCCCTCTTTGTTCTCCAGAAATCAAAGTGACTGCATGACGCAACATCCAACAATAATAGAGCGCAGAGCCACAAAAAGCAAAAAAAACACGTAGCTGTCCGAGAAGAGCTGGAGCCCCGCGCCTGACAAAATATTGATGCAGCCTTTGATCAGCGTTTGGGAGGAAGAGTGACTTTGTCGGAGCAAAGCGATGAAAAGAGCACGACTGAGACGTTGAGACTTGAGGGTGACGTGCGATTTCTGCACGAGTGCCGCAGATTCTTCGAAGGAGATGGGGAGCGCATGTCTGTCTGTGTCTGCTGGCTTCTTATCCCCCCTCTCTGTCACTGATATTGAGGATTCATTTAAGCACATACGTGTGTGTGTGTGTGTGTCAGACAGCAGGAGAGACTATCCAGTGAGTTTCTTTGATCAGGGCCAGCTGAACCGGGAGGACAGAAAACACATGGTCTCCCCCGTCCTACTCTTTTCCCTTTCTCATCTCTTCTCCTCTGGTTTTCATCTCCGTCCTTTTATCATTCCCCTGGTTTAGTCTCCGAGGAGAGCCGTGTCAGATGTTTGAGAGGGAGAGAGATGTTTGAGAAAAGCAGGAGAAATAGCGAGTGAGCGGCAGAAAGAAAGAGTAAAAGAGGTGAAGGACTGTAATGACAGAGTCCCGGGGCAACTCCACTGTGGGGGGTTTGAACATTTGGTGTGAGTGTGTGTGTGTGTGTGTGTGTGTGTGTGTGTGTGTGTGTTTTGGTGCAGAGGGGTGTAGGAGGCTCAGCTAAACATCAGTGCTCGTTTCTGCAAAAGGCATGTTATTGCATTCTTCACCATTACCCCTGTTAATGACAGACTAATCACAAACACACACATACAGCCACTCGCGTACAGGAAAGAGCAGCGAGTCGGGCTTCGTAAACACACACAAACACACACAGACACACATCTGGTTTCCAGAAAATCCATAGTCTCTCCAATATGGTGCCTGTTAAGTTGTCTGGTTGTGTCAGTGTGTCCCTGCGTCTGCTTGGCTGCTCCACTTTTTCTTGTGCGTCCTGTATGAAGAAATGTGGAGCCTCAGCAAGAGATGTGATAAAAGGCAGCGACCTCCACTTCCACTTCACTGCTCCACTTTTCTTGGCAGCTGGCATTTTATCGCAGGTGTGTTAAGTTCAACATTTACATCGTCTGTCTGTCCATCCTTTCTTACGGATGTACACATTGTTAAACAGATCAGGTGTCGACTGTATATGTAGGTGACTGATCCACATTAAATACAGTGTCCTTGTCAGTTCTTTGTTAATATGATTCAGTGTTTACTTGCCTTAAATTAAAGTGATCCCAGTGACACACAGATTTTAGATCTGAAATCTGAGATGAGGTAATTGAATCAGTATCTATAGAGAAAAAGTTGGATCTGTGCACTGTTTACAGTCAGAAAGTTTTAGAAAGGGGGACGTTTCTTTTGCCTCTTAAAGATACGTATGAAAATCAAGGGTTGACTTTCAGCTTTAATTTGAAGATCAAAAGTTTGAAGATAGTCAAGATAATCCATAGCAGTTGAAAGGTGCTGAAATCGTTGCCCTTTTCATACACCGGTCCCAGCTGTAAGAGATAATATGTGGCAGGATAAAGTAGTCTAAACTCATATATAGTCATTATTTTGTCTTTTTTGCCATAAAGTACAGTTAAATAGAGATAATGCCCGTCATTTCGTGGTTGTTTTGAAGTTTTTCTTCGGTCTGGTCCTCTGCAGGTGAAACACACGATTAGTTAGATTTAGGTCAGGTGACATTCCTCTGTTTGGTCTTAAAAAGTACCTCCTGCCTTCTCAGTATAATTAGGCTTATTGTCCTCCTGCGTGGTTGTAAAATTGGGGAAGTTGTATGAAAGTGGCTTCGCTGTCCACCTAAAGTGAAAGCGCTTTAAGGGATACTCCTGGTTTATCAGAACTTGGATGTTATTTTTGTAGTGTTGGCTGTCATTTCTGTCACTTACTCCACAGTTCACCACAGTAACTGCACACTGCTCCAGCAACAGTCCAAAGAGCAAAGACAGACAAGTCAGAGTCAGAAGATCTCACAGACTGTAAACAAGCAAACACATTATTATCTCAAAGCCACTGTATTTGCAGGTAAAAACCTAAAATGTGCAAACCTGAAATAATTCATGCCGAGTGCACGCAAAACTACTATTAGGCAAAAAGTTGTTTTCACTTCCTTTAAACTCAACATGTCATGACATCATAACAATCCTTCCTTTCCTATCTATCTATCTATCTATCTATCTATCTATCTATCTATCTATCTATCTATCTATCTATCTATCTATCTATCT
>JBAJHX010000051.1:21925625-21943732 GCA_037176925.1 Amniataba percoides | reverse complement strand
AGATCAGCCTCCCCAATCCTCTCATTCATACTGTTTCATGTCTCTTTGCAGCCAATCCCATTGATGTCCTGAAGGTCCTGGACCTGTCGGACAACATGGAGGGCGTGTCGTTGGAGTCTGGACTGTGCACCAGCAGGGAGGGGCGAGATGAGACAGACTTCTCCTTTAAGATCGACAAGAAGATTCAACTGAGCGCGCCCACCAAGCAACTCTTCCCTGGTAAAGATTAATGTAACTCTGTTTGATAGTACATAATAGAGTGTGGGTATGAAAATAGTTTGGTCACTGAGAGCACATGCCCTGAAGAATATGTGTGCGTTCCCTCCAGATTCTCCGTTCCCTGTGAATTTCTCAGTGATGACAACAGTCAGAGCTGTGAAGGGCTCACAGGTCTTCCTACTCTCCCTGTACGACTCGCAGGTATGCACGAAAGATGAAAGAAGTCAGGACAAACTTTCATTGATCATGCCAAATGTTAAGCGGCTCTGCTCTCCGATAATGAAAATGATGATACTTCTGCACAGTTTTTCACCACAGTACTAGACTGACACTGAGACAAAAACTTGCAGGAAGCAATCCGGCATCACAGATTTTTCTAAAAATGTGAAAAAAAAAATTAAAGCTTTGCCAAAAACAGATAAAAATGATAATTTTGCTTCATGTTTATTGGGAGAACATGTAAATATGGCCTTTAAATTATGTGTCATAACCCTTTTACCTTTCCAGATGTGAAGAACCCAACTACACTGGCTAGAAAGTGGAAATAGATCTGTGTGACATGAAAACAACCTTTTTCACATCATTTTGTCCCATCATCCCTCTTTCCCCCACCTGTGTCTCTCAGGGCACCCAGCAGCTGGGTCTGGAGATCGGCCGCTCTCCTGTCTTCCTGTACGAAGACCACGAGGGTCAGCCACCTCCAGAACTTTATCCCACCTTCAGAAAAATCAACCTGGCTGATGGCAAGTGGGTAACTACACACAGGCACCCATTCCCTCACTTTTTTGTTCAGTTTTTGCCCCAAACCTTCCCTCATTTCATTTCAATAACACATGAGGACACAGTAAAGACAAGTTGGGAAGAATATGGAACTAAAAGGCGTTATTCTCTTCTCCTCCTCTTCCTATCAGGTGGCACAGAGTAGCTTACAGTGTTGAGGGCCAGACGGTGACTCTCTACCTGGACTGTGTCAAACTGGACACCCTGGACCTGCTGAGAGGTCACGACGCCCACGTGAGCACCGAGGGTGTCACCGTGTTTGGGACGCGACTGCTGGACGAAGACGTGTTCGAGGTAAGACTGCAAGTGTGTGTGTGTGTGTGTGTGTGTGTGCTATGCAGTAAGACATGGAGGAGGTTAAAAGCACGAAGGATGAAGTGAATCTTGGTGAAGCTCTCACATTATTAGAGTAAAACCACCTCCATCACCATCCACCTCCACATCATCTGCCTTGTCAAATGTAAGCTCATTTGGCTTTTGTGAAAGAACTTGGCAGAAAATACAAAGACTGAGAACACACAGTAAGTTCCTTGTGTGTGGTGAGTAAGTGCCTCTGCTTGTCGCTGCTTGTTTGATTTCTCCATCAAATGTTGACAAATGAATAAACATAAAGGCTTGTCTCCTTACGCTGCCCTCCAGTGGCTGTAATAGTGTACTGCACTTCTACTTCCAACCTTTAAAGAGCTGCAGGTGGTTTAAAATGTAAGCAAAGGTAAAAAACTCTGACTCATAGTTTGCCTTATAGATGCCCTCTAATATGAGCATTTATTTTTGAGCTTATCAGTTCTTATTGCAGGAATAAACAGCTGCTCTAATCCCTCTTAGGATAAAAAAAAGCTGGAAAAAGTCCTTTCCAAATCTGAAGCTGTGTAAAATCTTTGTACTTTTTATGAGCTCTGTTTTTGTTGTGCCCTCAGCAGTGTGAGGTCGCTCTGACAGATCTTTGACCTTTGAGTTTTCAATGCAATGTCAGATGGTCCATCTGTTTAAATGAACACCTCCCAGCCTGTGTTTGGCTTGGACTCTCTTCTATGTGTGTAAAATTGAGCAAAAGGGAGAAAGAGTTTGCGTCTGCCTGTTGTTCTTAATGCGCTGGCTCTACTTGAGGCCGAAGCTCTGGAGACCATTAACTGCAGAGCGACAATAAAAACAGCGTCGAGTCACTTTGATCTGAGTAGACGAACACATTCAGTCAAAGATAAAGACGTGGGACAGATGCAGATGATATGTCCGCCATGTAATTAATGACATGTTGCACGGCGAGGACAGGCGATGGCGGCCGTAATGTGACGCAACACCTCTGATGCTGTGTTGTTGTGTATGTTTTGTTTTATGCTGTCACAGATTTGCTCAGTTTTCTTTGTGTGTGTGTTTCGTTGTCACACAGGGAGACATCCAGCAGCTGCTCATTGTCGATGACCCCAGAGCGGCGGAGACGTACTGTAAGGACTACATCCCAGACTGCGACGCGCCTTTGCCTTACAACAGCATATTAATAGAGGCTGAGGAGGTACGTCCCCTGATAACAGCCAATCACAAGGAGCAGAGATAGAGAGTCGAATCCCGATCCCGTCTCTCAGCGTACCTGGTCCATTCCACACATAGCACACACCGCGAGGCATCTCAGGTGTCGAATGTTGTAAATCCAGACTGTCGTTAAGTAAAAGTAAAACCCCCCAGGTTTCATTTCTAAGAGGAAAACTATTACAGTTATTTATGGACAGATTAGAAGACAGATATGACAAAGAGACAAGGAGTTTAATTATTTTCAGCTATATATTTACATAAGTAAATCCTCTGGGTAGCATAAATTAAAAGATCGCTGAAGGCTGTGAAGGGACATTCCCTGCTTGGAGTCGGATATTTAGCTTGTCCCCACTTGATCTGCATTATTCTGTAATTTTTAGCATGTATAAATTATAACTACGTGTCTGTTTCTTATTCTCAAAGACTCTCATAAATATCTTTACCTTGAAGCATCACTCAGGCGCCTCCAGGTGTTTATTTCCTTGCTGTCAGTCTGATACTTCCATTTTAAAATAAAGCTATAAATCATTAAAAGCTACTAGTGGCCACCGAGCGCTCACCCTCGCTTTCTTCTCTTTTTTCTCTCTGCACACACTACATGGTTTTGTGATCCAGTATACTTTGCCAGGTGCTTTGTGCCAATGCTCCACACTCCTGGGAGAAGTTTCAAATCCTCTTCTGCTTGCTGCAGTTTGATTTATCATCTGGCTTCCAGGTCAAAGCACTCCAGGATTTCTGGTCTATTGTGTTCAGTTGTTTTATTGTAACACCACCAGAAATGCAGTCGGAAAGGAAGAAAGCAGCAGAAAACACAGATTTAGACCCTCTCTTGTGTTTTAATGAATCCTTAAACAGGCTAATCTGAAGGAGCTAGAATAAAACGATTAAACTACCCAGCGTGCTTTGTATTTCTTGGCTTTTTCATGGTATCTTTTATGTAGCAGAGCATTCAGCCATACAGGGCTACTGAGTGAAGTGAATCTGATACCTCAGTTGGCATTTTTTCTGTCCTACAAGTGAAATTTCTTTTCATTTCATCAATTATATTTACTTGATTCTTCCCGTCAATGTTCTCGTTATGTTATAAATGAAATGTTACACGTGCTTGCATCATGCATCCTCTGCTTTTTTGGGTTTTTTTATCATATGTTTTGATCCTTTTGCGGTTTTCAGGTGGAGAGAGCACCAAAGAAACAAGTGGTCCAGGAGTATGAAGAGTTCGACTACAGCGACCTCTACGAAGACATCTCTGTTTCCACGGTGACTGCAGGTCCCAATATCACTGAGTATGAGGTGAGACGGGCTCCACTTCGTGTCTCTGTGTGTTTTTAATCCCTCCGTGTCTTTCATCCCTTCATTACTTGTTTCTGTTCCGCATGTTTGCTGGACAGATCGTGGAGTATGAAGACTACGACAACACTTCCAATTACTACCATGTCAACGAGTACGAATATGAGGAAGAGTACGACGAGCGCTACGGGCCGGCCGAGAGAGAACGGGAGTACTCTCTGAACGCACAGGTACCCTCTGAACTGTCACACACACACCGAGAGTTTGTGCAGTTTTCGCACAGGCATCCTGCGTCATCCCTCTCCTGCTTACGATGATGTGTTTTAATGTTTTCTCCTCTCTTTAGGATATACCAGAGAAAGGACAGAAAGGAGAGCCCAGCGTTTTGGGAGTGGTGAGGAAAACAGACATTTCTTAAAAACAAAGTCAAACACACACACACAGGGGCTCTATATCACTCTTCATGTTTTTAATAATGACTTAAATTTGACTTACCAGAAGAAAGCAATGAAAATTTCCAGTTTTGTTTATGCATGATTTGATCTGATATGCCATCCATCGACTATTTTTATTTGTTATGCTGGTCAAGGCTACAGGTTTGCAGAAAAATAATTTAACATGAGGCAACAGTAATGAATGCTGCAGACTTGCAAACGTTTTTTAGCAGGAGTTTGTAGAAAACTAGATAAACTTTCTCATCTTACAGTGCTGAACGAGGCATAGACAGAGCTTTAGGTTTTTCTACCATCACAGACTTTGCATCAAAGAATACTTTAATTTTCTATATAATCCAAACACTGACATTTTTTACATGCTATTTTATCTATAAACAATTTCTTGATAAACTTCCTGTAAAATGTGAGGTAATGTATTGCTACATGCATTGAGATGTCATAGTTGTGTTTCATGCAATGACAAAAGTAATATATCACTATTTATAAAAGTGAAATGTTCCTCATGTTTCTTAACCTTTCCTACTGCTTCTATTAAACCCTCAAAGATTTAGTAACTGCCTCAAACATCCATCTTGGTTTGGTAGCAGCACAGAAAGTCACCTGTTGAATTGCCATCAGTGGTGTGAATGGTTGCACTTTAACACCTCAGAGAAAATCTAATTTCTGTTGAAATTTTGCAGGGAACACAGATTACAGGACCATATGGACCTCCAGGACCCGAGGTTAGTCATTTTTGCTGGTGAAATGCATTTTTCTTCATTTTTCAGGTAAAAAAACATGTTTAAAAAGATACTGTGAAACTGCAGTGACTTTTAATATGGCAATGGCAACTTGCAATAGATTTGATCAAACTCAGTTGGTTTTCTGTGTTTTTGTCCGTGTGTGCAGGGAGAGGCAGGGCCTCCTGGAGTCACAGGACCAGTAGGACCTCGAGGAGAACCCGGGGAGCTGGTGAGGACGGTCCTCTGTTTGCTGTTCGAATGATTGAGTCCACCACATGTCAGCGTCTCTCCATAACTGTCCTCATGTCTCCTCTCAGGGCCCTCCAGGGCGGCCGGGCCTTAATGGGGCCGATGGGATACCAGGTCCCCCAGGAAACATCATGCTCATACCGGTAACACAAAGATACTTCTGTGCTGCCCGAGGCTTGACGAGCTGTGATGTTGCTATGGCAGTTATTTGGTCCTGTTAACCCGTAACAGAGCCTCGGGACAAATGGGAATGTTTGAATGTCGTAACTGAGAAGTGGCTGGTTCAGGACTGTTACACAAATTAGCAACTCCGTCACCTGCTCCTCACATAACCTTTCTGAATCCTTATAAAACACGTGTTCTGTACAGGTGTTAACAAAATGTTCAGTTTAGCTTCTCATTGTTACTGCATGTATTTCTTTGTATGCATCTTTTTGTTAATCAGTCAGCTGTTGTCCAAATGATTTACTGATCTCCTTAAAACTTAACTGGGTGTTTACCTGGCTTGATAT
Organism: Amniataba percoides; assembly: GCA_037176925.1. Lineage (NCBI taxonomy): Eukaryota > Metazoa > Chordata > Actinopteri > Centrarchiformes > Terapontidae > Amniataba > Amniataba percoides. The sequence goes on along the minus strand of JBAJHX010000051.1, from coordinate 21,937,978 downwards.
CTGGTGACCGTGAAAGCCACAACATGTGATACACATCATTTTCAGGCTCATTAACCCATTCAGAGATGCCTCGTGCTTTGTACAGAACATCTGCATGCTTCTTCACTAGATTCAGATTTTTTCTTTAATATCATCCATCTGCAGCATTTTATGCAAGGCTTGAATAGCACTGCTATACAATGGCCACTGGGTGGAGTATTGAGTTGGACTTAATAAGATTTTATATGCATGTGTGTCTGTGCAGTTCCAGTCAGGCAGTGGTCAGAAGACAGGTAGTGTGGTTTCTGCACAAGAAGCGCAGGCTCAGGCCATCCTGCAGCAGACCAAGGTACACACACACACCTGAATCATTACGGTCACACACAGAGGTGATGTAGAAATTCTGCTCTTTGTATGTCACTGTCTGACTCCCTGTTCCTCCTCTCTCGTCCTCCTTTCTCTTTTAGCTGGCTATGAAGGGACCTCCTGGGCCGCTCGGCCTCAGGGGAAGACCTGGGCCGCTGGTGAGTGAGATCACATCATGCTGTCATTTTTTGTCTGATTTTCTCTTGAATCACCAAACGTTGAGGTGAATGAGAACGGACGGCACGATGCAGTGGAATAATTTGCAGTAAAGCACAACAACGTGGTGCTGCAAGATTTGAAAGAACTCTGTACAGGCTGCGCATTACTGGACAATGTAATTAAACTGTGAACACACACATATTGAATATAAATCACCGGTTTTGAGATACATCATTTTCATGCTGAGTTAATCACTTAATCAGAGTCTTACTGTGTTAATCATGATGTTTGACCTCCTGCAAACGATCAAACATTAGGTTCATGAACTCACCCCCAAAGCAGGCAGAGGACAGTAACAAAAGCAGAGGCTATGATATTAGCTGCATGTTGAGTTATGGTCTTGATTTTTATTCATGTCTCTTAAGTCATTATCTACTGCTTAATGAGGTAACACAATGGTGACTGAACCTTTGACCCACGAATGAAAGCTGTTATGTTTGCAGTATTATACTGGTGTCTTTCATGGAAAAATGGAAAGCGGTGCAGAGTTACACTTTTAACGAGGCTTTTAATGCCCTCCAGCTCACCTGTGTGTGTTTTTTTCTTGTCTCTGCTGACTTTGTGAATAAACAGTTACAAACAAAGAAAAGATAGATGACAAGAGACAGTGAAACATGAAACTGAAGTGAGGACCCAAAACAAATGTGCAGTTACTACTTAGAGGCGTTTGTGCTGCTGAAGACAACAAATTGAAAATCTTTAAGATTATGACTTTAAGTTACGGGTCATTACGTTATTGTTAAGGAAAAGTCCAGTATTAAGTACATCCATACACTGTGTGTTTGATATGTACACACACACACAAATAACGTGCAGACAATGAATCTCACACTTCTTTGGACAACTAAATGTTGTGAGCTTTTTTTTTCCAGGGTGCACCAGGCCCCTCTGGGCTGAAGGGGGCCAGTGGAGATATGGGGCCAGCGGTGAGTTAGCTGGTGTCACGGCAACACATTGAGCACTTCAGTCTTTTTTATATCACTGCAAGTCATTTGAGAACATGTTGTCTTTCTATCTTTTTCTTTTCACCAGGGTCCTCCGGGACTGCCCGGTATCTCAGGTCAGAACGGACGAATCGGGAAAAGGGTGAGACTTTCAGTACTGTGTATTCTCAATAAATATAATCTTCTTTAAAGCAGTTGTTTTGTTCTCAATAATTCACACACTGAGAGTATGTTTTCTTTGTCTGTCTTGGTTGTGGGTGTTTATTAGGGACGAGCTGGTGCAGATGGAGGCCGTGGTGCAATAGGAGAGACTGGAGCAAAGGTGAAGAACTGATGTCAGGCTCACACTTACCGACTGCTCTGTTTTCTTAAACATGGACTGATCTGTGTCTGCTTCGCAGGGGGATAGAGGGTTTGATGGCTTGCCAGGTCTCCCTGGAAACAAAGGACATAAAGTAAGTTACATGGCTGAATAAGTGTGTGGTGTTAAGCAGACAATTCATAATATGGATTCCTAAATTTCCTGCACGTGTTTTGTCAGGGGGACAGAGGGAAGCCGGGCCCTGTGGGTCCTGCTGGAGAACCGGGAGAAAAGGTCAGAGGTCACTGAGGTCACTGTGGTTGCGGGTAATCATGTTAAATCAGGTTTCTGTTTCTTTATGTACATGATTTATTCATGTTTGTTTGTTTTTTTCAGGGATCAGAGGGGCAACCTGGGCCAAGAGGACAACCAGGAGATGCTGTGAGTGTCAATACAAAATCACACACAGTTACTTATGTATTTTATTATTGCTTTTACTGTTCTACCAATATGTCTATACACATGAGGTCCTTTATCTACATAATATATTGTATATATGCATTATATATGAAATGTGTATTTTCAGGGTTCCAGAGGTCTGAATGGCCCCAGAGGTCGTCCTGGTCCCCCCGGCCAGCCTGTGAGTGTGAAATTTATATTTTACCACCACTGAAAACACACACACACACACAGCTTTCACAGTCACACACATTAATCTCTACTGTCAACGACAGTAAACGACATTAGATACCAGCAATTATACACACACATTATCTTGCCTTTGTGTTTGTCCATGTGGTGAAACTATGGCTTCTCACACCACCAGCATAAATCCAGATGTGCCATGACTATCACATGTCAGAAGATAATGCCCAATCATGTTGTAACCGTAGTTCTCCATTTGTTAACATGATGTTATGTAATTCTTATCTCCTCTGAGAAAACGTCTGTGTCTCTGCCAAATACAACATCGCATCTCCAAACACCTCAAGCAGTTTTGTTGGTTTGCATAATCAACGGTATGTTTGCAAGTGTAGAAACGCAAGTTGGCACTTGTAAGAGTCTTGATCGCGCACAGAGGAAGCACTTTTCATGTTTTTAGAAATACATATTTATGCTTGGTGTTCATTAATTAGGCATTTAGCACCGCAAGCAAGGAGATGATAGAGTCAAAAACAACAGGGGGCTGATCATTTTTTATTTAGTTGTCGTCCCAGGAGGTTCATGTTACATGCCGCAGGAAGACTTCTGTTAAAGATAGTAGGCGATGTACCCTCCTTTTATCTTTAGTGAGACAGGAAAAAATAATGTAATTTAGGCAAAGAAGGCCAGAAAATGAGCCACATACAGGGGGAATTAATACATGCAGCAAAGAGTTGGCAGCTCTTGCTCTGCTTTTAAAAACACACATTATTCTCCAGTGTCCTGTCATTTTGTATTAAAAAGCTGGTGCTTTCCAAGATGTTTTGATATGGAGCCCACCCGAGTGCATCTGAGGACGCGGAAGTAAAGAAAGAGTCTCTGCCATTAACTGTCTTACTTTCTCTCCTCACAGGGCATTCGAGGAATTGATGGGGTTCAAGGTTCGAAAGGAAACATAGTGAGTAGAATGAAAGCGGTAGGCAGAAGAGCCTGATGACACATTAGTTCCCGTGACATTATTTTCTGTCTTGAACAGGGATCCCCAGGAGACGTCGGAGCACCCGGACAGCAAGGCAACCCTGGGATCCTGGTACGAGCGGAGAACAGACACACTGAAAAATAACTCACAAAGATAACAGAAACTCTAATTCTCCTTCTCTCCTGCAGGGGTTTCCTGGTCCTCAGGGGTTAGTAGGGCTGCCGGGAGAGAAGGTAAGACACTTGTAGCCGGATTTTCCACTTTTGAGCCGAAGGAGTCAGATTTGATTGACTGATCTTTGTCTCATAGGGGCCTCAAGGGAAGAAAGGGATGCAGGGCTTACCTGGAAACGACGGTCCTCCAGTAAGGGGAATGTTTGTACTTTATACATGTCTACGGACTCTTATTGACACAATACATTCCCTCGTCCCTAATCCTTTCCTTAACATCACAACTAAATACCTAACTACAGACGTGCTCTTGTCAATAGGGTCACCCTGGAAGAGAAGGTACTCCAGGTGAAAAAGGAATGCCGGTACGTCTGTTGGGTGCATTTAACCAAGTACAACTCATGCACATTTATTTAGCTATTGTTTTTACAGTTAACTAGAAGCTGTCAATCATCTATATGGAATAGTCTGACATTTTAAAACTAAGGTTAATTGCTTTCTTGCAAGTGCTCCCAGCTCCCCATAAAACCACACATCAACACTTTATTTTTTACTTTAGGTGTAATGCATTTATTAGTGAGTTTTGGATGAGGTAATTAGACCCCACCGTTTCCAGTCTTGCTAAGCTAAGCTGCAATGTACAGATATGACAGTGGTATCAGTCCTCTCATCAAAAAGCTAATGTGTGTGTGTCTTCATTTGTAGGGTCCTGTAGGAGTGCAGGGGCCTGTTGGATACCCTGGACAACGAGGGGTTAAGGTAGGAAATGCAAACATGAACCTTGTGCCTCCAGTTTCACTCATCCTCTGCCTTAAACGACAGATTTAGTGGGAAAGCGTGGCAGTAATTTAATATACTTGCCACCTCATGAAGATGCCATAACGAGATATTATAACATGTGTTTCTGTTTTCTTGTTGACTTCCAGCTTGTTTGTTTTTTCCTCTCCTGTTTGATAGGGAGCAGATGGAATCAGAGGATTAAAGGGAAGCAAAGGCGAGAAGGTGAGAGAGAAACATAAGTGGTCTGTGCACATTCAGGATGTTATGCTATCTGAGAATATCATATTGCACCACAGGATCTGTGCTGTTTTTCACTACCATCTGTGAAGTTATGTTCTCTGTTAAACCTGCTCTGCTGTCTGTCTGCTGCACTTCATTCTGCCTGCAGGGAGAGGATGGTTTCCCAGGCGCCAAAGGAGAGATGGGAGCAAAAGGAGACGCTGGAGACAACGGAGTTCCAGGTGTTCGGGGAGAGGACGGGCCTGAGGGGCCCAAAGGCCAGATGGGTCCTCAAGGAGAAGCTGGCCCCTCTGGTATAAGTGGAGAGAAGGTACGGAGTTAACTTAGTGTGTAGACTGCTAATCAAAATAACCAGAAATATGAGTAAATAGACGGTGAAGAGTCAAGTTGTTTCTCTTTTTTAGGGGAAGCTGGGTGTTCCTGGCCTACCGGGATATCCGGGGCGACAGGGGCCAAAGGTAAAATACATCAAATAATCGGTGATTGATTGAATGAATGTAAAGAAGTTAAAGATATAGAAGTTTTATGAAAATGTGCGTCTTTCTCCTCACCAGGGCTCTGATGGTTTTCCTGGTGCACTTGGAGCTGCAGGAGAGAAAGGAAAGAAAGTGAGTAGAAGGTTTAAAATCATGCTGATATTATGTTGAGAAATCAGACTTTTTTCCATTAACTTCTCTTTGTTTTGTGGCATTTGTACAGGGCCCTGCAGGACAACCAGGAGGTGCAGGCCAGAGGGGTCCAAATGTGAGTGCCATGTCTCTAACCATCTAACCAACTCCTGTTCAGTAGCTAATACACAGAAAGTGAGATATTTTCAGAAAGCAAGCCACACGCCAAATGAATCTTACTGCCAACGAATCAGGTTCACTTCCCTGAAAAATGTCCAGCAGATGAGTCAGATGACTAGAAAGAGAGAGCTTAAGTCCTGCTGCCTCTCCTGGCAACCTGATCTTCTTTTCCTCACTTTAAGTGGCCTTTTTGTGCCACATTTTTCCTGCTCATATTGTAGACTACATACTGCACTGGCAAGTAAGACCTTGTAAAGATTAAATCATTATTTCATCAGCGTACAACTCGAGCTTCAGTGAGGCTTTGACAGTGTATGAAAGACTTTTCATCTATTCTATGCTGTTTGCAATCATCTTACTTTGTTCCTATTAAATTAACAGTGTTCAGATTTACTATGAACTGCAGCAGCACTTCACTAACATCCCCTGCAAGTGTTAATACTTTGAGTACATTAAAACCAGCTATAAATAAGAGTTTTAAAATTACAAATGGATCAAGTAATTATTTAATGTTCCTCATATTGGCAAACTATCACAAGTTTTTTAGCCTCTTTGGTTTACTGTCATCATTTTCAAAGCATAGTTTTTGACCACCTTTTTTTTTAAAGCTGTTTTCTGAAAAAAGAAAAAAGGGCCAAAATCCCACTGTATTAAACTACACAGTCAGGAAGAGACTAGCTGGTAGAGCACAGTGACGCATTTACCAACTAAAGTACCAGATTTGTCCATCAGGAGTTGGTGGAGAACAAAAATAGAGCTAAAAGACTATGAATATTGGATTTATGTTTGTTATCTTGTCAGAACAGTCAACACGTTTACAAATTACAAATTATCCTAAAAGGTGATGATAAGTCACTGTTTCCAGCGTGTTTCTGCTGCCCCCAAGTGTTCAAACAAACAACAGGTTTAAATTGTTGAAGTGTTTCATGATATACCTGGACATGTTGTTGATGTTTGATGTCATCATTGTTTCGCATCACCTTGAGATCTCTGAGTCATCCCTGTGTTCGCTGAACCGGCCACATAAAAGTTCAGGGTAAAGTGAGTCACCGTTCAGTGTGCACAGACTGAACTAGACACTGGTTTGAACCACAACTTCCCCCTCAAGTCAGCAAAGGTTCATGGCCCTTCTGGGTTCAGTTTCACTCATGTCCCCTTTCCGACAGGGTGCACGAGGAGCCAGAGGCGCGAGAGGGCCTACAGGGAAATCAGGAGAAAAGGTCAGCTGACTGTCCTCTTAGCCAATAATAACACTGCATCAGTCATTATTGATGGGTGAATACGTTTACGCTATCAGCTACGGTTCACTGGTTTCTATCTGTGACTTCCCGCATGGTCTTTCATTTTTCATAGGGCGCCTCCGGACATGATGGCCCCCCTGGATCTCCTGGAGAAAAGGTAAGAAAAAAAAAACACTGTTGTATATGTATTAATTGATTCACAGTAGATCCCGTGCCTCTTATAATGGCTGGTTATGCTTTTTTTAGGGACCTCAAGGGCCACAAGGAAGAAATGGAGAGCCAGGACCTAAAGGATCAAGCGTGAGTTGTGACAAAACACTCACACACAAACATGAATTTAAAATTAATTCATGAGTCCATACAGGCATTTATATTACACAGCTTTTTAATTTATTCATTGTATTTCTTTTTAGTTAAGTATTTAAGTAAATGTCAGACTAGAATATAAGTGTTAAAACTGGATAAAACAAGTACAATCTTCCAGAAATCTATTTTGTAAAGGTCCCAATTCTCAGCAAACAGATGACTTTGACCTTAAAGCAAGTCCCAGATTTTCTCCAGTCCCAGAGAAGTAAGCTGGTACCTGACCCAGTGTCTAAAAGGTGAACTGGAAGGGACTGCCTTTCTAAGAGTCATTTTAGTTTTTATTTTGTACTGTGGTGTGGATGATAGTAGTATGTTGTGGTAGTTCAGGTGTGCTATTTTTCATTTATTGGAGAAAAAAATCTTGACCGAGAATGCACTGAAAGGAAATCACATGCTGCTATGAATCACCTACAGTGTCCTGTAGGGGACAGTTCCTGCAAACATAATTTGAATATTTGACAGCTCAATGAATAAAGTGCCGGCAGGGGGAAATGGGAAAAAGGTACTTGTAATTACGCAGACCATTTCTTTTTAACGTCCCAGATGTTACCTGAACTTTGGAGGTTTGTTGAGCTCCCGTTAATTTGTCACATTGGTTTTGGCATATGTGTGTGTGTGTGTGTGTGTGTGTGTGTGCGTGTGGTTCTGTGTGCACATGTGTGTGTACGTGTGTGTGTGTGTGTGTAGGGTCCTGCGGGGAAGGACGGACTTCCAGGTCACCCAGGTCAAAGAGGAGAGCCGGTGAGTGAGGTCAAATCTCTCAAGAGTTCATGAAAGGTCATCAGTTACTGCAGTTTGTCTTAAGGTCTTTACCTCTCTCCCTCACACACACACACACACACACACACACACACACACACCTACACACACACACACACACACACACACACACATAAACGCATACCAGAACATGTTTTCTACTCATCATTTTTCTGTGACTGCAGGGATTTCAAGGAAAGACTGGACCTCCCGGGCCCTCAGGTGTTGTGGGGCCACAGGTGAGCTCAGCCATGTGAATCAGTTATGTAATGTTTCTTCTGCCTTGTGCTTCATGTCTTTTATTGGAGTAACTGATCCAATCAATTATGTGTTTCAGGGAAAATCAGGTGAATCTGGACCAACAGGGGACCGTGGTCACCCAGGAGCACCAGGTGTACCTGGAGAACATGGTTTACCTGGGGCTGCTGGAAAGGAAGGTGGAAAGGTGGGTAACTTGCACATAAATACTGATCATCCCCATCACAGAGCGATTGTTTGTGTTTGAGTTGTACAATTTATTTTTTATTTTTGCTCCTCAGGGTGATCCAGGTTTGCCTGGGACTCCTGGAAAAAGCGGGCCAGCAGGACTGAAAGGGTTCAGGGGGAGCAGAGGAGCCCCTGGAATAATGGTAACACAGTTATGAACATACATACACCACTTCAAGCAGATTATGTGATTTTCTAATATTGTAAACAATAGAAACTACATAGAACAAATTATATGTGATTCTTCCAGGGACCTCCTGGTCTGAAAGGAGGATCAGGACCTATTGGATCCCCAGGAGCCATTGTGAGTTGCATCTCTTTTGTTAATCAGTCAGCACTGATAAATATCCACTTAATAAATTTACATAAAATATATCTTTAAAAGTGTGTTGTGACTTCATATAATTTAAACACGTTTCAAACACCATTATGATTCCAAGATTTTTCTGCTTCCATGTTTAGCCTTGTTTGTCTTGCCAATTGCCAAGAAGTTCAAGGGCCAGTATGTCTTTTCTGTAGGGACCAGCAGGTGAGAGGGGCCCTCCAGGATCAGCAGGTGCTATCGGACAGCCTGGTCGGGCAGGAGCAATCGGAGGACCTGGACCAATGGGAGAGAAGGGCGAGCCTGTAATTACATCCAACTCCTTTTTCTGCTTTACTGTGTTCAGCACTTAGTGGTTCTTGTATCATGGCATCCTTTTAGACTCATTTCAAGTTATTTTGTACTTTCAGCATTTAAAGTAAAAGTCCATAATCAGCACTGATGGAGTGAAAACTAGTGGTTGCTTGTTAGCTGAATAACACATTTTTAACGTGCTTGTGTTTCAGGGAGAGAAAGGCCCTATTGGACCAGCAGGTCAGGATGGAGATCAGGGGCCTGTTGGGATGATTGGTGCTGTGGGCCCTGCAGGACCTCCAGGAGACGACGGAGATAAGGTAAACTGTGTGTGTCTGTGACGTAGATGTGGCAAAGAGTGTGTGTTTTTATTGTGGCAATAAAAATGTGTGTCCTCTGTGTGTGTCCACAGGGAGAGCAAGGACAACCCGGCCAGAAAGGCAGCAAAGGAGACAAAGGCGAAGCTGTAAGTCTGGAGCTCAACATGGACTGTACTTCACAAGCAGAGCACAGCTGATCACATCTAAATGTTTTTCTCTCTCTGTCCACAGGGCCCTCAAGGCCCCACCGGTACTCAGGGGGTAGTTGGTCAGCCAGGACTTCCGGTGAGCCTGCTCAGTTGTCTCATATAATTTTCTGTTGTTTTAACTTAAATGGCATCAGCAGGCAAAACCAAACACTCCAAACTTATAAAAATATCACAGTTTTTTTTTTATCTACCCTTTGTGCAAGCTTTATCAAATCATAACACTATATCGTCATTTGAAGGTCATAAAGACATAAAGGTGCTCTATCTTCTCTGCATCAGGGTGCAGATGGACTGGGGGGTCCCCGGGGCCAGCAGGGCATGTACGGCCCAAAAGGAGACGAGGGACTGCGCGGCTTCAAGGGCGCTAGAGGACCAATAGGATTACAGGTGAGATTAGTACAGCAGCCAGGGTGCAGACAATTGAAGGGATGTCTTGGAGTGAAACTGGAGATTTTCACTTTAATCCTCTAATGCTGTATGTGTCTTTTTTTTTCTTCCCCAAGGGCATGCCCGGCCTGCCAGGAGAGAAGGGTGATAGTGGACACGTGGGACTGATGGTGAGCTCCTCTTCAAAGAGCTGTCCCTTATTTACGTCACATTTGTCTGTCATTTACACAAATTAGTACACTGATGATATTTCTCCCACATTACATTAGGGCCCACCTGGTCAACAAGGGCCTTCTGGTCCTCAGGGACCAATTGGGGGACAGGTAAGTCTCTTGGTGAAATCTCTGTACACTTATTTAGTTGTGCACTTGTTTTGAATTCTGAGGAAAAACTGGGATTTCATCTGTTGTGTAGGGTCCGACGGGTCGACCGGGGATGGTGGGCCAGCCGGGTATTGTTGGAGAGAAGGTAAAAAAATATAAATCATAACAACGTTCCTTCCCAAACAAATACTCTCTTCCTGGATTTCTTACATGTTAGTTTCTTTCTGTCTAAGGGGGAGGATGGCGAGGCCGGTGACCCGGGTTCAGTTGGTGTTTCAGGAAGGCCAGTGAGTTTGTTTGATTATTTTTTTTGGACGGAGGGGTGCACATCCCGATCAAACACTCACCATCTTCACACTTCTGTTGCTCTTCTTCTCAGCCCTTTTAATCACTCACTCTGCTTCTTTGCTTCTTTAGGGAGCAAAAGGAGACCAGGGGGAGAAGGGAGATACAGGTGCTCCCGGAGCAGCCGGTCCTCCAGGAGCCAGGGGCCCCCCAGGGGAGGATGGAGCCAAAGGCAACGCTGTAAGAAACACTAAGACCAAAAACCACCCCTCAATACTGCACTGTTAAATACTGCAGAATAAACTGCAATACGGTTAAACACTAACACTGTATAATGCACATGAATACAGTTTTCTTGTACTGTATTATGCTCTACACTAAGAAAAGTAACTACATATTTGTATGTATATCCTGCAATCTGGCTCTGGAAATCTTTGGACTCCTGAAGCTGCACCTGTCTTCCACAGGGACTCAACTGCAGAAACAGCTGCTTCAAGTTAAAGTTAACTGTAGAGATAACCTCTCCGTGCTTTATCTAAATTTTTGATTAACTGATGTTTATAATTCAGTATTTAGCATCTGCATGTTACTATATGATGCAGACTTTATGGCAGCGATTCTTGAGTAAAATAATTAACCAGAAAAGAAAAATGATGTTTTAATATTTCACAGTTTGTCTCGAGTCTTCACTGCTGCTGTAGGTACTGCCGTCTGCCTTTCTAAAGCAGTATATGATCAAAAAATGCAGAGCATATAGTCTCTTTCACTTTGCAATAGAGAATAATTCTGTACTCTCTCTCCTCAGGGTCCCATAGGTCTCACTGGGGACCTCGGACAGCAGGGAGAGGCCGGACCCAATGTGAGTACCGGCCCTGTCCAAAAAGATCTTTCTGGGATAAAATGTACAATTTTTCTTGCTTGTCACTTCAACATTTTGTCTTTCAGACTTGCATTGCATTAAAGAAACTATTTAATGTGTGGTATGAATATAGAGACATAAAAGTTATTATTTTCATTTTTAAGGTGCAGTGGTAGGAGGGTAAATTAAATTACATTAGAAGTAAAGATCAACAGAATCAAATATCAGAGTTTCTAATGTACTCATGTAAGAACTGGCCCATTTACCTCCAGCAGTTTCAGATTTTGAAATACTATTTTACATTTCAATTCCCCATGCACAGCAATTGTAAAGGTGTAGTTAAAGAATCCTGATTTGTTTTGATTGTCTGAGGATAACATGTTGAGTTGAATTTTAAAGAGGGGATATTTATTCACTTGTTCACGACAGCTAAGACAGAATTCTTCTCTCCTCTTGGCTTTTTTGCAAATTGGATCTTTTGAAATGTTCGATTTGAATTTGTGAGAACTGGGCATCCTAAATCAGTCGACCAATCATCTGTCTCGCTGTTGTGTGTTTTGTATCATCATTAGCACATCACTGAAATTGAGGTTTCATGTCGCCATAAAGAGAATTTCAGCTTTGTTTTCATGTGTGTTTGCCCTTGGCCGACTATTTTTCTTTCCTCATCAGGGTGTGGATGGTCTGCCTGGTTCTAAAGGAGACACAGGAGACCCGGGCAAATCTGTGAGCTCCTCCCCTCTACATCACACACCTTGACTTCCACGATGTTCTTTAATTCATAAACATGAAAGATGCTGTCATCATGCAGTGACTGCCCATATAACGGTGTCTTTATTTTGCTCAGGGACCACCAGGAGCGGCAGGGGAGCCTGGACCATCTGGACCTCCCGGGCGAAGGGTTTGTGTGTTTTTGTGTTCATGTGTCAGAGCCTGCCTGCACCTCAGATGCACTCAGCATCCTTATTTCCTTTGCTGTTTGATTAAAGAAAACATTAAGCCCTCCTCTCCTGTTAGCATGAAGCTGAGAGGATTTTTGTTAATGCAGCCTCACGCTGTGTGTGTGTGTGTGTGTGTGTGTGTGTGTGTGTGTG
>JBAJHX010000051.1:21915089-21925525 GCA_037176925.1 Amniataba percoides | reverse complement strand
TGTGTGTGTGTGTGTGTGTGTGTGTGTGTGTGTGTGTGCGTGTGTGTGTTTTCGTGCATCAGTGCATCTGTGTGACAGATTCAGGTTAAATGTTTTAAAATGCTGTTCTTCAGGGCCACTTGGGAAAACCGGGGAAGGAGGGAAAGGCAGGCCTGAAAGGAGCGAAGGTGAGAGTTAGAAACAACTCTTTGAATAATAAAATCTAAATGCTCACAGCTTCCGAAGGTCACCCTGGTCTCGGCCTCTCTTTCAGGGTGCTCCCGGTTTAGAGGGTCCCATAGGGAAGACGGGGCCCGTAGGTCCCCAGGGACAATCCGGGAAGCCTGGACCTCAAGGTTTGAGAGGGATCCCCGGCCCTGCAGTAAGTCTGAGTGTGAGGAATGAGGCAGTGGAAGTGGAGTATAAAAGAACAATAGAGGTTCAGTTATTTCTGTCTGTGTGTCTCTCTCAGGGTGAGCAGGGTTTAAATGGACCGCCCGGCCAAACAGGACCCCCAGGACCCATGGTAAGAAAACATAATGGAGAAAATCCTATTCCGAATAGCAGAGAAATAGAAGAGAAAAAAAAATATCCAACACTTTATGTACAGTGTGATGAACAAAACACTGAGCTGATCTTATCATCTTTAGCTGTTAACGTAAAGGAGGTATGGCAGGACGATGCTTTACTATCAGATATCTTCTTCCTCAGAGTGGTTCATGAATTATTTCTTTATGTGGACTCGCTACATCACAGTGTTTAACCTCATCGTAACATCATCTTCTCAGGGTCCACCGGGATTACCAGGACTAAAAGGAGACCACGGCAAGAAGGGAGACAAGGTGCGTGCAAACCTGCGCACACACAGACATGTACTCTCGCCTTGACTTGACTTTGACCTTGAGCTCATCTGTGACGTCTGTGCAGGGTCACGGTGGTCTTATTGGTCTGATCGGACCACCAGGAGACATTGGAGAGAAGGGCGACAGAGGACTGCCAGGAAACCAGGGCCTGCCGGGTCCAAAAGGAGATGAGGTGCTGAAAATACACTCAAACATGTACACATAAGCCTGGTTTACCTGCCAGGCAACAACAGTATAAACTGTCTGTAGGTTTCACTCGTGATTTGTAGGCCATTATTCAATATATCAGTGTAACAATATGCAAAATTCAGTTTGTTTGTGGCTAAACAGGAAACACAACGTAGAATTTTTTAAATTGAATAAAAATAAACACATTAACGCTTAACATTATGGGCCATAGTTCCTTCTGTGAAAATCAAGGCACTTATTCATAATTCTTAAGTTGAAGTATTCAAATTAATAATTAAAAAAGTCATGAAACCTAATAGTTAGCAAGTTTGGTATCCTGTAGCTGTTTCCAGTATATCTCCAGTGCATATTACACAACATAAAACAGAATGGACAATGCTGATTGCCGGCACTAATGAAGAGAAAGGAGGTCAGTCGAGGCCTCCTAGCAGATCTTTTCATGGGGACCCCCGCTCAGCAGGTTAATCCATCTTTAAAAGATTAGGTGGGATGTAAAGGATAAAAAACAACCATGCGTTTGTAGTAGCTACATCCAGCAGATTTACTTGTTTTCTTTATCTGACAGTTGTTTCTTTTGTGTTTACTATCAAGGGTCCAATCGGTCCACTGGGTCCCTCTGGTCCTATTGGCCCCACAGGTCTGTCTGTAAGTAAACAAACACAGGACATGCTTCACTGTTAGCACTGGGATTATTGGGACGCTGTTCATCTTATGTTTAACTCTCTCACAGGGTGCCATTGGTCCAAAGGGCTCTAAAGGAAACCAGGTAACTGTGATGCTCTTTATGTGAATATGTCAGTCAGTACTGTGACCTTGGACCTCTTTTAATTGACCCCTTTGCTCTGTATGTAGGGTGCAATTGGTCCTAGAGGAGACACCGGACCTGCAGGACCTCCAGGACCACCAGTGAGTTCTGTTTACAGATGTTTGTACACCTCAAACTGTCATTTACTTTCATTAACTTACAATTAACAATAAAAACTTTTTGTTGTGCTCCTTCTTCACTTTTCCCCCACCTTTTTATTTCCCTTCTTCTCTATTCTCTCCTCTCCTCTCCACCCCACAGGGATCACCAGCAGCTGGGATTTCTCCTCTGCCACAGCGGGGACGGAGGAGGAGAACTCACACCCAGGTGGATGGCGCTGCACTTGAAGGGGTGGAGGAGGAGGAGGAGGAGGAGCAGGAAGGAGAGGCGATAGATGGAGGAGAGGGGGAATGGATGCTGGGGGACCAGGTGGAGCAGAACGGTTGGATGAAGGAGAGCCAAGGCATGGAGGAGGTGTTTGCCTCTCTGTCCTCTATGAAAGTAGAGGTGGAGGGTCTGCGTAACCCACACGGGACGTACCACAGCCCCGCCCGCACCTGCAAGGAGCTTTGGCTTCTCAACCCAGATCTCCCCGACGGTACTTTATCAGTTTGTGTCTGCAGCCATTTTGTTTATCGCAGCCATCTGCCTGCATGTTTCAGACTCATTTCACCTGCCTGTCTGTCTCATAGCTGGCTGTATCTGCTTCTCCATCTAATATCTGTGTTCTTTTCTTAATGTTTTTATGCCTCCACCCTGGCAATAGCTGGGACCAGAGGCTTCATATTCATTTCATTTGTACTTATGTACCCATTTTTGCGAATTTCTTAAATTAAAATTGGCACAAACATCCCCTTGGACTCGAGGATGAACTGATTTAGGGGAAACGTCAAGGTCACTGACATGTTTTGGGCTAAAAACAAAAGAATTCACACCCTAATGATGATAGTTTTTATTGATTTTGACCCCAAGAGTCCCCCCTCTTCAATTCCTCTCCCTGGATGACAACCAGGACAGAGGCCTCCCCTTCTTCTGGTAGTCAAGCTCATATATTTTGCTGAGACTGAGCTTCAGGTGATTATCTTAGCACCATGTGAAAGAAGCTCTCTATCAGTCCTCTGTACTCCTCTCTGTCTCTGAGAGAAGACAGCATGTTTTTTTTACTGGAAATTATTCACTAGAATAATACATCAATATAGTGCTGACTTCCTTTTTGACCTTTTCTTTTTATTTGTTTATTTCAAAGTCTTTTCTACATAAGTTTTATGAGTCTGGACAGACATGGATGTAAACAGCCATTCCACTTGGCTGACAGAAGCGTACAAGTGTGGGGCTGTGATTCTGTTTGTTGTTGACAGTCGTATTAGTCTTGTGTTTTTTGACCCTTCTGGCCTCTTCTCCCTTTTTCTGTCTCTTCAGGTGAGTACTGGATAGATCCCAACCAGGGTTGCCATAGAGACTCCTTCAAGGTGTTTTGTAACTTCACTGCACAGGGAGAGACATGTCTGTATCCTGACAAGAAGTTCCAGTCGGTTAGTTTTCATGCAGAAAAACACACACACACACACAGACACACACACACACATTCACACTCACATTTGACAAACTGTTCAAAGCTAACAGGAGCTTTTGCCAAAAGCTGAATAAGATCTCAGAGGGAGATTAAACATTATTAATTCTTCATCTGCGTTTTTATTAAGTGAATTTAGAAGATTTTTTTTGTCTGTTTTCAGGTGAAATTAGCAGGCTGGAAAGGAGAAAAACCCGGCACCTGGTACAGTAAATTCAGGAAAGGAAAACAGGTATAGTGTGCTGATTTTTTTTTTTATGCCATCATTGTGTCAGTGTGTGTTTTTGTCTAACACTTAACAGAAAAGAATTTCAATCAATCAATCAATTAATCACAATTATAAACACTCCTGAAAATGTGGATCATATGTGCTTGAATGCTAATTAGCAGTGTTTGTCAGCTATAGAAAGGCACTCTGCATTTTATTTAGTGAGATTTCAAAGCGGCATTGGCAACGCTTGGCAGACGCTGTTAGTCAGAGTGTCTCACAATGCGGCTCAGTTTCCATGATTAAGACAAAACCATCTGATGGACTGAAATTACAGAATTGGCAGCAATCAGATCGGATCAGTGAGCAGATGAGTGCTGGAGCTTCTGCAGCGTCTGTTTGACAAACAAGCCTCAGCCAGTTTTCTAATGCAGACTTCCATTGGGAGAAAGTCATAATTTCCCTGTTGTAGAACAATTTTGGTAAATAATAATAAATGTAATAATAAATGACATGGGGTACATTGATGGAGAAAAGAATAAAGTTCCTATTAACCGCAGCACATCAATGATACTGTTACAATAAGTGCCAGTTAGGTGAGGGGCACAAATTACCACAATAAAAGCTTCTATTTATTTTGGAAAGTAAAACTAAACAAAGGGTTGGCAGTTCTCACCAGAACAGGCGTGTGTTTTTTAAAAAGTTGTAATGAAATCAAAGTCTGCATCTGAAGATGTATGAGGCGCTCTGCAGACTGGATCTCCAGGGCTCAGACCACTACTGAGGATCACACAAAATACTCTTGATGAGTTTTTGCAAGAAGTTCTGTGCAGGGACGGCCACAGGCCGGGAGCAGATCTGAAATATGCTGCTCCAACAAAGGGACTGCTGCGGCCTGGAGGGAGACATGTGCTGCTCCGATCTGGGCTTTATAAGCTTCAAACGTCTGTGAAGAAATTAAAGTCAGAGGCTGTGGTTGTGAAAAAGATGCCGTCATAAAGAAAACTGCATCAAGAAAGACCAAAACTAACAAGCAGTGACATCCTGTAACAGTTATAAGAGCAGTTCCTCCAACTGTGGGCTTTTATCTTTTTTTTTGAGTGAGGTTGAATGTTGGCTTTTGAACTTACAATATGTTACCATATATTTTAATATTTAATATGTGTAATACAAATAGTGGCACTGATAAGGTTTTACTAAAGCTATTGGATGAATTAAGGTCAACCAGGGTACAAACATTCACATTCCTGTCAAGCGAGTGTGTACGAGGCAGCACGGAAAAGCTCTCAAATGCAAATATCGGGGAGTTTAGTGATTTATTTGTTAATGATGATACAAGCTTAAAGGTGAGGGTGGCCCTGAAGAACAGCATTTAAAAACATTTAACCTGCCAACAGAATTAGTTGAAAATCCACAGATAAACAAGAACGGTGCAGGCGTGCAGGTACAGACTGGCCCCAGGTTCAGCAAAGGCACAAAGTAGTGTTGAAAATCTTTGGGGATGTGTGGGGGGATTGGCTGGATCGTGTCCTGACAGGGTGATTGGTGAATGAGACACAGGTGAGTAGGAGGATGCGTGCAGGATTGATGAGGAAAGTCAGAGGACATCTGGACAGAGAGAGGCAGTAAGGCAGTATAAAGATGCAGAGATGGAGATATGAATCATCATCAGATATAAAGTCATCTAAATTTTTGTTGCTTTATTAGTTAACCATGATGTCATGATGGTGTCATCGGTTGTATCTCCTTATTGACGGTACCTTTCTCTTTAGTGCAGTAAAATGTGGCAGTTTTCTTGCTTTAAATTGATGGTTTATTTATGTGTGATTTTGGGTGTCCTCCTCTAGTTTTCCTACGCCGGGTCGGACGGCGTTCCAGCCCACGTGGTCCAGCTGACCTTCCTGCAGCTTCTGAGCGCGACAGCCAAGCAGACCTTCACCTACCACTGCCTCAACTCCGCCGCCTGGCTGCACGCCGCCACCCGCAGCCACGAGCACGCACTGCGCTTCCGGGGCAGCAGCGGGGAGGAGCTGACGCACGAGAACACGCATTACATCAGCGCGGTGTACGACGGGTGTCAGGTGGGCAACGCAGTCATAATCAACACATGCATTTTTACATGTTACATGTTACATGCATTTTTTCTTTTTTTAATCATATGATTATTTTTCTCTGCTGTAGACACGCTCGGGGCAAGAGAGGACGGTGCTGGAATTTGACGCTCCGCTGTCCAACACGCTCCCCATCATCGATGTGGCGGTGTCCGATTTTGGGAATGGGAACCAGAAATTTGGTTTCCAAGTGGGCCCGGTCTGCTACAACGGTTAACCAAGCCGTGGGAGCTGACAACAGGAGTAATTTAATAGGAAAAAAGAGCCATGGACACTTTTTACAAGCAGGGAGAAAACTACATTCAAGACTTACCTGGTGCCACATATTTATAAGTTGATTTACCTTAAACAGTGTTCCCTCATCTAAACATTCATCCTTTCATACAGACATTCATTCACTCCTGAATTCATGTTACATTCACAACATGCATCCTCACAACTGACTTTTCAAGAGCAGTTTATTCTGTTTATTGACTGTTTCACATATTTTTTCCCTTTCATTCTTTGAATGAGTGGTGCTCTCAGTTTCCTTCATGTTTGTTTATACACATATTGATCTATGCACTCATTTCCCATAAATACATAATCACACGCACGTCTTTGATCAGTCAATCATCTTCAAAAATACAAAGATTTCAACAACTTTCACCCACTGTGTTGTTCTGTGTTCTCATCAAACCTCAATTTGTTGTGTTTTTTTATTTTAATTGTTTGTTTGTTGTCATTTTGTTGTTATAATTATATGTAATGTGATGTATATTGGAGTGTAATTCATCACGGTGCTATTATGTAACTCCTTGCGGAGTACATGTCTTTGTAAAAGGGAACTGGGGCAGTGCATTTTTTTTATATTGTGAAGCCGTGTTTTATATTTTTTCAACATTTCAAACCAAACTGTGGTACATGATTGCCTCAAGGTCTTTGTATGCATAGTTGTGTGGGGAAGTGACTGAGTAACATATTTTAATAAAAGTACATAATGTACATTTAAGTTAATATAATGAGATTAAGTGGTTATTGGGATGTTTGATGAGCAAAGTCAGCAGAGAGACGCTTTGAGGAGCAGAGAGAAAAACCTGCTGCTTCCTTTCAACCAGAAATTCCCTTCAGGTCTGCACTGATCTGCTTTCTTAATTTTCATGCTCTTACTGTGGTTACAGGGTGTTTGATGACTGCAAGAGGGATAATGCATGTCAGTTAAAAGCATTTTTAGGGATGGTACTGATGATTAGTCAACCACTTTGACTGTCTGAAAATATCTCAACAACTACAGGAAGAAATGTGTCATGAAAATGTGGTTCAGACTTTGATGTTCCTCAGCGGGAGGAAGCCGACTGATGTAGGTAATCCTCTTTTCCTTCAGCGTCAACATGAGGTTTCAGCATGGGGTTGACATTTCTGTATTTTAGTTAAATATCCCAACAACTTCTGCGTGGATTTCCGTTAACTTGAGTGCATGGTGATGGTTCATAGAGGTAATTAATCCCATCGATTACCTCCAATCTATTAACTTTTTTGTCTAGCGCCACCAGGAGGTCAAAGCTAAATTTGTTCAATACTTTAGTTTGTGGCCCAACAGCAGTATAACTAATAGGATTCACATTAAGTGCTACCAAAGAAGCTGAGACGTTGAACTGAGATGGAGACTTTGCCTAAGAACAGAGCTTCACTGGCTGCACACTTGTGTTATTAGTTCTGCATTTGATCTATTGTACTCTATTGTACTTTTTCCAGATAATATTTCTAATATGCTTATGGGCTGGTTGGTGACCACATGTAATGCATTTCAATTAGAAGATCATTTTTAAAAAGACGTAATGAACTTAAGACGTTAAAGAGTGATTAAAGAGTGATATGGCAACGCACCAAATGACCGCCTAAGCACCCTTATACTGAAAAATAGTTTGGGGCAAATCCATTTAATGTCTTGTTAATTGATCAGTAAAATCTTAAATTATGCTCTTAAAGCAACTGGAGGAATGATAAATGTACCTAATGTGCTGTGAGTTCCAGTTAAAAGCCCCGAAACTGCATTTTTAACCAACTCCCAAGTGCTTTTGGAAGTGCAGGACAATGGGAGCTTAAATTCTCGGGATGGATCAAAATAAAAGCAGAAATAACTTTCTTTAGATCGGCCACAAACAGAACTTACTTGATCTTGAAAATGAAAAGGTAAATAAATACATTCACTCAAATAATAAAAAAATACTCTACTCGAATGCAAATTTAAGATATGTGTACTGTACTTGACGTGTGAAATTATGAAGCTTTTTACACTAAATATCAGGCAAATATTGTACCTACTTTTCATTCTACTACATTTGTCTGACAGCTTTAATTACTTCACCGATGATACATTTTCACAGTACATGCATCTCCAGATTTTGTGAGTTAGAATTTTTCAAACAAATGAAAGGAGGAAATTCTCATATTTCTGAAGCTAATTAAGCAGAAAACACACTGACACAAAGCTAAAACATGCTGCCTGTCTGAGCTCATGAAATGTTGACCTTTTAGAGATTTGTGGTTCTCACAGGACAGCGATGCTACAAATGCACGATGGGGAAAATTAAACTACCAAACAGTATATAAAATAGTTCAAATGAGCTCAATCTTAAACATCAGCAGTAAAATGCAACTTACCCATAAATGCAGCTGCAATATTAATCCACACACATCAGATATAGAAGGGAGACACTGACAGGGATAATTTTGTATTGCATAACGAGTACTTTGAAACTTATTTACGTAATTTTACTGTAAGCAGAGGTGGGGGAGGTAAAAGAACAACCATCTATGTATACAAAAAATACTGCAGAATGGTTCATTTCAGAATAATAAATATCATAGCATTGAATTATAATTATTTTTGCATCATCACTTTAATGTTAAAAAGATAAAGATGGAAATTATTTCAGCGACTGTATTTCCTGAGTAGGTTGTGAATCTCTCCCAGTGACCAATAAAGTTTTCTCTTAATCTATAATATCACATAATAATGTATTTGTCGACTACTTTTTGTAATGTTAATCTGAATCTGCAGATGGACTACAGTTGTGAATAAATACGGGGATGTAAAAGGCGGCTGAGTAAATGTACATGCTGTAATTTCCACCTCTGATTGTCAGTAAGGTTATAGTGGGGTATTTTTTGCAGTATGGAAATAGTTTTACGTATAATCCTCCGACAGTGACCCTTTGCATTTGCCTTTCAAACTTCAATTTAGAGTCAAATGTGATTCCTAAATGTCTGGCAGAGAGCTGGAGCTTTGTGCAGGAGTGCTGCCAGCTTTTGCATTAATTTGAATTACATTGAGGAGGTATATATATGTGTGTGTGTGGTAGTATTTCAGTATTCATTGAGTGCTGCAGCTTGAGCATGCACCGTTCATCCCATCCCTCCCTGCCTCACTCTCATTCACATTCACCCGCTTTTTGCTGACCCTTTTCTCTCCCTTTGCCCGCCACTACATGTGCAGCGGCCCCAACACTGACGTTTTCCGACACAACTGCAGATTTAATGAGGTGGAGCAGATGAGCGCGGCTCATTCACGACTGTTTAGCTGCTAATTTTCAGCGATAAAATATGGATGTCCTCACATGAAAGTCAGTCACATCGTGGTTAACTGCACCCGAGAGCGGCAGCAAGCGGCCATCTGCGATACTCTGAGCTTCAACCCCTCCTCGGTCCAATGCTGTTTAATATTTTATTCCTTTTCAGTTTGCGCACTGAAGATAGATGTCAGAGTCCACATAGATAAATATGAAAGCCAAGAGGAAGCCAAAAGAAGTAAGTGTGATTGCCCTTTTGTGTTAAAAAAAAAAAAAACAACTAACAATTGGCGGTGTGGCTAATGTTAGCTGTATCGTGGCTAATGTTAGCAATGGTGGTTGCCCTAGATTTGTTCAGGAGTGAAATATCTCCACAACTTTTCAATAGCAGAATGTGGAGCAGACATTAAGCATCCCTAAGATATTATATCAATTATTTTGCTGATTTTCTCCAGCTTCAACCACTCGCTAATCTATTAGCTATTATCATGCTAACATGTTTATGCTAAAAGTACCTTGCTAACAACAGCATGTAACAGAGCTAATGTTAGCACATTAGCATCTCTGCCCCAATATGTTAGCATTGGCTCCACAGCAAAGTAGCTAGCACTATAAAAGTAAGAAATAAAAGAAAATGATGTTTTACAAATTAATTATACATTTAAGAATATTTTCATATTTATCTCATGATGTGGAAAGTATATTCAAAATAATGTAAAATAGTCCAAATGATTTTTTAATGCTATTAGCCAGTTCAGTTATAATTATCAGTAATTTTACAATTTATTAACCTGATTTATAATGTAAACTTAAACCAACTTTGCCCAAAGGTGAGTTCATCCACTGTACAGAGCTTAAATTCTTTATACTGTGCAACAACATGCACTTTATTCAGATTTTTTAACAACAGAGAAGATCTTTGTATTTTATTTATTCCCATTTAAATTGCTTCATTTTTTTAATGTCTGGTGATTGAGGACTAGTTCGGCCTAAATTGGACACAAGCACGGATGTGTACAATTTTAGACATTTTTTTTATTGTTTTGTCATCTTTTTGCACAAAGTTTTTAATTACTTAACAATACTTAAGATAACTTTGTTTTTTTACTCAGTTAATGTAGTCGTGGGTAAGTTATTGAACCTCTGCTTGGTTCATTGCA
>JBAJHX010000051.1:21878622-21900727 GCA_037176925.1 Amniataba percoides | reverse complement strand
GCGCGCGCACACACACACACACACACACACACACACACACACACACACACACACACACACACACACACACACACACTACCCCTTACAGTACTTCCCCAAATAGAGAGAATTTCCGCCTCCCCATAAATCCATTCTCCCTTTCATCTTTTGCCGAGCATCTTCTTAACAACATCATGGAGCTCTGGGGTCTGTTTTTAAGGTTTTATGCAGTTAGTTTATGTGTGTGTGTGTGTGTGCGTGTGTGCGTGTTTGTGTGAGTGCTCTTGTTGGTCCTTGGGGGTTTTCACAGTCGTAAGCTTTTGCCTTTGCACTGAGAGGCAGAGCTGGTGAATATTTATGCAATGTACAGCTACAGTAAGTTTATCAATAACTTAACAGCTTTTTTTTTTACCTCGTGGGAGGGGGAAGGGAGAGGAACACGGAAACTGGAGAAGAGGAGGTCAAACTGAGAGATTAACACAGACTGATTGATTAGTTAAAGGTTTTTGGGAATGTTTGAGGAGAAAAAGGGTAAGGAAATGGAGAGCAAGAAAAAAAGCCTTATTGCATATTAACATTTTTCTCTGCGGGAGGGAGGGATGAGAGGAGCGAGCAGTAAGAGGAGAGGTAAAGGTTAGGCAGAGAGAGATAAAAGAGTGAAACAGTGGGGAAGAGATTACAGAGAGGTGAGGATGAAGGAGGAGACGTGGCAGGGGACGGATTAGCCAGGTAAAGTGTTTACTATCTAACAGGCGGTGACATTTTCAGCGTTTTGTCGAGATGAATTTTAATACATATTAATGAACTTCCAATTATATGCAAATAATGACGCCAATACCAATCAGCGAGGATGAAGTGGCCATTTAAGGTCGACCCGAGCGCATTAAAATTGATGCTGAAGTGGCGTCGTTAAAATTATTTAAAGCGATGTTGAGAAAAAGTATTTAGCTCCTGATTTGAAGATAGCAGGGGAGGGATTAGACACATAAAGTGTTTGACTGACTGCCAAGCTTATTTCCTGGATGTGTTATGTTTGTGTGCGGGCGTATGAGATGTTCTGAGGAGATGATAAGGGTTTTGTCTCCGCTTTTGACACTTTTAATCCCCCCTCCACCCCGCAACATCAAATCAAACTTCTCTCTCTGCACGGCGAATATTTTTTTTTGGATGGGATTTGAGTGTGAAAAGACATCTGAGTGTCACGGCTCAAACTGAGAAATGAAGGGGGCGTATAAGGAAAAGCTTTTATCGTCCCGCTGCAACACACAGCTGTATCATACATTTAATTCATACACTAAATGTTGATTTTCCTTCAAGCTGATAGCAGCTGCTCGCTTCATCCACACCGCCACAGATTTATCCAGTGTTAGACCTTTTTAAGAAGATCGGTTTTTGATAAAATATATCTTTGACTGTGGATTAGGAAGACAAAATGTTTTTTTTTTAAAAAGTTAAAAAATGGCTATCCACTTTATGTTGCGTATCTGGGTCACAGTTCAAGCAAACTGCGACCAGGCATGCTTTCCTCCAGCCACATCTACCATCTCGTCCTGTGGGATTGTGAGGCGTTCCCGGGCCAGATGGGATATGTAGGTCCCCCCAGCATCTCCTTGGGGCTGCTTTCGATTTGGCTTCTCCCACAGCTCCTCCTCACGTCTTAGCTCCTCCCAACGGATTTATGCTGGAGACGCACGTCAGGAAGAGACTCGAGGATAAAAAAGGCAAATTACTCACAACTCGCAGCATCTTCGCTGTCGAATGTGAAGAAATAATTAAGCAGAAAGATGGTGACAAGAATTAGTGTGTAAAAAGTTCAAAAAGAGTTTGCACATCGAATCGATTAAATTGTTTCTTTCAGTTTTCAGTCAGTCAGTATTTAGTCTCATTGTTAACAGGCACACCAGGCTATATAGTATAAAACCAACAGATAAAAAGTATCTACAACTGTATGAGACTGCATAACTGTATATTTTTCCTGAATGAGCCAAATGGAAAAGAAGAAAGTAAAATTAGCTGATAAAGAAAAAGTTTCAAGAGATTCATTTATCATTCCGATTACACTCAAGCAACTATTTTTATTTTATGAATAATGAATAACATTAGAGCAGTTTGTACTTTTATCCGTCTCCTCGAGTAGTTTGTCTAATCTCCAGAATTTAAATAATCCTATAACATTAATATTACATCAATGCTGTTTCCGTAATACAAATCACAAAGTAATATCCTTTTTCATCACTCGATAAGTTTCACAGGCTGCAGCTTGGAGGAGTGCGGACTTCATCCTCAGGGAAGTAATCACACTCAGAGGGCATCCTGACCAGACACATAAACCACCTCAATTGGCTGTGAAGGAGCAGTGACTTTACTCCGAGCTACCTCACCCAAAAGAGATAAAAGAAAATGCGATGTTTTATCAGATTTAACCACATTAGTGTGGACCCCATGTTCTCTCTAACTCATCCCCGCCTCTCCGTCCACAGGAGTTAAAGGGCCAGATGTCCCAGTTGAGGCCCCTTCTGTCGGTGGTGGAGCAGTACAGGTTGGATCTGCAGACAATGGCCACCCTGCGGCTGGAGCTCCTCAACCTGTCGATCATCCTGACGGCCATCCAGGAGGAGATCGGAGCGTACGACTACGAGGAGCTTCAGCAGAGGGTTTTACTGCTGGAGACCAGGCTACACAGCTGCATGAACAAACTTGGTACGTGCTGCAGGGTTTGTGATAAGCAGCAATATGGGGAAAAAAAATCATTTGACATTGGACATTTAGTGCAAAGTCACGTTGCATTATGGGAATTATAGGATCCATTGTCTTGGGAGTAAGTAAGCCATACTTTGGACTAAAGGCTGGGATATATATTTTTCTAAGTGTGTCTTTCCAGAGGTCTTTTCACTAAGCTAAACTAGCCAGTTGCTGTCGGTAGCTTCATATTTACAGGACAGACATGAGACTGAGAGTGGTATTGATTTTCTCATCTAACCCTCCACCAGACGGCGAATGAGCACATTTTCCAAAATGGCAACCTATTGTTCCAAGAGCAGCAGAGAGGTGCACTAACATGAGTTTGAAAAGGTCATTCATGAGGACAGAGACAGAAGTAGTGTTGTTTGGGCATATTTTGATGAAAATGGAACAGTTGGGACTTATTGGACCAATGAAAAGGGAGTGGATTATGCTGCAGAAGTGGTTTGATATTTTATGTGGTCTGATATTGCTTTTGCAGTGAAAAATGGTGACTATTGAAAACTGTTATAGCTGCTGTGAATACAAACTGATCACAGCCTCCTTTCTCGGTGAAAGAGCCAACGGCGTTTTCACAGCCACCTTTCAAACATAAGGACAGTGTAAGTGTTTTATACTGAAAAGACAGATTTTTGCAGCGACACCTGAAGGTTTTTGGCCTTTTTACCTGTGGATAATGTATTGAAAAAGAGCCATTCACAAGAAATGGAAAGTTTGTTTAGTTTGAGTTCAGAAAGGTTTCCGAAACACACTCTTAAAACTTCCACCTCTTTCCAGACATGTTTCTGTGTCTGTCAGGTGACGGCTGCTCATAAAGAAGCTGCCCAGAAGACACTCAGTGTTACCGCACTTTCATAATCTTCGCTGTGTGCATATATAAAACAAATTTTCTGTGTCGTCATTGCAGATTTAACACTGCATGTCCCTCATTTGTTAACAGGTTGTGGTCGTCTGACTGCAGTTAGTAGCCCGATCACCGTGAGAGCCTCGGGATCCCGCTTTGGTTCCTGGATGACTGACGCCATGATTCCCAGTTCCGACAGCAGGGTGAGTGTATGTGTGTGTGTGTGTGTGTATGACAAGTGAGCAGGTGTTGTGAACGTAGTCGCAAGGTAACCTCAATGTTTCTCTTAATGTATTTTTTCGGTCTCTCTGCTTTACTTCTAACGTGACTCCTGTGTGCACTCTGTCTTCACTCGCCACAAGCCTCACCAATTTCCTACTCTCTCACACACACACACACACACTCTGTTCAGCGGCAGCATATTAAGCTAGTTGTCAAGGCGACTGTCTTCCAGTTGCCAGGTGTGATTTATATCGCCATGGTGACCCTTGCCTGTTCCCTATTAGAGCTTCTCCCTGGCATTGAGGAGGAGCTATACACGGCAGCAGTATCCCAGTTATCGCCTTCGGTTTCCCAGTTATCAGTGTGACTGTTGGTGCAGTTACGAGGTTATGGGCGAGAGACTCTTTCCCTTCTGTCCGTCTGCATACCAAGAACAGGAAGCTATTTCTGTCTCTGTCTGTTAATACTGTTTAACAGCGTGACAGCCAGCAGGGCACAAGTTACTTGTTTTATATGAATGAAACAATATGAATGTTTTTTTTCTGGATTTGTATTTTGAATAAGCCAGTAAAACTATAAAAAAAAAAGCTGTAATCTGCTGAAATCACTTTTATCTTGCTTTTTCCTCGCGCTTAAAGGAGCCCCATGGAGTCCCCCTGTAAACAAGCACATCTCTGTTTACTTTTAGAGTTTTTTACTGAAATGTTTGTATCCTCGAGGCCTAGCAAACGCGTTGGAT
Source organism: Amniataba percoides (assembly GCA_037176925.1). Taxonomy (NCBI): domain Eukaryota; kingdom Metazoa; phylum Chordata; class Actinopteri; order Centrarchiformes; family Terapontidae; genus Amniataba; species Amniataba percoides. The sequence continues at coordinate 21,896,201 of JBAJHX010000051.1, read as the reverse complement.
GTATTTCCTACATCATAAAGCATTTGCTTTGTTTTTTTTTTAATATCTTCAAACCTGCATTGTTTACAATAAACCACTGATGCTTTAAAAAGAGCCGCTCTAAAAGATGGTGCCACATTCATCTTCACTGGACATATTCACCAGAAAAAGTCTCTGCAGGCTGAGAAATTCTGATAATCCACAGTCATTTCTGGGTTTTTGTCACACTTGGAAAAATTCATTCAGCATTTTACAGCTGCTTCCAAAAGGCATTTTTCCCATACACAATCATTGGAAAAGAAGAGGCTGTAAAGTGATAGATTTCTGAGCATCACTGCATGTACACCCACAGAGCAACTACTATATGGATGACTGAGCCCATTCTCCCTAAAACATCCATGTTAGCAGTCCTCTTCTTCACAGCCTTTTGTTGGAATAGCTATGTTTCTTACTGCGTTACCGTAACGTGAAACCATGAATGTTTCACATCACATGAATGCGTCTGTAGATGTGCTTCCTTGTGCATGAGCTTGAGGTGCCAGAAAAATCTGTCTGATTGATTAAAACACCAAAGGCGATCTACGGTAACTCGAAGCAATTCACCCCACTGTCCAGCTGTTGGAAAGTGTCTATTGATTAGTCTCGTCTTTGATGTCACGTGCATGGCCTTGTTTTCTGGCTGGCTTTCACCGTCACATTTCATCATTGCAAAAAGCTGAGTCTGAATTCTCTTTTAAAAGTCCTAAAATTATGATGGTGTGAAAAGAAAGTGAAAAGAAAGGTTTAACACTGTTGTGGATGAGAGAGGTTCATTGGGGAGGAGTTCACATGCCTCGGGAGGGAAGATGGTAAATTAGAATGAGGTATTATAATACATTAGCACAAAATTTTTACAACCCTGTTAATCAAAATAATGGACAAAAATAAGAGAAAAACCTACTTCCTGACCTACTACTACTAAAAACACTACTGGTCAGTCGTAGAAGGACATTTCTGTCTAAATTATTTTCTTCTGTCTTACTCCTGAAGATTTTTCAATGCACACAGTAGCGGTGGTGCTTGTTAAAAACTCTCATGTACTATATGAGACTGCTGAACAACTTTGCATTAATTTCATCTGTGGTGATGCTGAAATATCAAACCCGAAGATGAGATGGTTGTATCTTTCTTTAGAAAAAAAAATGGTTGTAGAATAATGCATCAATTTTCCAACAGAAACAGTGATGTTTGTGAGCGCTTCCAGCATGTACGGGCAGATGACCTTGGCAACGTTTGATATTTCATAAGGTCATGATTGTTTTTATAGAAATGAAAACAGAAAAATGTCAGATAAAATCGTACATATCCATCCGACAGATACAGCTAAATCTGTGTGGAACTAGTGGCACACATACACATACACACATGCTGTAAGTAAAGTCATTCTCATTCATCCTTTGGTATCCATGACTACAGTGTCTGCACAGGGTCCCAGTTTGGCATTTATGAATTCTTCATTAGCTTATCAGTTTGAATGTGTGTGTATGTGCGTGCACGCATTTATTCTTTACAGTCTCTCACACACGCACGCGCCTTCACACACCTGTCGCTGCTTTGAGAACAGCTGCTGAGGTGTGGATATCCCCTGATCTGTCAAGATGTCTCCGCAGATAGTGCGAGAGCGAGAGAGAGAGAAAGAGGATGAGAGAGGCAAAGCAAAGCAGAGAGAGAGAGAGTTGGCGAAGAGGTGTAAAGCAGGAACGGGAGAGGGGAAAACGAAAGTGGGGGTGGACAGAAAGGGGTAGAAACAAAGAGAGTAAGAAGGCAGATCAAAAGAACAACAGTTGGGACAGACGAGCAGGACGGAATAAAAGACGCATGGGAGATGATGGAAAAGAAAAGAACAAAGAAAGGAGGAGAGGAACAGGGGAAAAGGAAGACACAACACAAGACAGATTTTAATTTTTAAACGGTCATTGGTCGCTGTAGTCATTTGTCTTCTGACCGTGAAATGATCTCTTCCTTGCATGTCTCCGCTGTGAGAAACGGGGAGACAAAATCCACAGTCTTTTGTTTGATGCCTCCCAAAGTTCAGCTGACGATAACGTAAGCCTTCAGCAGTCTGAGTCAGACAAACCGAGTGGGCCGTTTTAGTAAAGAATTTCCTCTCTCTTCCCCATCGATGCCTTTTTATCCACCCTTTTTATCTACATCGTTAATGCTCCTTCTGAATTATTTCTTTACGATTGTTTGTAATACCAGCGAACATAAATGATGACATCACCTGGTGTAAACTCATGTAATTGTGAAGGAACTACATGCGTGAAAGCGACCTGAAATGAGGGGACGACACAGCACAGGCAATTATCTCCACTCGATGTCTAATACGCTTAAACTAAGAATAAATATTTGCACAGAATGAGAATGAGTGGATTTTTGTTCTCTGTCTTTTAAAGTGGCTTAAAAAGACTTCACTGTGCCAGAGTACTGTATTTGGATAGATGAGAAACCCAAAACCTATGTGGAAGGGGAGTATGGGCTGATGGGGAGGGAGAGAAAAACGGTGCGACAAATCTTTAAAACCAAGGTGCAAGTTCAAGAAACAGCCGAAAACTCCCCACTCACTTTCTCGCACGCACCGCTCGTTGTATAATCAGCGTCTGGTGCTTGTTTATACAAAGCAAATGGTGCAGTCAAATGCGAGAAGATTACAGCTGCCAGAAAACAAAGGGACTCGTGCTCCTTTGAAACACTGTTTTGAAGGGAATTAAAACGGAGAGGGCTTCATCAGATGAGCTGGTGAAGCAGGGAGAAAAATAGGGAGGAATGGGAAGTATTTAGAGGAGAGAAGAGAGGGAGAGAGAGGGAGAGCAATCACTCTACTTTATTGTCTCTGCAAACGACGAGCTGAGTCTCAATGAAACAGTTCGTTACCAAAGTCCCTCAGAATCACTGCAATCACTTACCTTTGTTTCAGTCTGTAATTCAAAGGGAATTTTGAACATTAAGTCTACAAATTAACTGTAATTTAAAAAAGCGCGATGCCTCTGCAGGGGAGATTTCCTTTTCTTAGACCCATGAAAAAAAAACTTTTAATCTGCTCCCTCTTCTCTGCCCTCTGTACTTTTCTCTGTTTGCAGAGGAAATAACGAGTCTTTTTCACCAACAATGCACTCTCTTGCCAGCGCTCTCTGCTCTTTTCTTTCATCTACTTCACCTCTCGTCCCTCTTTGGGTAATTAATCCTCCACGCTGTCAACTCTCAGTTTCCCTCCCATCTCGTTTCTTCTTCCTTCTCTGGTTCTCTGTCCGTTTGTCTCTCCGGGGGATCTTTCGCTGTCTGTGAAAGGGAAAACCATCCAGTGGATTTCAGCTGTAGTCTGCAAGTGTTGGCTAATTAACGTTAACTCTGCATGGGTTTAAAAGTCTCTTACTCATTTTGAAATAAGTCTTATAAAAAGGTCTTAGATATGCACTTGCTGGGGACATGCATGATCTCACACAGAACAGTGAGGGTAAAGGTTCAGTCCAAGGAAATAGTCAGTATCTTTGCAGGCAAGAGCTAATCTTAAAGTTTAAATCTAAAGGAAATTTAATTACAATCTAGATTAACATATGAGTAACAAAGGTACACAGTCTCATTCAATGAAAAACACAAAATAATTGGATAAACTTACCAATCTCAGTTTATAAAACTTTAATTCGCAGCCTGACACTAAAAGAAATGTATCTCATTTAAAAGCAAAAGCAAAAGAGTTACATGGTGGTGACGTCAAATAGAAAAAGGTGCTTACGAGTTTAAAATGACAGGAATAAGTGATAAATACAAGTTGTGATTGGAAAAAAAAGAAGTAAAAACACCTTAAAACACTGACCCATCTCTCACACTGAGCCAAATCCTGAATGTCAACACACCACACCGAGTATTATCTTGTCACCACCGTGCAACTGAAAAAGATAATCAAATCAGGAAAACACATTCTCAATCTCAGCCAGTTGAAAACAACCAATCAAAACCAGATAAAAACTTCATGCAAATAAAGACAAATTACACGCCAAAGGAAACAACAATCACTGTAATAAAATAAAACATAAAATAATAAATAATGCTCAATATAAAAAATGCACATGCAAGATAAATAACATGATAAAAGTCAACATGTCTGCAGAGCTGTAATAGAAAAGTATTCAAGATGTGATGTGGCTGTTACATCCTCACCAGCTGATGATTCATACAGACGTATTCAAGTATGACGTTATAAGGAAAAATACAATATCAGGCTGTTATGTGGATAAAACATAACTGCTTGGATGCAGCTCTCTTTATAAGAGAGACATCTAAACGTAACTCCGTCCTTGTGCAACCAGTTTGGCTGGAGCTGCAGGAGTTTAAACCTCCTCAAATACAATAAACTTCAGGACAGAGCTGCCTATATTACGTTAAAGCCTCTAAAACAGCAGCATCCAGGGCCAGCCTCTTCACGCTGGGGGAAATCCTGCACAGCCAATGTGTCGATCCTGCTACTCTTAAGATATCGAGTATCTCTCAGCCTGTGGAGAAGACCGAAGCTCGACAGGCCTGCCGTGCATAGTTACAGTTGCTAAGCTTTGATTAGACAGCCGCTGTTCGGCTGAGGAGTTTCGTGGACGGTCAGGTAAATATATTCGGTTTCCTCTCAGTCATTTGTCAGGATTTCATTGGCTTAAAGAGTGCGCTGCCACACAGGGAGTTTGAATAGCAGCCAAAAGCTAAAACACCATGTCATTATCTAATTAAGTCGCCAGCGAGCATGGCAGGTGACCGTTACGCATCTCTCTGCAGATTTAGCAGAGTTAAATACCAGGTGTTCATTTCGCATCCTGGGTGCAGAGTTAAGATCAGAATTAAACCTCCTGTCTCACTTTCTTCCTCCTGTTTCCCTCCATAAGGTGTGGTCGATGGACGGCTACTATAAAGGCAGGCGCGTGCTGGAGTACAGAACCATGGGGGATTTCACGAAGGGCCAGAACTTTGTGCAGCATCTGTTGCCCCACCCCTGGGCAGGAACCGGCCACGTGGTGTACAACGGCTCGCTCTACTACAATAAACACCAGAGCAACATCCTGGTAAGAGAGTATGCTCGATAGGGAGGAGCAGCAGTTTGATAATAAAATAACCACAGTGAGAGATGTGAGATGGGTGTTGCGTTTCCAGGTCCAGTATCACTTCCGCTCTCGCAGCGTGTTGCTCCAGCGCAGCCTCAGTGGAGCCGGGTACAACAACACCTTCCCCTACAGCTGGGGAGGATCCTCCGACATCGACCTCATGGCTGACGAGATGGGACTCTGGGCCGTCTACACCTCCATCCCCAACGCTGGAAACATCATGGTACAGTCAGCTAAACAAAATAACGACGATATCTGATGTTTAAAGACCTAAACTTGATGTAAACGTTAGTTTCAGTCAGGAGTTACTGCTGTCAGCAGGTTTGCTTCACCTTCATCAGAAGTTGTAAAATCCCAAGGTTTTTAAAAATCCATTAAAACAGCTGACAGAAACACATTGCCACTTTGAATAATGTAATCTATCATAATGAACAGCAAGTGCATTACAGGTTTTCCTAACATGATTTTAATATGCAGTTTACAGCTATTTTTCTCTATTAATGTGCACTTCTTACAACCCAGTGTACCAAAGGGACAAGAAGGTGTGTGTGTGTGTGTGTGTGTGTGTGTGTGTGTGTGTGTGTGTGTGTGTGTGTGTGTGTGTGTGAGGCATAAATCTAAAGATTGATGGATGGGTTTTAATGAAGCCTAGTCTTACGGTTCACCAACATGAAAATGAAAACACAATTCATCCATCTCAAAAAACTAAATCACACCTCAAAGAAAAGTTAAAATTCAAAACTCCATTTCAGCAAGGAGTAAAGGATGAAATAAAAATGCAGCGCACCCTAAAGAAATGTCCTCTTAATGTTCAGCAGGTATTATGTAGGTATTATGTAACCTAAGTTATTTCCAAACTCTACACACATTTTTGTCGAATTTCAGGAAAATCGAGAAGAAAACACACACAGAGAAAAAGAAACTGAACGTGCGTTTCCATCTTCTGTTGTAATATGTAAAGAGTTGAGCTCCTCCAGATAAACAGCTGGTGGCATCATGTTTCCCGTCAGAATCCATTAAACCGTCACAGAAGAAGAGAGCATGACAAGATGACGGAATTAAAAAAGCACCAGTCAAACGTCCATCAAAACAAAAGCATATGTTTCTTCACACAGATGCTTTTGTCTGACTTGTTTTCTGTGGGAGCTTCAGTGGACTTCTAAATCACATGCTTTGCATGCATCATGATTTATTCCAGTTGCCATTGAATTTAGTCTCATTTGTTTTTATTGATCTTTTTAATTAAATGTGAAAGAGTTTGACCTTATTTTTAAAATAATTTTCTGGCTGTTTCACATCAAAAGTGGATGGAAACACACTTACAGCTTAGTGACTGTAACAAGACGCACATCAAAACATTTTTATGCCTCCACCCAGGCATTACATTTCATCTGTCTGGACAACCCATTCTCCTGAACGCAATATCTGTTGTGTCCTGTCATGTTTGTTAGTGTCAGGTTTAGTCTTGTCATGTGCATGTCGTGTTTTAAGTCAAAGTCACTTATGTCCAGTCTTGATTTGCTCTTCCTGTTTTTTTTGTAGTCACCTCTTCCTTCTTGTTCTGTAGCCTTTACTTCCTGCTATTGTGTGTTTTCCTGCCTGTGTGATTGTCTGCCCCGCCCTGATTATGTTCACCTGTTACCTATTACCTCATGTAGTAATAGGTAACAGGTAGTTCACGTCTTCCCTTGTCTTGTTGCCAGATCATACTGTCATACACACATACAAAAAAAAATGTCTAGATCTTCAGAACATGAACATGAAGCATGGACACATGGACCTGAAGCCAAATGTGAAGCATTGACATGGAGTGACCATCTGGAAACAAGACAAGGGAAGGCACAGACTATATAAGCACATGAGGTAATAGGGAAGGTGAACACAATCAGCGCGGGGCAGACAATCACACAGGTGGGAAACACACAATGGCAGATAGTAAAGGGGCCTGAAACAAGAGGGAAGAGACAAGTACAAAATAAAACAGTGCAAATCGAAACTAGACATAAGTGACTTCAACTTAAAACGTGACATGCATACATGACACTAACAAACATGACAAGACACAACAATATCTTATATGTTCAAACTTTGACTCAAAGATCAACTGAGAGTTCAAACATGTTTTTGACCGTAACTCAAGAATTCACATACAATTATTATTATTATTCTGTCTTTTTTCAGATTTGGCTCCAACGTCAACTTGATTAATAATTCTGCTTTGACAATAGAATAATTTTTTAAAGAATCTTTGTCATGACCAGTGTGGATCAGGGCTAGTTAAGTAATAGTTAAGAAATACATTTGTGTGTGGCCCAGTTTCAAACATATCTTTTTCTGTCCTGCTTGTTTATTATCAGCTGGCATATATAACAATACAGACGTGTCTCCGGTAAGCTAATACCAGCCATGTAGTTTCTTTCTAAGAATTGTACTGAATCACAGTATGGGACTAAGTGCACTTAATTACTGTCCATCAGTGGATGCAACTAATAGCTGGACACACACAGGGAGCCTTTTTCATTCAGCTCAACAATCATGGGATTATACAACCATGAATATTCAACATTGTTTGTCTTATCTGACAGCAACAGTGCAGTATGTGAGCTATTTCTGTGACCTCTCCGTCTCCAGGTGAGCCGCCTGGACTCTCGCTCGCTGGAAGTCCTGCAGAGCTGGGACACAGGGTTTCCTAAGCGGAGCGCCGGGGAGGCCTTCATGATCTGCGGCACCCTGTACGTCACCAACTCCCACCTGGCCGGGGCCAAGGTCCACTTCGCCTACCACACCAACACCTCTACGTACGAGTACACCGACATCCCCTTCCACAACCAGTACTCCCACATCAGCATGATGGACTACAACCCGAGAGAGAGAGCGCTGTACACCTGGAACAACGGGCATCAGGTCCTCTACAACGTCACGCTGTTCCACGTCATCAGGAGCGACGGATAGAGCCACACGTGGGAAGAGGTTGAAAAAGGAAAGGGAGTTATAGTAGAGGAGGATGTGAGGTCGTTAAAGGGTACTGCAACTTAAAAAACACACACACACACACACACACACACATGCACACACGAAATGGCCATTCACGCCAACTGGAAAATGAGTACTGTCTGTGTTTGAATTTGAATGACTTCTAGACCGAGAGCGCTCACTGAGCTAATAACTTGACACAATACACGGCTGTCGAACACATGTCTAAAGGTCACAGACAAGAGTATTCATCACGGCGAAGGCGAAAATTAACTGCCTCTGCGACGAGGACGGAGATACAAAGAAGGAAGTCAGACAGTTCATCCATATTCTGTTCCATTTCATTCCACTTGTGTCTCGAGAAGTGATTTTGGAAGTTGAGGTCGAATTGTCGAGGATAAAAAAAAAAAAAAAAAAAAGCAGCTCGTGAACTGAATTTCAACCCGCTTCAAACCTCGAGCTTTGAGACCTGATGGAGATATTCTGGGTTTGTGATGTGATCGTGGACGTGTTCAGTTAGCATGGTTGTTCGTTCAATAAATCTTATTGTCAAACTTTGCCAAGACTGTCGTCTCCTCTGTTCTGGAGCAGGGAGAGTGGAGAGGTGTTTTTACCTTGTTTTTGTGTGTTTTGTCTACATGTGCATGTTTGTTAAAAATGGACAGAATGATTCTCTTTTTGTTCTCTGCTACAACATTTTACACAAACAGAGACCAAAACATTAGAGAGTGTTTTTAGAGGAGAGAAAAAAGTAAACAAATAGCGAGGAAATGTTGACGGCAAGCACTCATAGGTACCTGGTAACAACAGTGGGAAAAAATGCTGGAGAAGCGCTGCATTCAGGACAAACTTGGGGAAAAATAGTCCCTTATTTTGTTCTCAATCCATATAATTAAAACATTAGTTTCTAGCTGATCAGACTCACAATACTGCAGATATAAAGCAAACACACCAAAGCACACTGTTAGCTATTTGGGTTTCTCAAAGGAGACAATAAAACAGGCTTAACGGCAGCAGAAGAGGAGACGGCAACCGCACTAAACCATTGACCACACCCACCCTTAAATGACCCCCAATAGCCATCCATCCCCACACTTTACACACTCTTTACACATTGTTCATTTTTCATTCATCGTGTACAGCATTTCAAACTCAATTCACCACGTCAGCCAAAGTGTTGACTACCTGGATTAAAGCTTGGAGAATATCTGTTTGCAATTGATAAAGAAAAACACGTTAGATAGCATCAGATAATTTGCAGCACACTTTTGATCGCTGCATTACGTATCCCAAGAGCTCTAATAAGCAACTGTGTCATCCAAGAGCATAAAAATGTTAAAGAAACCGTGAAAAGTAGAAGCTAAACTGGCCAAAGCAGCGCTAATAGTCAATGAGACGAATGATACTACATTTTGGTATCCACACAGTTTTATTACATAATGGAGCTGACGTCTTTGGCTTTGGAGTGGCAGTCAAAGGGTGAATATTAATTGCGAGTATTCTTCGTGTAAAGAGTCTTTCATTGGTCATTATAGATCTGAGAAGCATCCTAAGCAAAGAGGAGGGCGTCGTTTCGAATTTTGGGTCAAGTGCATCTGCAAAGGTTAACCTGCTCGTTATTATTAAAGTGGCTATAACGACCTGAAAATGAAGAGTTGGATAATAAAATCGATGGTGATGGCTTAGACTGGCAAAACTCGCAAACACCCACAGACACACACACTCGCACAATCATATGCTGATACACAAGGTCACAGGAACACACAGCACATACTGAACATACACACAAAAGCAGAAGAGGCCGATGTAACAGACAGAGGAGGTGATCTCTGATGACGGCATGAACAAAACGCCCGATCGATGGAAAGCGATGGAGGGTAATAAAGAGGCTGCGGCTATATGTGGATCTAATTGTGGAAACATCACAAATGGCCATTCTGTTGCCATGGTGACTGTGATGATGTTGTGTCTAACTGCGTTGGGTACGGGTCACTGCTTTGAAAAACCAGCCTCCACATCCGCCACTGATTTGTTTTCTCCCATTTTTTTTCTTTATTCTGGCACATTAAATTAAAGGGAATGATGATTTTGTTTCTTACATTTTCTTTGACATGATGTGAAGATGACTGAAATGGGAACTTTTCCGCACAGGCACACTGGTAATCCGTAAACCTGAGGGAGAAATCCAATCTCGTGTGTCAATAAATTGTGAAGTTCACAACATTTTAAGACCTTTTTTTTTTTTTTAACAGAGCCCCAGTGTCTCACAGCCTGCTTCATTGACTCCTTCCTCAGTGTGTAATTTCCTGAATTTCCAGCAGCAGCCCCGAGAGAGAACAGGTGTGAACCTGCTGCACCCATTCATTTCCTCTCCAACAACAATAATTAGTTGATTATAACCAGAATAAGGCAGCGCTGATATAAACGCATTAACGAGGTGCATCAAGGTCGTACTTTAAGGAGTGACAGATCTGAGTTACTTAATAAACTTCTGCATCAAGGTCACATTAGCCTTCTGTTTCATAAGATTGCTTCTCACTCGTTTTTGTGGTAATGAGACGATACTGTGTGGCTCTATATTATGTGTGTTTTGCACGATCATATTTGATATATAGTAGTTAACTTGTGCAGAAAAATGTGATGGCACTAGAATAATTATCTTTATTCAAACAGGTTAAAAATGAATGACACAGGAAGTGCATGCTTGGTTTTCTCATTGATTTTGACTTCATTCATTCATTAATGTGAACACATTTTAAGCACCAATAGTCATTTGATCCATCATTATTATAAAAACACTGATTTAAACCTCTCCACCTCTTGTAAATTTGTTATAGTCTTCTGATTAGTTGCAGGTACACTGAAATGAAAATGAGGTATAAGAAATAAATAGCACTTTTTGGTGCACTGTCAAAACATTTTTTAATGAATTATAGCACCCCAATTAATCACCAAGGAGAAAAAAATAATAAACAACAAAAGTGTTCCTCCTTTGCCCAATTATATTCCTTAATCATCCTTTTAGACATTAAAAACTAATATTTTTTGGGAGGAGTGTGAGTTACTGTGAACCCTGTAAACACTTTCACTAAACTATCACCTTAATTCTGGCGGTTCACTGTGCATGAAAGTATGTTTAGGTTCACTTTATACTGAACTACAATGCTGTAATTATTTTTTAAATGCTTTCCAGTCAAAACAATGTAATTTGGTGCTTATTACAGCAAAAACAGAGGCATTTTATTTGTTACGTTGGTGGTTTTCCTTTAAAGACCTGCTCTGTTTGAATCCAGGAAAACAATTTTTATCATACATGTTGAATTGCATGCATGCCCTTTAGAGATATAACACATTTTGTGCATGTTTAGCTGACCTGCTGGGCACTTATCTAAAATACTCTGTAGATTAGCGGTTAATCGCACCATTTGAACACTGGCTCCATCTTTCCTGTAATTAGCCACCGAATCACATATCTCTTTCCAGGAAACATCACAGGAAATCATACCGACCAGTCATTTAGTCTTATCTAAAAGTCCAACTTCAAAGTCCAAGTGCTTTTTTTTTCTTTTTTACTTTTTTACACAACATTAAAATACATTTAAGCAAAGATTTTTCTTTCGGCATTGTCTCATTGCAGCTTATTGCACGCAGTTAACCGCAGGTCCCTGTCTGGTATTGCAGTTTGTGATGTTATCCTTGCAGGCATGTTACATAACAAAACTGGCACACGCAACAAACTCGACTTTCTGACACAATTGAGCATATTGTTGGATTCACTTTGCACTGACAGGCTGCATAGACTCCCAGAGATTGATTTCCCTCCATCCCTTTGTGCCTCTCTGTGCTTTCGTTCCTCTCCCTCGTCTTTATTTGCCCACCTCCCCGCTGTCTTTGGCGAAGGGCCCAGTCAGTTTGGCACGGTCCCTGCTGCAAAGGTTCCCGTCTCCCCATCTATCACCATCATTGGCTCTGATTCTCTGCGTCGTGGAAGTGCTTCTCCGGAAAGACCCGCCGGATTTCCACACAGGGATGCGCAGTCACGAGCACACACACACAAACACACACACACTCTGGCACGAAATGCTGCCTGCCACGATGTAGATGCCGGATGTATCGTTTTTACCTTTTTATTTATTAATCTCTATCTGTCCATCTATCCATCGGCTTTTGTCTCTCGGGCAGATATCAGACTGATGAATAATTTACTGCTGTTAAAGGAGACCACCTGCGGGGCACAGAGGAGGGAGAGGTAGAGCGAGAAAGGAAAAAGAAGAGGGGAAGAAATATAAAAAGGAGGGGGAAAAAAAGAGTAGGAGCGTCGTTTGAGAAATGAAATCCTGATGTGGGAGTGGAGAGGAGGAGAGGGACGCGCAGCCCAAATGTCAGCCGATGCAGAGCCCAGCGCGGGGAGACACGCGGCCTGTGATCATGTTTAATTAATGATGGAGGGATCAGCCTATTAAAGGACACAGGCTGAAAGACTAGCCTGGGAGGGAAACACAGACTGGTGGCGAGGAAGAAGGACAAAGAGGAGGAGGAGGAGGAGGATGAGGTCAGGGAGGTGGCAGATAGTTTGCTCTCCCTTTCGTTGAATGTTGGGTGGTGGTGGTGGAGGGGGAAAGAGGATGTGGAGGTCTGAGAGAGGAAAAACGAGGCGTCAGGTTCCACCCGGGCTCGTCTGCTGTTCTATTAATAGAAGTCGGTGCACATTGGGGAGGGGAAACCAGCCAATTAGAATCAAGCTGCGCCTACGAGAGTAAACCCTCGCTCAGTCACACACTCACAAAGCTGTCAGACTGGCTGCTGTCACCCATTGTCACCTGGATCGTGTCTTCGGGGACCCTCAGCGGGGAGCCGAAGGTGTCACAAGGCCGAGGCCGCTAACGACGACCCTCGCCGTTTGCAGTAACGTTGCTGCAAAAGTTGAAACTCACTCATCTGAGCCTGAGGGCCTGTACAGCACTTGGGGATTTTTGCGGTAGCGATGATGTAAATCAGTAATGCTGCAGCAGTCAAGTAACAAATTGGCACACAGGGTTTAAATCAGGTTTAAATGCTTCCTGTGTAACAGCGGAGGCTACACGCTTTTACCTGTCAGCCAGCAGACTTTAACTTTCACTGAGAGTGGAAGTGGCAGATTGTTTCTCTCCAATGAGCCCAAGCTTACTTTTTTCCCCTCATAAACAGTTCAATTAGGAGAGAGCAAATGAAACAAGTTTCAGGCAGTTTCATTCACTTATTTGATACAGAAGACCTGACCTGAACTGTTTTTGCACATAACTGCTCTGTTGTACACATTTTCTGTATATATTCTTTTAAAACTTTTACTTTTGTTTTACTATTATTTTTTATGTTAAACTTATTGTTTGTTTGCAGTTCATTGTGGACAGCAAAGAAAGAATCTCATTGTACGGGGGGAACACGTTTCTTACTGTGTTTATGACAAGAAACACTTTGAATCTTTGAATCTTGAAGAGCTGGTTGTCCACTGATCACAACGCCTGTGGTCGATGTCGAATCCTTTGGCAAGACACTAAACCTCAAATCGCTCCCAATGGAGTGCATGAGTGTGTTTGTATGTGTGTGTTTGAGTGAACGAGGGGCAAATTGCTCTGGATGAAAGCTCTATGTAAATGAGATGCATTTACCACTTAGCGTGAAAAACAGGAAAGTTGTCAATCAGATGGAACCAGGAAAAGAAAAAAAAAATCTAAACCAACAGAGCAAACATGGAGGATGAACTTTCGCTGAGCCTCTTAGGTGTCACTAATTAAAGTAATGTTAAGTGTCTTAGTGGCTCCAGCACATGTTCTTCTAATAGACGATCTCCAAAAGAGCAGAAGAGATGATAAGAGAATTAAAAGGCTCATAAATGTGGCCCGAACGATACCACAATAGCATATGATTCAAATAATTAACAGGCCCATTAATTAACAGCCCCTGTGCCCTTTAGGGGGAGGCATCTGTTAGATTTCACAAATCATTTATTCATATTATTCACATTCGTCGTGGTTTTGTGGTTGTTCTGGTTCAACATCTGGACCAAGAACATCTTTTATTCAAATCAAACATCTGAGAGAAAAACTAAGATTTACAAAAGGTCAAAGTCAGGGTTAGAATTTATTATATGTCTAAATATAATATATATACAGTACTTTTATTTTCACCTATAGGAAAGTAAGCACCGCCAGGGACATATGAAATATTGCTCTCAATACAAAACACCTTTATTACAGTTTGTTGAGATTTCTTTGATTCTGTTGTGCCTTTCTGTCTCTGTGAATCCCAACTGATGCAAGAAATAAAACAGAAGTGTCACCTTGAGTAAGTGACGCCACATTTGGGACGTCTCGTTTTGCCAGGATGAAAGTTAAATCCCACGTTAACCGCTGCATCAGCAGAGCTTGGATTTTAAAAGCAATAAAGCCTAAATGACAATGTAAACGGGATACATACATTAAACAAAGTACACGCAGACTGCAGAATCACCGGGGAAACATAACCTTAATGTAGACAGCAGTATACTCCCTTCAGATGACGGATGATGATGATGAAGGTTTTATTACTCTGACTCGCATACAAATACGTCCATCCTGCACTGTAAGACACCGCAAATGAATGTAAAGCAGATCCAGACTGCAGCCTGTAATTTTTCATATGATGCCATTAAAAGTCCAAAAAAATCATCTCAGTTTTTGATCCTCTAGTAATATTTCAAGATTGTTTTTTTTTTAACCAGCTCATGAAAAATTGACACTCAGTAGTATCTACAACACGGAAAAAAAGGAGACTCCCAGTTTAACCTTATTTCCCCCTCAGATATCCTCTAATCTGCTGACTTTTTACAACTAAAGATCTTTGACACAGATTTTTTTTTTAAGTTATAGTTGATATTTTGGGAAAAACGTAATGACAAAATTGATACCGTTCTCATATCTGTCCACAAAACATGGAAAGCAGCAGGTTAATTTAGCTCAGTATGAAGGCCTGAAACAGTAAGAAACAGCTAGTCTGGATTTGTCCTTATCCACCTAAGGTCTAAAGCTAATTAGTATGTTGTTTAACTACAAGGTAAAGGCACGTTCAGACATAAAGCAAAGCAAATTCACCTCCCTTCATTAGTGTGAATTGGACTATTTAGCTATTCAAAGAACTCTGTTTCTCCTTTTTCTCCTTTTTCTCTCCATATATTCCCTGGGATTATCTTAAATTATTGCCCAAACTGACATATTGCTGCTCAAGGCACTGAATGCGTATTTCCGTTGACTTTGACCTCAGACGTTTGTGGGTTTATGGGTTGGGGTTGTGCAGTTGCTGGCTCAGGCTTCATGTTAGATATGAGACAAGTATCGATCAACCTCCCAATCAAACATATTGTTTCAAACTGCAAACTCCTCGAGTAATGTTGGTTTTAAGATGCCACTCTCTTCCCCTTTAACTGACTCCTTTAATGTTTCCTTCACGTAAATTTTATGGTCTGCAAGAGGAACCCCCCCCCCCCCTTTACACAGACACACTCACTATAATCCTGAGACTTGGCAATTCATATTTGTTCTCTGTGGGAGGCATCGTGCCACCGAGGCTTTTATTAAAACACCGTGCATGCAGTCTGTTTGAGGCCTCATGATCTGTGAAGACCACATCCCGGGCTTTCTGGGGTGTGGCCAACACTTCTGTTTCCTCAGATTAGCAGGAAGAAGCCGGGTTTGCTGCCAACAGGTTTTACGGCAGGAGAGGATGTAAGTGATGAAACTTATTTATTTATTTATTTTGTTTTTGTCATTTGTGTGGATGTTGTTTTTCTGTCGTGGCGTGGCAAGTTGGCCGTTGTTGTGAATGTGATATCTCACGAATGGCTTGAGGAAATTTAATCAGATTTGACTGGTTAGGATTTGGTGGTCAAAGGTCAAAGGTCACTTAATTTACGCTTCACACGAATGTCTGATAGGATAAAAATGAAGTGGTGACATGTTTTTTTACCCAAAAGGTCAAAGGTTGATCCCACTGTCACAGTGAGGAAGACATATTGTCCTGGAAAAACACTTTTTGTTGGCCATTATTTTTTTATTTGGACCCCAAAATATGTTTTTTCTCTTCCTTGTTGCTGGATGACAACCAGGACAGGGGCATCTTGTTCTTCTCATACTCCATCACTAGCTCATTGGTTTTGCTCATTTTAAACCCTTCAAAATACACATTTTATCCCATGTCCTTTGTGGGAGTCAGTCTGATTCGCTTCCTCTCATTTCCAAACATTTTTCATACTTGAAGAAACACAGCGCTGAGCGAGGCAGGAAAGTTTTTTCTTTTTTTAATTATTGAAGGAGAAGCAGTATTTTGATTTCAAGCTGCTGCTGGCTGAGGAAATGTTGTCCCAGGCACAGTGTGGTGCAGATCATCAAGCTGAAGAGGAGTCCATTAGCGAGGGTGAGGTGAGGACCGGATGAGGAGAACGTTCCTAAAAAAAACACACATACACAGTCAGATTCATGTTTTTTTTCAATATTCATCAAATGAGAAACATTTGCAGAACAAATAAAAATATATCACCACCAAATTGATGCCTTTTAATGCAGTTTTGGTGGAAAAGATTAACATGGTAATAAATAAATAACACTTCAAGAAAAGTGATGTGCCTCTTACATCCCAATTGATTAAATAAATTGTAAATATGTTAAAAGATAAAAATATTAAAACCTTTTTTTCCCTCTTGGTCTCAGGAGAATATGGTTCCCAGTGTTAAGTACTTGGGACAGCCATGAAAATAAATAATTGATTGTGATTATGCACATGGCTGAACTTCAGGCCAGCAGAAGCGTGCCTGCAGCTGAATCGAGACGATGACCGAGATCGTCTGATCTTCATCGTGAACGTTTACTCGTGGACGCCGTGGTTTCCCTTTCAGCCCACATTATTGATTCCCAGCATTACTCCATCCTTTCTACCTTCCCCCTTGTTCCCTTTCATCCTCTAATTTGATCTCTCTCCCTCCCTCGGAGTCTCTCTTCATTGAGATGCCGTCCCCTTCCCCACATCCATCAGAGCATCGCCTCCCTCTCCCACTCCTCTTATCTCATTACTCTCTCTAATTAGCCCCAAACGAGCCCGTAGGAACCAATAACACGCCTCCGCTCACGCATATCAATGAGATTCGCACACACACATCTGTAAAGTCATGTTTGATTTGTATATGTGTGTGTCCACTTGGGTGTGTGTGTGTGTGTTATTCACATTAGTCTTTTTGAAATTTGGATTTGCTGATATGGCCGTGAGTTTTGGCACACTTTACTTTCCTGATTATGCAAGAGAGAGGGGGAAGTGTGTGTGCGTGTGTGCATGTGTGTGTGTGCTTGTGTGGCCAGCTTGTATCTCAGTTGGACACAGGAAATGGGGTGTTTGGTCGGGAACAGATGATTTTGAGGCACACTGTCCCAGAAAGAACTCTGTACCAGGAGGTGGCCAGTATATACACATGCACGCACACACACACACACACACACACAC
>JBAJHX010000051.1:21833503-21878522 GCA_037176925.1 Amniataba percoides | reverse complement strand
CACACACACACACACACACACACACTCACATAATCACACACACTGTTCACACTGTAAAAAAAACCCATGCACAAACAAACAAGTGCAAGTCCATTCATGCAAATAACTCCGGGCCACACCATACCAAACGACAATATTTGGTGTTTGTAATTCACGTACCCACCTTTACACTTTTTCTTTATGTTTTCTTTACAGCATTTATGCTAAACGTAGTTACACTTGCTCGGTTTTAATTGGAGCGCGTCTAGTGGTGTATTTAAACGCATTGAGAGGGTTTATTAGGCAGTTGTGTGTGACTGAGATGGGAAGTAACCCAGGCACAGCTGCAAGTGCAGCTAAACAAACACTCATACATAAAAGATGAGCTCCTCTCTACCCCCCTCTCTTTCTCTCTCTCCTGCACACACACACACACACACACACACACAAATATATCTATAAGTGTTTACCTGAGTTTATTGACTAATCTTATTTTGTAGGTTTTCGTTTACCACCTCTCTGTGTACCCGGCGACTGGACAAACAAGGCTCCTCGGCTCCACTTGTTATTTTAAACTGGTATGGATCTGTGCACCTGTATGTGTGCATCTGTGTGCATATCTCTTTTTTTCTCCTTTGCTCTCCTTTGCTCTCCTTTTCTCTCCTCTCCTCTCCTCTCCACTCCTCGGGCCTCAGTGTGTCTGAGAGGACAGGAAGAAAATACCTCTAGGTGTTTTTATCATCGCCACTCAGCTATGAATCCGTGTCCGTGTGTGAAATGGGTTATGCCTTCTCTCCCCGAGCCTCGGCTTTAGCCGGGCGTCGTGTAATGAATTAACAGCGCTGCGTATTATGACTGTGTTTGCAAGCAGGTCATGGTGAATCAATAGCATCTGCAGAGTTAAAGGAAACAGCATCTCTCATCTTGGCCTCATCATCAGTCTTTTTTCTTTTCATTATTTCTGCATGTCTGTCTGCTTATCAGCCCTCCCACCATCATCACCTCCACCACCCCTTTTCTCTCTCTTTTTCTCTCATATACCCAGAAGCAGTGAGTGACTTGAAGGGCAGGAGGGTGAAAACACAAATTAACCACAGAGAGCGAGTGAGTGACAGAGAGAGGGGAAATGGAGGGATAGACCATGTAAAAGAGATGGGAAAGAGAGATTGTCTCCGATATCGATCTGGTAATCCTCGTTGTGCTCTCTGCCGATTCTAATCTTCCTCCTACACAAGATGTGGAGGAGACGCAGGCAAAGGGCGAGAGAGGAGAGGAGCACATGCAGAGAGGAAGCGGTGGAGGTGAGGCCGAGGTGGAGAAAGAGGAGAAGCAGTGCCATCCAGTGGTGCAGAGAAACACTGCAGCACGGAGGATATCAGGGGGTTTTTTTGTGAGTGTTTTGCTGATAACATCTGTTCACGTGCTCGTCCATGTTGGTTTTGCGTGTTGGACAAAAATAGCTGCTCATTCACAGCTACACGAACCGAACGAACAACATGGCCGGCAGTGGACTTTGGCACAGAAGTGGCCCGAGCTAAAAACAGTGAACATATGGTCCCTGTGACACACTCTGACCTTGAGTGTGGGATTTTGGGAGTGTTACACACACAAACACACATTTAGACGCCTGTGACTTGCATAAAAAATATATTTTTAAATCCATATATACATATATAGATATATAGATATACACATAGACATAAATATATATAGATATGTACATAGATAGAGATATGGATCAGTATTGTACAAATATAATTATTCTTAATTTTGAGAGGGAAAAATAAAAGCGTAACAAATACAAATGGCAAATTAATTATATAATAATATTATACACTACAGCTTTAAGTTTATCCTGTGGTATGTATATATGATAAACTTAAAGCTGCTACAATAAACATTTTCATATCAACAGTATTTTAAATGAGTATGTGCATGTGTGACGTTGCTCACAGCGACAGACACGCAGAGATTTATCACTCGACTCTGCACTTCCTCCAGGCGTTTTGGTGTCTGGAGCTCCATTGTTTTAGTTTTATGGCCTTCAGCTGAACTGTTTTGGTTCGGTCCCAGGGTTTTTTTTCTTCATTCCCGGGCAGCTGTTTTCACCAGAAAAGCTCATATAAACTCATGGTACACTATCTGCTCATCACCGAGAGGCAGACAGATACAGTTAGCGACTAGCTGGTGAACATTTTGGTGTATAAAGAGAAAGGTGGTTCCCCCAAGAGTTGATTAGAGAGATTAAAAAAGAAGGAAAAACAATCTAAACGGAGAGAAATATTACTAATATTACCAAGAAACAGCACTGTACAGATAAGATAGTTTTATGGCCTTCAGAGACTGAAGGTTTAAGCATTTTAACAGTCTCCTTTTCACATCAAATCGTCAACATACTGCAGGGCTGCACTTCCAGGTGAGGGTTGTCGTGAGTTTCTATTTTTAGGTCTCGCTGTAAATGGCAGGAGATCCACAACAACCCTGACACAAAAAGACTCGAGAACTTGAAAGCTGAGAAATGCATTTTACCAAATCGACAACAGAAAGCCATTCACGTCCAGGTGGAACTTGGGAGAGGTTGGTTTATGGATTCAGAACATTTGGTGCTTTTTTGCTGTACAGAGCCATTTACTGCTTGAAAGTCCTGGACAGATCTCCATTTGTCTGGTTGTCCAGCTTCTTCTGATCTTTTTAACTGGAAAAATTGCTGTGCACTGGAGAATTTTCAAAGGGGACAATTATGCCTGCCTGTGACAGAGAGCAGGAAACCGGAGTGATGCCTTCAGTGGCTTCTTTTTTGAGGAGATACTGCTGCCGACAAGGCCTGTAGTCACATTTTGGCGTAATAACAATGGGGCTCATGTTCTTTATTAACCTTACATCATTCTCCTCGAGTCCAGAAAGATTGTGAAACTTCCCTGAAGTGCAGGGTGTTTCTCAGTTTTTGGCTTGTGCAAAAATTGAACTGCTAACATTATTTGGTACCAACTGAGCAGTTCTGTCTGCATGCTTCGTGAGATTTTGTGGAAAACCTGATGATCTGAAGAATTTTGAACATGTGGCTCCCAAATGGTGGGTTTGCATTTGTTCATCCATGGATGTCACGACCCAGCTCATGCTTGAGTTAGTTTTATTTTGTATATCTGCACTGATACTTGTGTGTTTTCCTGCTTGTTTGATTTTTGGTTACTTGCCTGATTACTTTCACCTTCCCCTCGTTAGCCTGCTCACCTGTCTCCACCTCCTCGTCACCCACACAACAAGTTTACTGTGCCTCCGTGTGTTTCTGTGCCTGTACCTGTCAACTATCATCACTCCTGTCTGTCTGCCTGCACCTTCCCATAAACCACCCTCCTCCATGTAACAATGGACCCAAATTTTGTCAATGAACTTGACCAAATCACAACCTTGGTTTTGAACTTGGGTCAGATGAAGCACATGGAGATTTTGATCGGGACAAATAACCCAAACTTTGAGTTTTTCTTTGAAACAACCTCCCCTAAACCCACAGTTTTTTCCCCTAAATCCCTATCTTTTCTTCTGAAATGGGCAGAGCAAAGTGGATCTTTCATGGTTTCATGCAGGATGTGTGTCTATATGGTGAGTTTTCTTACTTACAATATCACTGTGATATTTATAGAACTGGGAACAAACATCCATAAAAACACAACAATAAACTTCACAAATACATTATTTCCTCTGGTGTGGACAGCAAACAAATCCCCAGAGTACACAGTACATCCCTCCATATCACGTTAATCAGGCAGTCAGATGATAACAGGAATGAATGTTTGAATGAGCCTGTTTTTGTATGACAGTGGTGTGATGTGTTTTCTTTAACTGTGTCACCTGAAGACCCGAGGGAATTTACATTAAGCTTTACACTAAGCTTTGGAGTATCGGGTGGAAATGTATCCTGCCAGATGATGGAATTTGTTGCTCCTGAACTGACTGAATCGCGTGTATGTAAGCATGTTTTATGTGCTTCCGATTTATATTTATCACATGTGCCTACTTTGTTTGTTTGTCAGTCAAATGGTCAGTAGCCCCTTTTGCCAGTGTTTGTCTATCCAGTGCTGTTACCAGTCTGATATGTAGGCTCAGTGTCTTCGTGCATCAGTGAGTCAGAAGTTGCTGGCCTTTCTCTCTCCTCCGGCTCCCCCTCCTCACTTCAGTCTGCCATCTGCATGTTGATTTGGCTTTTCTCCCTTCCTAAGGACAGTCTTTGGCCCGGTGCCCAACCTCCCCGCAGATGAAGCAGACATTCGGGTGTCCTTGTCGTCCTTCTCGGCCTCTGTATCCACCTCTACCTTAACCACGACTTCTCATGAGCGTGAAGCCATTTGCAGAGGCTTTCCTTCTTTTCTTTCTTTATTCTTCTGGCTCTCTCTGATAAGCTTTTCATCATGCAGTGCGTGTGCTTCGATGGCAGATAACTTCACCTCGTCTCATGTGGTGCATGTGCACTTCATCAGGTTTATTAATGCCATTAATGAAGCTGTTTCTGAGGTGTTATGTTGGTCTGCGACACCTCACGCCACTTGTTTACCAATTTTACCATCATCTGTCTTTGTCATTTAAACATTGTTGGTCTGACTAACTCTCCTCCAGCTTATTTTTCAAACTGCTTAACTGTCTTAAACTCACTATGCAAGGAAACTATATCCGCACATCCAAATCTCTATTTGTTTCAAAACATTGTCATCATTTGGTTTCATATAATTTACATTTGTTGAGTTAGGTCCAGTTCATTTTTCTGCTATTTTATTTATTTGATAGTTTTTAAAATCTTTTTTTATGGAATGGGTTGAGTATGTCCAAAACATTCAGTGACTTTACTGCCGAAGCTAAAGACTTTTAATTTTTTTCTCAACACCCATGTCTCCAGAAAAACTTGACAGGATGATCATTCACCATTAACACAGATTGTGCTGACAACACAGTGCATTTTTGCAAGAACAGCTTCTGCTCAGATAACGACAAAGAGGGAGAGTGAGATCATACACTTGTACTCTATGAAGAGCAGGTGTCAAGTCTTATTAGTCTTACAAGTATTTATGCTGGGCACACTTGCAACGGAGTGGACAACAAGTTAAAGTCTGGTGCAATCAGTTGAAGTCTGATGGACGTCTTATTCTGGGATATAATATATATTATATTAGCAAATATTAGCATAGACACAGAAGACATTCAACCAGTAAAGTACCAACTCCAGATGAACGTTAAGGTCCGTCACTATCTGCTGGCTGCATAAATGAAGCAATTTGCCTGCAAGTTCACGATAATAACTTTAGAAGATGATATACTGTGTTTGTGCTCAAGCAACCAAAAGAAAGCAGTCAGTGCAGGTTTAACATACTAAAGTAAGAGATGTTTATTTACTTATTTTCAGCACTGCTCAGGAGGAGAGTCTAAATGTAAGTCCCAGGTACTGTCAGGAGTTGATGTTGATGATATGTCACAAGAAGGACTACAACCACAACAAACACAATACTCATCATCTAAAACTGCATCCTGACATCATTTTGATAACTCATATTTGAAAAGCAAAGAGGAGCAGACCTCAGTGCTGCTGGAGTCTTTGTCAGTGTGAGAACTTGTATTTGTAAACCTACAAGTTTGCAATACAAGATTTTGGAGGACGAGTCAAGTTCTTCGTTTATGTGGTTATTGTGATGTTGAAACAGGACTTTTCCTGTTTCAACATGACAACAACCACATTTATATGAAGAACTTGAAACAAGTGTCGGATGAGCACTGAGATCTCCATCCGACACCTTTGAACTTGAATTGCCAGCATCAGTCCTCAGTGATGATATTGTGTCTGAGGAAGTGAAAATCCCCACAGGTACCAAAATCTGGCAAAAAGCCTTACTGGGAGACTGGAGGCTTTTACAGCAGCATATCAGTGTCCATAGTTTTAAACCAAAACCTCTTATCAGCATGAGATAAGATTCAACTTTATTTGTCCTAAAAAACAATTCTTGTACAGTTCCAATACAAAGTAGGACAGAGTGCAAAGATAAAACATTAAAAATGTACAAATATCCAAATATAAATAAACAGATATCCAAAATACATAAACCTAAATGTACATAATGATGCTAAAAATACAAACGAGGTTAACAGTGAGGTTGTACGCATGCTGTTCAAAGCTCACTCTCACACAGAGACCTATTTTCTGCTGCCTCTGTATCTCTCCCACTTTGCCTCCAGCTACATCGCGATGACCTCAAGAGCCATTTATTAACATGGATTAGATGTCGACAGAGACCCAGCCGTTCTCTCTCTCTTACTCTCTCTTCCTCTGAACCATTACACCTGGCAGAGATACTGACATGAAAGGAAAGAGAGAAGACAGAGGGAGAGAAAAAAGGCGGAGAAGTATATGAGAACCGAAGAAAGATTGACCATCGCTGGCCTTTTCCTGGTTCATCACTCAAAAGGCTCTGAGTTTGATTTCCTCTCTGTGTTCGAGATGAGCCATCAATAACTGTTCTGTTAAAGTCAAGCGGGAGCTGACTGAGAGGGGAGATTAGAGGAAAGGAGGGAGGACAGCTGCAGGTAAGTCTGTCTTTATCTCGTATCGCAGCTTCTCTTCTCACAAAACCT
Organism: Amniataba percoides; assembly: GCA_037176925.1. Taxonomy (NCBI): domain Eukaryota; kingdom Metazoa; phylum Chordata; class Actinopteri; order Centrarchiformes; family Terapontidae; genus Amniataba; species Amniataba percoides. The sequence continues at coordinate 21,871,931 of JBAJHX010000051.1, read as the reverse complement.
CTAAAATATTCAAAAAGCGAAAAAGCACATCCAGTCTGTGGGTGTGTGTTGTGTTACAGGACTTCAAATTAAAATGAACCCCCTTCAGAAAACACCAACAATAGTACAGTATATTATGTTTGTTGCCACCTCTGATCCACATGTAAATGTTTCAGCTTCAGGAGAAGTTTTATACACACATACATAAAGTGAATGAATTAATAAATCCCATGTCCTCCTGCAATACCACCAGCAGGTCAAAGTTCCCTCTTGGAAAATGTCAACTACTTTACTTATCATTTATCGGTATAACATTTTGCACAGTCTTCTCACATTATGAGTCCTCATGACATCCCTTGGCTCTCACTCTGGCGCCACCATGAGGTTGACGTCTGTGTTTTTAATTGAATCATATTTAAAGCAACAATCAGAAAGATTTGGAGTAAGTGGTCTTATTTTGAAAATCAGAACGAATAAAGGCAATTTCTTTCTTTTAAACTCACTTTCTTTCATTGCTCCTCTTCTGTTTACTTGTCTTTTGTTGAAACTATTTATGGAGTTAAGTCTGTGCAGGAGCAGCAATAGAAGCTACTCTGTCTGGATTGGTTGTTTTTTATCTGGGTGTTATCAGTTTTTTATGACAGATTATCCGTGTCAACAGTTACTGTGAGGATCTAGTGACAGTTTTGGGAAAGTTGCCTACTTCTGCTTTAACTATTGGATGGAGTGTCATGAAATCATAATCCAATTACATGTCCTCTCCTCTAGTGGCATCATCAATAAAAAAACATTTTATTTGTCCAATTCTTTGGTTAAGGACCAAATATATGTAGCTATTTAATTGATTTTCATTTCATTATTCACCGTTTTAAGGCTACACTAGTTATTATATTACATGCAGTTTTTACAGTTTTTACAGCATTTGTTACTCCTAAAATTTTATACATTCATCACATTTAAAACATTATATGAAACCCTATTACATCGTTAGCAGTTTAAATGAATAGTTATCTCTTTATGGAGCCCACTCTCTGGCTAAGCTGGGTCCTGAATGCCTTGCAGAAGATAAAGTAGATGAGCGGGTCCAGGCAGACGTTGAGAACTGACAGCACAACGGTCAGCTCCATCAGGTAGCAGAAAACCTGACTCCATGAACAGTTCCTCCGCAGGAAAGTGTTGGGAAGGCGAACCAGGTGATAGGGAACAAAGCATACGCAGAAGATCCTGACCAGCACTAACATGTTCCTCTTCGACTTTGCGAGCTTCTTGCAGCTGGACGTCGGCTGCCTCTGCTGCGCCAGCGACACCTTGCGGGAGGTGCTGTGGTAGAAGAAGACCAGGGAGACCAGGACGACCAGGAAGATGGTGGTGGCGCAGATGTGTACGAGTTTGTAGAGCAAGCTGAGCTGCTCGCCCTGCAAACCTTCACAGCTCACTTGGACAGATTGTGAACGTTTCTGTGTAAGGACCGACAGGACGATGTAGGCGATCATTTTGGCCAAGAGGAAAACCCAAGTCGCCGTGGAGATGAGGTGGGCGGCCCGAACCGTCTGCAGGATGTGAGTTTCTGAGGTTCCTTGGACGATCCTCAGATACCTAGAGAGATGAGAGGCAGGCTTCAACTTTTGTAAGAATATTCAATTTGACGTAGAAAGTTGAGTACATGGCGTCAAGTAGAACTCAAGAGATCTACTCTAAAATATTAATACTTTTTTTTAGTCCTCAAGGTTTAAACTTTGAAAGAAAGTCATGGCCACTTGAAATACCCACAATGCCACATTTCTGCCTGCCTCCAGCCTACCTGTTAGCGGCGATGTATCCCATGAATATGATGCTAGCGTACATGTTGATGAAGAGGGCTGAGGCGCCAAAGCTGCAGTACAGATGACGGACGGTGTCAGAGCTGCTGGCGTAGTTCATGATGCGGACGGGGAGACTAAGCAGCTGCCAAGTTCTTGAGGTAGACCATAATGCTGCTGGACCGCTGCTGAGCTCGACAGAAGTAAAACTTTATGATGGCGCCATTGAGGAGGATGCCCACCTGCAGAGAAGAAGGGATGAGGGTGGAGATTTACATGTTACAAGCCAGAAATTTGACCGAAGGATTCAACCTGATGGACCTAATTTGATAGCATAGATCCCTGATATAAGTTAGATAGAAAAAGTCTAAACTACATTCGACACTTTAAGCAACTGTAGTACTATTAATGTAGGCGAGAGTTTTGTAATTCGTCATCAATTAAATGGCTGATTCAGAGTCTTCAAAGGTGGTGCCGTTATTGCAAAGATATTTTGGAGAAGTCTGGCTACAAACAAAAGTGTCAGTCAGAGTATGAAAACCAGTTTGGTTTCACATTGCCAGTATCATTCATTCAGAAAATCAGGAACAGGAAACACCTGCACATGACTGGCACATATTGTTTAGGAAAGAAAGTGAACAATTTTTTTTAAACTCACCAGAAAAACCAGACCGTGGACTGTCATGAAGAAGGGGTAGGCTGAAGAATCAATCTGATTGCACTTTGTTAAATCTTCCACTTTGGTCCGGTTCGTTACTGAAGACTGGTTGAAGGATGAAGTTACCTCTGCATCGACTCGGTCAGTCATATTTCTGGTTGATCTAATAGGAGTTAAAGAACCCAAAGGTGACAAAAGCGCTTTGTCAAACAGCAGCAGTCAGTGAGGACTGTGACTATGACTAAGATCGAGATATATTCCCTAAAGGAGCCAAAGGATGGTTTCAAATAATATGCCGTAACAGTGTCTTAACTCTTACAGTGCCAAAATTGCACCGACCATGACTGCCACCATTAGTAGGAAATGGTTTGTCAAACGCTCTCTTATATTATCTACCATCAGCTCAGTGCCATATATCCTACTGAATGTTCAGCAGACCTGATGTTGATATAGATAAAACATTTTAGATACAGAAACATCTCACATTCAAGTTTTAGCATCCAAACAGTAAAAATGCAAAGAAGTGAAGATAAAATAGCCGCAGACTTTACCCGTATGTGCCCGTCAGTGTGGTTGTTAATAGAGATACTGCTCGCTGTATTGTTTCCGTCTATGCAGCTCTCACTGCAGAAATAAAAGCTGCAAACCAACACTGCTGTGGTCATAATGGTGTCATAGTTGTGCTGTGTCACAACAAAAAAACTCACACATGATCGCATTGGCATGCTGCTGCTGAGATGCAGTTTCATCTTCCTGTCTGGTCCGATGAACAGGCCACATTTCCCACAGAGCATACTACAAAGTCACATCGGGGGAACATCAGTCTGATGCTCAGTCCACAACGTTGGAAATGACCAGACTGAAATCTCTCAGCAGCTATCAGACAATTGCTCATGAATGTTTATCACTCCGGTGATCACCCGAGTCTTCCTCTTGTATCATCATGAGTCAGACATCTTTGGCTATGAGTGAAATATCTTGACAACAACTGGATGACATTTGCAGCAGATGGTAAAGATCCTTAGATAATAAATATTTATGATTTTGACGAGCCCACTTTTGTGTGATGGTGCACTTTTTTCTGTCCATCTATCAATCCATTTAACACAGCTCATCTAGGTCTGGAGCTGAAGGTAGTCCAGAAACCTCTCCAACTACTCTAAACCATTGTATGGAGCTCCTAACGGGATGTACACAAAAAAAGAGCACCACAAAGTTGAAAGGATCAATGATACTATCAGGTATATTTAGCTTTTGCAGTAAAGTCAATATATCCAACTCTGCTGCTATTTTCTTTAGATGATGCTGAAGTCAGCTTCAAATTCAGCAGCTCAGAGCAAAGTTAAGGGAAAATTAACATCAAATATCAACTTTGTCTGAAACGTGCTATTAGTTTAGTATAAGCTTTATTGTATTTGTGTAAATGCAAAAAAAAAAAAAGACACATTTCACTGTCTTGTTTCATATCTAGACCACTTTGGACCAGGTCTGGATCAGAAACCACTAAAACTTTTTTTACAAACTTTTTTACATCAATAAGAGGACTGTCGAATCAGAAGCTAACTTCAGTGTCATTCTCTTCAGTAAAATGAGCTTGATGGTCTTTTGCCGACTCTGGGAATTGAAACCAGCCTACCTGAATCTCATGAGCATGTGAAACTTTCTCTTCCTCACGAGAGAGTTAATGCTGCCCACCAAAAATGTAATTTGTTTTGTTTGTTTGTTTTTTAGCACGTGTCCCTTTAGGACCTGATGGGATATACAATAAAATCCCTCCAGCGTTCTCGGTCTACAGCGGGTTGCCCCTCGCTTTGACTTGCCTGAGATACGGGTCAAGGCGACGTCCTCATCAGACTCCAGAATCACCTCAGCTTTCCCACATTGATGCAAAAGAGGTTCTCCTTCAAGCTTTTTCAAATATCTGAACCCTGAGAGTCTGCAAAAGAAACTAAATACAGGCACTGTATTATCATTCTTTCATCCACTGCCCAAAGCACATGAACATCCATGAGTGCTGAAAAGAACATTGAATCATTGAAGTTTTTTGAAAACCATGACACACTGGAGGTCAGCGTCTGTCCGCGTCTACAAAAAGCAGAGATACAGTCCTGAGGACACGACGATGAATACCACACATCTCAGCTGTGCCTGTAGATTTTGTCCGTAAAAATCACAAACAGAATTGATGACAAGGAGCCCAACAGCAACTGAGGAAGTGCTTGACTTTCTGAGAGACCGCAGGCACACTTCCCACAGTCCGGCTACACAAAGTCTGAATGCCTCGTAGCAAAGGTCGGGAGTAAAACACACAGGAACTGACTGTAAGATGCACAGTATCTCATTCAGACTCTGTCCGGCTCTGATTGATAAAGGAAAAGGTCAGCTGTGAACACGGTAAAGCTCGCATTTCAGTCGTTTAGACGTGGCAGCTGTCATGTCACAGAAACCAAACATGAAGCAAAAGAAATGGCACATATGTGGAGGAATTCTGAATCTGATTAGTGAAGGAAAGTAGACTGAAGGGAAACAACATAATGAATCAGAATTTGTTTTGAGTTTTGAGTTGAAGTTATCTGTAACACAGTACTGTTACAACACTTCTGTCTGAATATACTTTGTGAACAGTAAATGTGAACAAACATGAGTCACACAAGTCAGCAAATATTCCAGTATTGCTACAGATTTTGTTTGTGTGGGCCGTGAAGTTGTGGCGTTATTTCAGGGTTTCCACACAGCATTGGATCTTTAAACTTTTGACTCAAATGTACGACGTGAAGCAAAAAACAGGTGATTCAAGAAGGTGCAATTTATGAATGTTTCAATACAACAAGGCACCAAAAACAGAAAAAGAAACACTTATTGCCTGATTCTACCTGACTAAAACACAAATGAAAAAGGAACGGCACAGGACAGGGGGAAATGCAGACATTATATACAACAGGTAAAAGGACACAGGTGGAAACAAGCAGGGCAGGCTTTGAGTTGATCGCCACTATAAAACAGGAAGTAACATAACACACTGACTAACATTAACAAACTTGATGAGAACAGCAAATAAGGGATTTTCTCAATTTTGTGCTTATTAGACATAGCCTGATATTGTTACTTTTGTTTTGCTGCCGGTTTAATGAGTAACTAGATAAGTAATACTCTCTGGGGGTTAGGCATTGCAAAATAGTGCAACCCCCCAAAAACACCTTTGAGAGTTTTAAAGTTTCTAAATGTTCTGATCGTTGTATTTTCATAACTTTTTCATCTTTCATTAAAAAGTTTATTTAAGTTTTATCACCATCTCCACAGCACCACTAATATAATACTGGATATATTCATCTTTTTCTATCTGGCTCAGATTTAATTTGAGTTCTTTTTTCTTTTTTTGTGCCTGAAAATAGTCAAAACTGAAGACAATGACTCTGAAGATATCAGAATCTAAACATCTGTGTGTGTGTGTGTGTGTGTGTGTGTGTGTGTGCGTGTGTGTGTGTGTGCAAACCTTTCCAGGGTCACATGCTTAAACAAATACGCCCATCGCAGTCTGTTTAAAAGCGTCCACCAAGACAAGCAGACGCAGTCCGACTCTGTGAACCTTCCTTTCCCTGATGGTGCTGCAGGTAAGAGAGCAACCAGACTCACTGCATGAAAACTAAAAAAAACTAATTTAAACATTTAATTTTCTTTGCATCATCAGGATGACATCTTAACTTGTCTTAAAAAAATTACCGCATTAAATTTTAATTGAGAAAAAGCCAGTTAAAACTGTAAAAAAAATATAGAAAAATCGTTGGATCTAATGACTTGCTCTTTTCCTGTGCTGACAATAAAGAATCTGAACATTATTATTAATGATCAGTGTGCAAATGTGTGTGTTTGACAGCGTTTTAGAATAAACGGTCAAAGGTTAGTGCTGTTCAGAGACTGTTTGTCTGAAGTTTGTAGGCAGGGAGTTGAAGTTTTACAAATAACTGACCTAATTTAACTTTTTTATTTTGTATCTGAAAGTAACATCAATAATCAATCATTGTTTTCTCTCCACTGTTATAATGCACTTTTGTTATTGATGAAAGTTATTCAGGATTAATATTATTGCCTTGTTGTTGATTACTGTCAGTTACATATTAACAGACTTCAGTTTATTGGCTGTTTTGAGATAAATTTCACCGAACCAATCGTGATTTAACAGCCTCTGCTTCAGAAAGGCCGCGACTGATAACAAACACAGGCCCGGTGTGATGAAAACACCCGGAGGGATCACACACGGCCGGCAGGGAAAACAGAAACTGCTATGTAGTGATGTAAATGCACAAAGCATGGGGGGTGTAGTATCTATGGAGGGTGTAGTATTTATCTACGAGTGCAGGTGATCGCTGTAAACGGTGCAGTAGAAATGATTAATCTCTCTCTCGTCCAGGTAACGTTGTTCATGGCCCTGCTGGTCCTCGTGGCCTCAAGTAGCCCCAAATCTCAGTTTTTTCTGCCCATCGACTGTGACGACATCTATCGCAACGACAACACCAGCTCCAGCGGGGTTTACAGCATCTACCCAGGAGGCCCCACCACTCCACTGCATGTCTACTGTGACATGGACACTGACGGAGGCAGATGGACCGTCAGTATTTCTTAATTTTATGGTCGCAAACATCCGACTGTGTGCATCAGTTAGACTTTTTAAACCTGCTTGTAAAAAGCCTGTTTTACAGTTTTACGGCTGAGAAGTCCAGCCAGGTGATATTCAAGTTAAAACAACAAAGACAAAGTAGACTTTAATCATTAGACTCAAACTGGAGTTATAAGACATAAAATACAACAACAGTTTTAAAAATACTGTATCAGAAACAGACCCGAGTAGTCACACTTTAACTTTATTTTATGTGTTTGAAATGAATTTGATTAATAATTCTCTCTCAGGGAAAGCTCCTATAGCACAGCTTTGAGAGGAGAGTGGTTGATGCGATGGTTTATTGATCAGAATCTGTATCTGACTCATCAGACTTGGACCGAACGTCCAGTTGAAGTTTATGTTTGTTGTATCAGACTACATCATACTGAGCATTTTTCTAAATGTTTGCCCTCCACATGAGCAATTTCAGAACATCAGTCACACTTTTATTTTATTATTCATTCATCTTCTCACCCTCATGCTCAGGTTTTCCTTAAGAGGCTCGATGGGACTGAAAACTTCCACAGACCCTGGAGCCACTATAAGGCTGGATTTGGGAACGTGGCTGGAGAATATTGGCTTGGTGAGGAGAAAAAACCCTCATATGAAACTTATATCTATGCTGCTTTCTATTTTAATTTGCAGAGACAAAGCATAAGGTGCGATACCAGGTTGAGAGACCAGGTTGAGAGATAGTCTGAGGGCAAAAGAGGTTAACAAATGTGTTTTGGTGCAAATAAAACATGATCTCTGTGCGCCTTTTCAGGGCTGGAAAACATCTTCCTGCTGTCTGTGAGGAAGAAGAACGAGCTGCGGGTTGACATGGAGGACTGGGACGGAGTGAAGGCGTCGGCTCAGTACTCCTCCTTCTCTATTGATACCGAGATGGCTGGATATCAGCTTCACCTGGGCAAATACACCGGAGGAAGAGCAGGTGAGGAGCCCTGAGTGAATCTTACTTTGGGTTTAATACAGGATGTTAAATGAAAAGATATCTCTATCTGCTTTGGGGTTTTTTTAATCAAACAATCATTTATTTTCTAAAAATAATGGGAATGTGAGAGAGTGAATATACTAAATATACTTAACTATATTACTTGTAGAATATCATAATTATTCTAACATTATATATTCAAGAATGTGGACCAGCATGATTAACATACTGGCAGTAAACACTGATTTTTGCAACACCAGTGGGAATGTGTCTGTCCAGAGACAAATTAAACCATCAAAAAACAAAAAACATTCATGCTTTTTCAGTAGAAAAAAGGTGTGTTTTCCAAAATGATAGACCTTTTATTTTGGAGAAAACTTCTTTTTAATTATAAGTAGTGGATTAGTATGGCAACATAAGAGACTAAAGGGCAAAAATAGAAATCCTTATTTAGTTAAAAAGAAAGAAAGAAAAAATATAATTTCTTTGAACAATTCCTTTGACTGTAATATTAGAAAATTCAGTAATTCTGTATTTCTTCATATAACAAATCCTCCAAAGAGAGTGCTGAAATACAATAAATATGTAATATATATGAAGTTAAAAAAAACTCCCTCTGCTAAATCTGCACATTATATCTCACACCTGCATTCTTCCTATGTTGAATTTCAGCATCAAAAATATCCATAGAAAAATAATATTTATTTAAAAAATCATATTTACTTATTTGTTGTTTTAAAAGATTCAATCAGCCAGAATATTTAAGGTGAACAGGTCATAATGCATTTTAAAATCTTTAAATAAAATGACTTTTATCCTTTTTAACCTGCTATAATTGCACTTAACAGACTGGATCCTCTATCTGAAGTATACATACATTTGGGGGTGAAGTGTATAATTTTATACTTAAGATAATAAATAAAATAAAACAAAAGGAAACTAAAACATCCACTGGCACTCTCATAATAAAGCAACGGCCCTGCAAGTGTTTCTGATTCTCAGTTGGCTAACTTTAGCTTTTGTCTTTATTTTAAGGGGACAGTTTGTCGAATCACAACAGCATGAAGTTCACCACCTTTGACAAAGACCAGGACAACTGGGATAAAAACTGCGCTCAGTCGTATCTCGGTGGATTCTGGTACAACAACTGCCACATGACCAACCCCACCGGCATGTACGCCCCCCACCGCGCCATCGCCTACGAAAACGTCCACGTCATCTGGCACGCGTGGAGGGACTGGAACTACTCCCTCAAGACTCTTAGCATGAAGATCAGATCAGTCGCTGAGTGTGCCTGCTTAAGTTAACCTGATTAGTTTAACTCGATCAATACCTCCATCAGGTGAGAAGAGCAGGAGTAAATCACTCACCTGCTGAGTTCAATACCACCAATATGCATGAAGAAAAAAATAAAATACTTGTATTCTCTTTTGATTTTTTCTTTAATCAATCAGAATATTTTAATTTTTCTTGTTACCTGATACTAGTTTGTGGTAATTATTTGTAATCCAGACTCTTATTTTGTGTATGTGACATTTTGTAAAACACTTTGTAGTGACTGGTTTTGATAAGCTTCATATAAATAAACTTTATATTTATTACTGTATCTTTATTTTTTTCATTATTATCAATACTAGCAGTAGTAGTCTTTTACTGACATCGTCTATAATCATGCTACCAGCTGTGTGAGGCTTCACTTCTGCACAGTTGTCCTTTGAGCTAAATGCTAACATGATGCAGTTCAGCACTTGAGACAAAGCACGGCTGAGGCCGATGGGAGTGTCATTTTCATTTTTAGGTTATTTCAAACCAAAGTATTGAACATGCTTTCATACTGACCTTAAGATAGCTCTGGATAAAAACATACAGAAGCTTCAAAGTCATTGGAAGCCCACATTGAAGACCAACGAATGTCTGTACGGTACGCATCCATCATGTAGATGTTGAGGTATTTCCCAAGATCACAGAACACTTCATGGCTAAGTGCTTTTATTGACATGTGCACAACAATCACAGTGAAGAAGTCAAGGCTCAAACAAAATGTATATAAGGGGAAGTAAAATGGACAAGATAAGATGTAAAATAGTCGAAAGTTTAAAGTAAAGGAATACAATATGATGAAATATAACACAATAGAATAAAGTCTGAAATATAAATATAATAGTGTTGAAGGAAGCTGTTCAATGGTGATAAAAAATCATGCAAAATCTGCTGATAGTACTACGATAGAAAGACATTTCACATATGAACACAGAGTAGCAGAGATTATTTAGGACATGCTCATATATACATATAATACAGTATATTCTGCATGTATATAATGCCATGATTTTTTCTTTTTTCTTTTAGTTTTGTATTTGTGTCACCCAAAGACGTCTCGTCTGCAGATCGGCGGCCTCTCGGGTTCATTCTTCTCACTTTCACTGGTGATGTGTGTCCTGTGATGATTAGGAGGTTGTCTGAGCCGATGACTGTCAAAGTGATTCACAGCTGAGAGACGCTGACCAGATGCTGTGACAAGTCTCACAAATGAGCCCTCTGCAGAGGAGAGCCTGACAGAAACCTCATCGCCTCCCAGACCAGACTAAACTAACTAGAACTGTTAGTGATAGTTTCACTGGAGGTGTTGATAGTATTAATGTGCTACTGGAAAAAGATTAATGCTTTTTGCCAGTATTCTGTTGATCACTGGTTTATGGTATGATACATGTTGTATTGTATAAAATACCATTAGCATACCATGAAGTCCCAAATCACACAAAAAGTCCTAAAAAATCATCAGACAAGTCAAAGTATAAGTTACTTTATCAATTTTTGGTGGTATTGAAACTTTTAAAAACCTTTTCCTTATTTGTACTGTTTGAAAGTTAAAGAAAGAAAAAAAATACTCTTATTTTTACATGTCCTGTTGTACTTCTCATTTGTCTTTTTCAGTTTTTAGTTTTTGGTTCAGTTTTTATTATATTATATCATGTCAGTTTCTGAACTCCCCAACATAATAACTAAACTATCCAGATCCTCTTTCAGGGTCAAATGTTGCACACAGACTTTACCAGGACAGTTTGACCTGGACGTTTCTCGGGTTAACGGCAGACAGGATGCATGTTGAGTAAACACACGGTGTCGCCCTCGTGTTGCCTTCATGGGACTGACAGGTGTGGTTGCAGTGACGTCGCCTCATACATGCAAAGAGAAAACCACACATGGAGCGATGTGCTGGGTGAAGATTTTACTGCTTGAACTGACAAACATGATACCATCAGTATCAGTATCAGTATCTGTGCTCCCTCACCAGAAACTTTTGAGGGAAATAACTTCAAACCTGATTAATGCAAATGGACACTTACCTTTCCTAAAATTGCAAAATATGAACCAAAATTTCACATTTTATCATCAGTTATATATTTTACTCATATATTGTCTCAATATTTTATATGTTCATGAAAAATGAAGCATTAATGTTTCACTGGTGTTTACAAAACAGCAAGAGTCTGCCATCTCTGAATTAAAAAATTCAACTTGAGAGGTTAAAAATGTTTTTTTTATGAAATGGGATGAATATTTGTCTCACCCAGAGGATTAAAAAAAAATGGAAATACCTTCAAAAGCAGAAGTTGATGTTGTTAATGATTTTCTGGGCTTTTTTAAAGACCACCGGGTATTTTTCCACAAGATGCTCAGCTGTGTGAGATGAATGTTTGAATGTCACACTGAAACATGACATGTACGTACTAAGGTCACCTGTGTGAAGGATGTATGTGTGTGTGGTCTTTAATTATATATCCCTCTCTGAGGTACAACAACACATAAACTTAGTTGTTTTTGTTTTTATTACAATTTTGATGTGCCCCCTTCTTGCAATGGATAAAAATGTTTTATACGGCAAAAAGTGATGACATCGATCAATATATCGACTGACCCCACAGGCCAAAAATTGGAGAAAAAAACTAGATTTTTCATCTAATGTAATATTTCACCTCTTTGGATTGAGTTTAAACTAATTATTTGAACTGTCTGAAGTAACAGTGCATTGGCATCTGCCCTACAGCTGAAAGCAATATCAATTCCTAAATAAGTTTTTATTATAGAAAATAAGTTGTGCTGCAATAAAATGTAAAAAACAAAGCAAAACAAAACAAAGAAACAATACTACAATAAATTAAACCCTTAGGTTTTTTATTTATTTCTTTTATTTTTTCTTGCACTTCTTCTCCTTCTTCTTCTTCTTCTTCTTCTATTACTGTTATTATTGTCATCATTATTTATTTGGGAGTAGTAGTTGTGGTATTTTATCACTCATTGTTGGAGCTGTATGTCATTCAGAAGGAGGAAAAACAGATCAGTATATAGTGTTATATTTAATATTGACCTCTACTGGGGTAAAAAGGGATTTTTTTTTTAAACTTCTGGAGAAATTCCTCAAAAATGATAGCAGTTTTTCCCACGAACTGATCAAACCTTCCAACACTGCTGGGAAATGAATGAATGAACAAATGAATGACAAGCAGCACAGAGCAAAACAGACAAACTTCCTGTAATGTTTTTTTTTCCAGGTTTAAGGTGATGAACACAGCTCAGGACTGATCTGAGCTCTTCTTTTTCTTTTTTAATCAGGTTATAATAAAGTGTGCTGTCGTTTGTTTCCTCGAAGTCTTTTATGGTGAAAACAACCTCAAGCTGCTTCTTTAAGATAAAACAAACAGAGACTCCGCTGCGAGTTTTTTTTTTATTCCCACCCCTTCCTCCTCCTCCTCCTCCTCCTCCTTCTCTCTCTCTCTCTCTCTCTCTCTCTCTCTCTCTCTCTCTCTCTCTCTCTCTGTGGGACCCAAACTTGTTTGAGGAAAAAGCCCTGAACATATTTCTCTCTCTCTCTCAGGACAGCCTCCTCCGTGCCAGGGAGAAGGCGTAGACTTCCTCCAAACATTTCCTCCGCCATCTCCGCTTTCGAGACGCAAAGTTTCTCTCTTTTTGTTTTTTTTAAGCAGGAGGAATCTCTTCTTATAAACGAAAGGAGTTTCTCTCTCTCCCGCCACCATCAACACCACCTGGTTGTTGTGTGTTTTTTTTCCACAGGAGCTGAGCTGTTTTTGCAGACATGGACTGGGGGACTGATCTTTGGGTAAGTTGACAGCTGATCTTTTTTTTTTTGTTGTTTTGTATGTTGTTAAATGCCTTCAACATCTCCAACATGCTCTGCTTGATTGTGTTTTTTTTGTGTTGATTTGTGTTGTTTTCGTGGACATTGTGCAGTGTGTTTCCTCTGCTGGGGGAGTTAAGTAAGCCTGAGACAACAGCAGGAGAGGAAAGCCTGCAGCCAGAGAGGAGTTTCGCAACCATGCTGCATACCTTATGATAAGCAGGGAGAGAGGGAGAGAGGGGGAGGAGGAGAGGTTTTATTGCTCTTTTTTGGCCACCTTATCTGCACACTGTGGGTTAAAGGTGTTCCCCATCACCGCCTTTTCACCTGAGAGCTCTGCGTTGTGTTTTTCTGCCTTTCTGTCTCCTCTCCTCTCTCCTGTAAAGCTCATTTTTGTCACTGTCATCTGGTCGGCGTCTCTCAGCTGTGGATCACAGTGAGGCTCATCAGGGCAGACAGCCTCCACACACACACACACTCACACACACACACACACACATCAATCCTCAGCGGTCCTCTGTGGAGTCAGTCAGCTCTCGAGCAAAGGGACTGAAAGCTGAGCGGTCACTCATCTGTGGCCGCGAGTGAGGAGCCAGTTTTGGTCGTTCTGTGTGTGAAATGTAAGTCACGAGTGAATAAAATGCCCCCTTTGCTGTTGAGGAAATTTAGACTAGATGCCTTCGGATTGCTTGTTTCGTCCCCACAGCAGCAGAGACATCCTGTTTACCGCCTCATGCGGCGCTGAAAAGCAGGAAATCCTCACATTCGAGGAGCTGAAACTGAAGAACGTTTGGCATCTTCGCTCGATAAACGTCAGAAAAGGTTTCAGCTGATTTTTCTGGTGATAGTCTGATGAACTGATAAACAGAAAAGAGGTGGAGGGCGACTCGCCTGCTGCGGACCTCTCTGCACCTGAACACCCCAGCTTGACCCGTTTGAGTTGGGTTTGGTTGGAGAGCTGGCGATGACGAGCGAAACGAGACTTATTTTTTCCCCAAACCCTGCTGTGATTGTGGTCAGAGTCTGGATGCCTCTGAGATTATTCCTCCAGGCTGGGTGAGGTTCGCTGTTGTGTTCGGCGCTGCGTTTGTTGATAAAGAGCTGAAGTTGCCAGTGCTGCTGCCTGCGGTGTGTCTGATGGGATCCGATAAACGTGGGAGTAATCGGAGTTAATTGTGGGGAAAACCAAAACACATCAGTGCAGGTCGATGAATCGATTAGTCAGAAAAGAAACTGGCGACTTGTGCTGTGACTGACGATTACTTTCACTATCAGCTCATCTTCTGATTATTGTCTTGACTCTTTGAGTGACTGATGTGTTGTTAAAAAGAAAAAAGGCCCATCACACTCTCTCGAAGGCCAAGGTGTCCTAATGTTCTTTTGTCTGATCAATAGTCCAAAACCTGAAGATACTCAGTTTATTATCAAGTGAAACAAACAAAAGCAGCAAAATCTCACATTCAAGAAGCTGAAACTTGTGAATGTTTGGACTTTTTGTCCAGTTTAATGATTTAAGCACTTGACTTATTAAAAAATGAGCTTCTTTGTGTTTGATTCTTTGTTTAAAGATTTATTCCTGGAGAGCTTCTGTTTTGATAATCAACTAATCAAACATGAACTGATGATAAACAGAATATTTTTCAAGTTTAGCACTGCTGGTCATGCAAAACAAGCAGGAACTTGTGACTGACATTTGTGGCAAGTGTCTGACGTTTTATCAATAAAATGATTGTTTGATTAATGGAGAAAATAACCAGTCGTGAGAATGATTGTAAGCTGCTGCCCTAAACTGAACTTTTCATCACTGGATGCTCGCAAGGAGAATCCAGAGTTGATGTTATCAGAGCTGTCACCTGATTAAACAGATGGCATGTACACACACACACACACACACACACACACACAGAAGACAATAGAATATGCTGAAAGTAAACACACTCTCCTCGCACAGTTTGTCTCTTTCGTGGCTTTAAGGTAAATGCGTCCTGTTCCAGTGTTTGCACGGCTGCACCACATCAAATGAAAATATTTTAAACATCCTTCACCCAAATTCTTTATTATTGTGACATATTATCTGGTGTCTTTGGAAACTCGTAGGTTTGCATGTTTAAAACATTAGCTTGTGTTGACATGAGGTGAGAAAAGTGCTCAGATTTCTTAAGTAAAGTTAGGGATACAACATCATAGAAATCCTCCTGTTAGAAGTAAAAGTTTTCAAAGTTTTACTGAAGTATAAAAGTCTGAGCATCAAAATACATTTAAAGTACCAAAAGTAAAAGTACTCATAATTCAGAATAATGAAGAAAACCACAGCGCCTCTCTGTCTGACGTTCATTTGTGGCTCGTTT
This sequence comes from Amniataba percoides, assembly GCA_037176925.1. Taxonomy (NCBI): domain Eukaryota; kingdom Metazoa; phylum Chordata; class Actinopteri; order Centrarchiformes; family Terapontidae; genus Amniataba; species Amniataba percoides. The sequence goes on along the minus strand of JBAJHX010000051.1, from coordinate 21,856,419 downwards.
TCAAGATGATGTAACTACAGCTGCAAGTCTAAAGATGTTTATCCATTATAACTGGTTAACGTTAGCTAGTTTCAGACTGGAGAGAAAAAAATCATATAGTTCACTGCATCGCTGAAAGGCTGCCTGCTGGTTGAATCAATGTCACAATACGACAGCTCTGAAGACTCCATTAGTTTTTCCTGGCTCTCCTCCACGACATACTTCACTGATCTGATGATGATGATGATTGAATTAGATCGGCGCGTCGTTCCGCTATTTCTCAATGTATGGATGTCTCCATTAAAAAAAAAAACACATACATAATTAACAAAAGATTGACAGCTAACATATTTCCTAAAACATTTTTGGAAGTCATGCTGGTGGATTTTATGCTGTAGTGACCTCTTATTTGTGTAGCTGGTTGCTTGCAATAGAAGTAGGATGTCTTCTTGCAAAGACCTTTACGTTTTAACCTAAACTGAGAACATAACACATACTTCAGCCCCAATGCTGCTGTTTTGTTTTGCTGTCTTTATGCTTGAGGTGAGCCGGACCTCAGATCAGGAAACGCGCGCGTGTTTCGTCACAGAGGGCGGGAGGAGGGGTCCGAATGGTTCGAGGGTTTGGAGAGGCCCCTGGGACCGTCAGTCACAGGGCGGAGGTTCACGCTGAGCTAATGATTATCTCATTCCTGAACCCTCTCGGACTCACTATCAGTATTTCCTCCTCTCACACAAGCACGCAGATGTGCGGCAGTAACGTCACTGGGCGTAGCAGCTGGAGCGCTGCACGCGTCCAGCACAAAGATTTTTCACAGACTTTTTCATCTCTTTGATTGCATTTACTGTTTCTCAACTATCAGATTTTAATCTGCAATCAGACTCCTGCCAGGCAAAGATTCTCTCTAAAAAAGACTCTTCAATTTCACTCCATCGTCCTCTGACGTTTTCTAACCTTGTTCCTGCCTCCTCCCAGCTCTCTTGAATCCAGGACGTTGCTAACTGTGTTACTGTATGATCTCCATTTAGCTCCCCCCTCCTCCTCCTCCTCTGAGGATATAATATCTATGTCTCTCTCCAAAAGACCCTGCAGCCTCTACACACACACACACACACACACACACACACACAGCAACAATGTCAAGGTGGAGTCCTTCTTTGTATTTCACAAGAAACACAACAACAGAGCCTCCCTGCGTGTTCACATAATCTGCTTTGTGGTCACATTCGTCTCCAAGCAGACCTTTACTGTCTGTTGTGGCAGACGTAAGCCATCGAATGTTACCTGTCCGACAGGTTTGAGTGTGTCTGTGTGTGTGTGTGTGTGTGTGTGTGTGTGTGTGTGTGTGTGTGTGTGTGTGTGTGTGAGTGTGTGTTTGATGACGCGGATGTGTGTTACGAGCGAGAGAGGAATGTTGAAAGGAGAGTTTGCTTTTATTCTCTGCTACACCTTTGTACTTGTGTGTGTGTGTGTGTGTGTGTGTGTGTGTGTGTATGTGTGTGTGTGTGAAGAGTTGAGAGAAGGGTGGATACTGTGTGTGTGTGTGTAAGCGTGCATGAAAGGTTATTCTTAGTTTTCCAGTTCAATTTGTCGCAGATCGACAGCTTGATGAAATGTGACATAAAAGGAAACAATCCAATTAAAGCGGAGGGATTTAATCCATCGACAGAAAACAAATCAGCTATTTTAATAAAAGGTTAATTGGTTAGGCAATTTTGTTATGGAAAAAAAAGAAAAAAAGAAGGAATTAATTGGTTTCAGCTCAATAAATGTGAATATTTTCTGGTTTTCTTACTCATCTGTGGTAGTTAGCTGAAAATCTTTGGGTTTGTTTGACGTTGTTGAGACCAGACAATGAACTGATCAGAGAAAAAAATGAGCTCTGCCCTGTTCAGACTTTGCATTAACATTCACACTAAGTCATCTGATGACATGTGGACGGCTCTCAGTTCAGTCCTGTTCAGTTTGTGTCATCTGATGAAAGTAAAGATATAAACATATCTGCTCTTTTTGTGCTCCGCTTTTGGTCTCAACCGACCTCTGAGCTGCCGAATGCTGCACAGTGTTTGCCGGTTTGTTGCTAATCGAGTCTGTCTGCTATCTGATGCTGAGCAGGAGGCGTCATTTTAGGAGCTTTTCAACTGGGACAAAAGCAATCTGCTGCTGAAAACGATAAAGGATGAGAGCGGTGAGAGTGAATCGAAACTAAACAATGAGTTGTTATGGAAAGTAGAGGGGAGATGTAGATAAATAAACTAAAGATAGCAATTATAGGAGGCTTAATGATGAATTAAATCACTTTTCAAGCAGAAATACTCAAATTTGGCAAATGCCTGCCGCTCAGGTGTAAAGATTTGCTATTTTTTAAATATGATCTTATTTGAGTTTTAGGCTGTTGGGGAAATGAAAGGAAGAATTTAATGACATCACCTTTTTTCAGTTTTCTGACATTTAGTAGACAGAAAATAATCAGCAACATTAGTGAATAATTAATCTTTAATCCTTTTACTGAGGAGGTCAGTCGCTATATTGACCCTCTCGTTTGTAAACTCGAGTGCTTCTAACAATCTCGGCGTCCTTTATTTTATCTGCATCTGAACTTCAAAATCGATATTATCAAACTCTTTGAGAAACACAGAAAAAATTGAACCCACGCTATCATCAAAAAAACGTTCACAGCTCACCTTAATCTTCTCTCGCTCAGACTACTGAAACTGTATTGAAATTACTTGCTCTCCTTATCTCGTCTTCAGCCGGTGCAAAATGCATCGCCGGTCGTTGGTCCCACGTCACCCCAATTCTTGCCCCCCATCATTGGCTTGAATTTGACCAATTACTTACAAAGCCTTGGATGGCCTGGCCCTGTCACATTTAGCAGAGTTGTTGAACCTGCTTCATCTGCTTTGATCATTTGATCAAAGTCTGCCCGTTCCTGTTTTAAATCCAGAAGTGAGCGTGCTTTTGCAGAAAACTCATTTTTATAGGTTAACCTTTTTTATTATTCTCTCTGTCTGTTTGCCTTTAGCTGTGTTTTTTCCTCATCGTTTGCTGTAATGCATGTCTATGTATGATGCATATGTAGGTCTATGTGTTTGTGCATGCTTGTATTTGTATGTGTGCACTTTATCGTATTTGTAACCTGCAGTATATCGTAGTACCACAGATTCATTTTTGCAAAGTAAACACCTTTATCTCAACAGCTTTCTGCTTATTCTCTGTCACTCTCTCTGCAGATAACATAGTATAGGAATATCAGACATAGTGGAGGCAGAGACTTTGAAAAATACAGTGTACAAAGAGAAAGTAGTGAGATTGATCTGACACAAAACCAGAAATTTCAACATAGGAAAAAATTATACAGCAGAAACCATGAAAGAAAAAAGAAAGTTTAGAATCCACAATCCTTTTAAATGTTATTGTCCAGGTTTAGGAGATGAAAATGTACGGACAAATACAAAAAACTTTTATCAGATTGTGCTTGTCTGAGGTAAGACGGCAAGATCAGGAAGATCGTTTTTCATTATTGATTAATCTGAAGATTACTGTCTTGATTAATTGTTTGTTCAATGAAATGCCAGAAAAATAGTGAAAAATAACTTGACTGATGATTAATAGAAGCAGATTCATTTGTCTCTCAGTTGGCTTTTTGATTAATCACCCAAGTCTCTCAGCTGTAGTTTTAAAGTCTTTGAAGACTTCAGACGCTTCACGGTTCCCCACAATGCTGCGACGTCCGCTACCAGCTTCACTTCTCCTTCTCTTGTTTCAGGGGCTTCTTGCTTTCAGTCAAGTTTTCAGTTTCATTTGTTCAGATGAAACATGTGATAACTGTTTGACCTTTTTAAAAAGGGTTAGTCATTCTCATTGTGTTTTACTGTTACCAGGCTGCATTGTCTTTACTTTGGACGGCGCATAAAAAAGTCCCTCAACTTCTACTTCATCGTCATTGTTTAATTTCAGTGTGGGAGTACAAAATAATCATTGACTGCACTGTGTCAGAGTGTCGTCAAGCTTGTGTGCATTTAGACACATAAAAACACACACTGCTCTGTGCTGTCCCCCTACTCAGGACCAGTATGATCACATCGACAAGCACACGCAGTCCGGCCTCGACCTGGTGGAGCGTTACATCAAATTTGTGAAGGAACGGACGGAGATCGAGCAGAACTACGCCAAGCAGCTCAGGTGGGCCTTTGTGCGCTCGTCGTTTACATCTACACGACCTAATGACCTTAAAATTGTGTTTTTGTTTTTTTTTTGTTCATTTGTGTATGTGTGCATTGTCTCGCAGGAGTCTCACAAAGAAATATGCCAAACGAGGGAACAAAGAAGAGCAAGACTGCAAGTGAGAGAACAATAAAATGTCCCGTTTCCCGTTTCATTTTAAAATATATCAAAATTACAAGTCAGTGTTCCTTAAATCCCCTTTAAATACTGTTAAATCCTTTGTTGCACACCAGCTCAGTGTCTAGTTTGCTTTGAAATGTTTTGCACTGACTCGTTTTAAAATGAAACTCCTGTAAAAGGAAGTTGTATGATATCATGCTTGAAGACTGGAGCTGATACTGCAAAAAGAGATGGATAGTTTTTGTATTATTTTTACAATAATAGAAATATATCAGAAATGTGTTTTGAAAAAGCACCACAGTCGTCCAGTTCATGCTCTGATGCTTTCATTTTCAAAGAGAATGCTTCTTTTATAAAATAGAAAAAAATGAGGAGGAAAATGTCAGAAAATGTAACTCGATCTTACAAAAGTTCGGTTTCAGTTTCTAGTCTGGACTTTTCCTATTTGGAGTCGGGCGGGCGTTTTAGCAAACGGTCGATTAAATGACTTTGCAAATGGCCTCTCCTCTGCGCCGCAGGTTCAGCAATCACGCGTCGTTACAGGAGATCCTGAACGAGCTGAACGACTACGCCGGCCAGCGGGAGCTCATCGCCGAGAACATGATGACCGGCATCTGTGTGGAGCTCACCAAGTACCTCCAGGATCTGAAACAGGAACGCAAAACAGTGAGAGAGGGAGGGAGGGAGGGGAAGAAAGAAATGAAAGAGGGAACAAGGAAGTGTGGCAGACTGACGCTGTGTCTTCATGTTCAACTTCTTCCCCTCCACAGCACCTGTCTGACGCCAAGAAGGCCCAGCAGAACTTAGAGAGCACCTACAAACACCTAGAAAGTGTGAGTCACATGTTGTTGTTATTCAAGGAAGTTGTTCACCTAAAAAGACCTTTAAAAAAATCTCACTTTCCTCTCGTGGTGTCTCGTTACATGGATATATAAAAAGTTTTATTTGCAACATTTCTCATAATTTATCGACCAATTTGTTGTTGGGAATTTCCTGGGAAGAACAACTTCATTTGGTTCCAGTTATTGGCTAAAGTCCTTTATTTCAGTTGATTTAGTTTGTTTTGTAGCATTAAAAAGCAGTTTGAATGAGGAAGTCTCTTAAAAGGAACCCAACAAGTACCAGTGTTTACACTTCTTTTTAATAAGAAAGTATTATGAATGTGCAGATCTGTTAAGTGTTGCATCTCCTCGGGTTTAGAGGAGATTTCTGCCTCCTCTCGAAGGGTGAATCAAATTTGTCTGTGGTACCGACAAAAACACCTTGAAAAATGAAAGAAAAAGCCTTCAAACATTTTCAGTGCTCCTTGCCATGTCTGTTGATCTCTGTGTCTATTCATCCCCCACATTTTTGTATAAAACCTTTACATAATCAGAAAATCAATTTCTGACATGTTGGTTCAAAAATCCTCCAGAAGTGTTTGACATCTGGTGACTGTGAAGGCCACTGCATTTTATTCATGTCGTTCTCATGCTCGGCAGAACGTTCAGTGACCCCCGGTGCGTGGGAGTGTTGTCATTTGATGCGTTTCTCTGCTCTTTGATTCAAGTTTTCCTTTAAATTTGCCCCTTTTCTGCAGTTTGAGGGGAAACTGTTCCCAGCGAGGCCTGAACAGTGTTTAACGCAGGCACACTGGAACTTGCTACTGAATATTTTAAATGTAATTTTGGCACCATTTGTAACTAATTACTAACTAATGACTCTATTATTGGTTCATTTCTCATTTCCTAATGTTTTACATATAAGTAATAAGCCATTAATTGGAACAGCATCTGAGTTACCAAGCTGGGATGAATCTCTCCGACCTCTGAGTCACTAAATGTCAAGTTAGTGACTCACAAGCCGGAGAGATTTTTTCCCAAACTGGCTCTACGGTATTAATGATTAATACTGTCAATAGTAAAGCACAGTGAGTGTCTCGCTCTTTCTAATAAGGACTCGAGTGCGCGGTTATGAATATTTATAAATCATTACATTTCTATTAAGCCATCAGCGAAAGTTAGTGAGTCATTTTTAATTCTAAATGCAGAAAGTTAACAGTACGGGGATTTATAGCAGTCCATCATGTTTTAATAAGTTGTTACCAAAATGGATTTTAGTCCACGTACTCTTCAGAGCCTTTTCACGAGGTCAGACAGCCCAATTTAGTGATCGAGTTGAACAACTTCAGAGCTAAAATGACACATCCTGCAGGAGAGAAAACACCAAGAAAACACCAAGAGTTTTTTTTGTTTTTTTTCAGCCTGGCAACTTAAAGAGTGTAAATAATTCAATAACCAGAAATGAAAGTCATTAATTACACCTTCTAAATCCTTCATAAAGAAAAGGCATTTATGAACTTTATGAAATTGTGGGGGGGGGGTTTTCAGTTCAGCACCACTGAATCCATCCGCCTCCATTTTTCTTTGAATTTCAAAAGAAATATCAGAGGCAGATACCTCAAAGCCAGGTCAAATGAAACTAGATTTATCTGCGTCAGTGGAAACCACCAGAAGTAAATGAGAAAATACGTCGACTGTTTATTTGCCTCAAGTGACCCTTTAACATGAATTTCCCCTAGCGGGATTAATAAAGGATGATTCTTCTTCTAACACAATGTACATTATTAGCTGGATAGTCCCCTTGTATTTTTAGTCTCTCAAGGGGAACTGATGCCTGACTTTTGCATTGTTAATGCCACTAAAGCTCCAAAGTGTATTAAAGTGTATGCCTGTGTGTGTTTGTGTGTGTGTGTACATGCCTTCAGACTAAAAAGCGCTTCGCCAAGGAGTGGGCAGAGGCTGAAAAGGCCACACAGCATGCGGAGAAAATAGAGAGTGACCTCAACGCCACCAGACTCGACGTGGATAAAGTAAACACGCTCACACACTGGCATCAACACCTGAGCGCTGATTATTATTTTTATTTTCTGCCTTCTGGTTTTTAATATATTTTCACTCAAACTTGAACCGTCCTTGTCCGTCTCCCTCTGTGGCCGCTTTCACCTCCTCGTGCCTTTCCCCCCTCCTTCTCCTCCCTGCATCTGTTCCCGCTTCTTCTCCCACTTTGCATTTTGTTTTGCATCTCTTCGTTTCTTCCTGCGCCCTTTCATCCCCCCCTCCACCGCCTCGCTCCTCCGTCGTTCCACCTATCTTTCGCTCTGAAGGCCAAGCAGCACGCTCATGCCCGCACGCACACGGCGGAGGAGAGCAGGAACGACTACGCGGCCCAGCTCCAGAAATACAACAAGGAGCAAAACGTCTTCTACTACACAGAGATACCGCAGATCTTCAACGTGAGGCAAACGCACAAACACACTCACGGTGCAGTGCAAGTGACATAAAACCCAAATACACCTTAAAAGCTGAATCCTCCTGCAGTGTTTTCATGTGCATTTGAGTATATTGTACATATATCTATAAATGCAGAGAGTGTGAATTTAAAATGAAATTTAAGGAGGTTGCTTCATGCTTGAACAGAAAATGCAGGACATGGATGAGCGGAGGATTCGGCGGCTGGCGGAGGGCTACTGCCAGTTTTCAGACATCGAGAAAAAAGTGCTGCCCATCATCTCCAAGTGTCTCGAAGGAATCTCTGCAGCAGGGATGAAAGTCAACGAGAAACAGGTGAATGTGAGAGGTGTCTGTACGTCATTATGTGTATGTGTCTGTCTGTCTGTCTGTCCTGTGTCACACCCGAGTCACCTGTAGGCATGCTGGGAAATTAGTTTTCATGCTGAGAGATAAACAAGAAGTTTATCTCACTCTAATATCCATCAGTTAAATATGAAGTTAGCTTCACACCCTTTTTGGCATTATGCTAAATCATCTGTATGTTTCTAGTCTTAAGTAAACATTCAAACAGTCACATTATACCGAGTATGACGGCTCAGTGAACAAGAAAAGGATCATATACAGTACCAGTCAAAAGTTTGGACACACCTTCTCGTTCAGTGAGAGGCGTGCTTTGCTTTGATGACAGCTTTGCACATTTTCTCAGACGGCTTCATGAGGCGGCACCCAGTTAACAGGTGTGTCTTTCCAAGAGTTCATTTGCCTTCTTAATGTGTTTTAGACCATCAAATTAAAAGGTGGCTACTCTGAAGATTTTAAAATACAACACATACAACTTTTTTTTGTTTACTGCATAGTTCCATATAGGTTCTTTTATCATTTTAATGTCTTTAGTATTAATCTACAGTGTAGAGGGAAAAAACAATGGGACTGATAATGTATATAACACACACTGACCTAATAAAGGCAGTAAAACCTAAACTTTTTTAAATTTCCCTGTTTTCTATACAGTACTATAAAGCATCTTAATTACAAAAACACTGTAATTAGTCTCTTTTTCTGTGTGCAAGTTTTATAAATAATAAATAAAAACTTTTAAATGATTAATGGATGTTATTTCCTCTACTCCAGATATAAGATAAGTTAATTAATTAATTAATTAATTTGTTTCTGTATCTAATTTGTTTTCGGGCTGCAAAATGTCCATCTCAGCACTGGTCATAACTCCAATAATCTTTTGTAAACTGGGCTTAACTCTTCGTCTCCCTGCAGGACTCGTTGCTGTTCATCGAGCAGCACAAGTCCGGTTTTGAGCGACCTTCGGATGTGGAGTTTGAAGACTACTCCCACGGAATAAAACCAGCAACCTCCGACTCCAGCCTCCACCCACCCAAAGTGCGTGCCAAGCTCTGGCCTTTCAGCAAGAAGAACAAGGTAAATTTGCACTCGATTTGCTTTCCCTTGCGTTTGCATAGAAAGTGCAGCTTCTCAAGGACAAAATATTCGGAGCCTCACCCGTCGCTGCTTCACCTTCTCCTGCGTTTGACAACCTGAAGATCCTCCCTGTCCTGTTCTTCAACTTAACTAATCTGTTTTCACAAGTCTCTTGGATTTAGCTCTTATTTTGGAGTGATCAGTGACAGGAAATAAACATTTTACTGTTTAAATCGGCAAACTTAATGGATGCTCCCCCAAAAAACACATATTTAACATATTTTGAGCATTTGTTCAGTCTGCAGGTTTTTCTCATAGTCTCATATTTTTGTTTCAATCAATCTAATATGAGTTTAAAATGTTTAATTTAGTTTAGTCTCTCTTTGGTCATAATATCTCAAACAAATCTGGATTGTTCCTTGCTTTATATCAACTTTATGTTATTAGTAAATCGTAAAAGTAGTAGGAAATAAGTAAATAGTAAATACTAAAAGTGCTGGTAACTCTTACTGTAAATGTTAAATTGTTATAATAACACCAGAATATAATGGTTTTCTTATTCTCAACAAATGTACAATTAATTACTATTTTAAAGAGTTAATCATCAAAAACAAGTCATAAATGTTTGGTTTCACTTTCAAATGTGAGTCAGTCATTTACTAAAAGAGCTGGGCATGGTAGTTTTTAGCAAACAGGAGTAAACTCTGCATCTGTTGGGGACCATTTTCAGCTGTGGATTATTTTTCTTTAAGCCACCAGCTGAGGACAGTGTATGTGAGATTAATTAAAAAGAAACTAGAGTGCCCTCGTTCATTTCAATAACTCTTTCTTTCTAATAGTATTTAGACAACAATGGAGCTGATCTATGGCTCAGAGGAATAAGATGGATCAGGTTTAGTAAGTGCAGCCAATTCTTTTTTTTTTTATCCTTTAATGGGATTTCTTGGCTTATCCTTTAATAACCGACACGTTTTGTTGTTTTGAATGACGATTACATCAGTATTTCTCAATATATTCCCCAGAAAGGTGTAACATTACAGCTAAATGTGCTTCTGCTGGTTTGACGGCTCATTGCAGAAACATTTTTAAGACATTTCTCACTTAAAATAAGAAGTTAAATCCACACAAAAAGTCCAGCTCTCTTCCTGTCTTGACCACTGAAGGAGTGCGCTCACGTGGTCACTTAACAATGCCTTAAAACAACCACACACACACACACACACACACACACACATTCCTCTCATGTCTTACCCCACCACCCTGTTGCCCTCAGGGGCTAATTCTAATTCCAGTCTGCTGCACAGACTTGCCCCATAACACCCCTCGCTCTCTCTCTTTAACTCTTTATCCACTAAAGTTCACAAAGCTCTGCATCTGTTTGACTCCCCTCTTTTCTTCTCTCCTTTTTTGCTCTTGCTACCGGTGTAATTTTCTCCCTCCTCTGCTCCTCGGATCCTCCACCTTTTCTTTCCCAGCCTCAGTTTGCCCCTCCGTCTTTCTCCCCCCCGTCCCCTTTCCCACCGGCCGTCCTCCCCCTCTCCCTCCCCCTCTCCAAGCTGCAGCACTCCCCCCTCTCTCTCTGTCTGAGGGAGTTTAATCGCTCTGTCAAACCCAGGATTTCCACCTTAAAGATATTACACAAACAGCACTCGGTGAGTGACCACGTCGCCCACTTTGTGTTTGTTTCATTGATGCTGTTCATATAAATAAGGCTGTATCTGAACTTTTAAAGACCATTAGAAACTGCTTGTTGTTGTAAGAGGGTGTTGCCCATGTGTTTTTTTTTTTTGTACCCTTGTCTCATACTGAATGTCCGTTTCTCTCTGTCCAGACATCGCATGCTGAAAAGCACATGGTAACACTCATTACGGTTACATAGAGGGTTACAAGGTGCTTCAATAACGATGATCAGGTGCTTCTTCTCAAGGGGGAATACTGTTTAAAGAGTAACTCCACACCGGATCAAAAAATTAAAAAACAAAGGTCGCACCGAAATTCATCTGCTCATCTTTGAGGAAGTGCACGGCTGGTCGGTGAACTAAGAGATAAAACATTATCCAGCCTGAAACGTGTCGGCACAAGTCAGTCACGACTGCTTTCAGTTATTTTCTCTGCACTGTGGCGTTTTCTTCAGAGGACTCTACAGCGAGGTAGCTCAGTTCAGCCTCTCAAAATTCACCAAAGTTAAACTAAATGCAAAAAGTTAACACATATTTACAAGTGTCTCCACCGATCGCACTGATACTGCTAAAATTAGTTGATTTTTATTGCATTTTAGATGTGTGACCAGGCTTTTAAAGTTTATATAGTCACCGCTATTGACAGTGCAAACAAGATTATTTGTCTGGGTGCAGTTACTCTTTAATTTACTAAATCAAATTATTTTTTTCTGATGGTTACAGGGCACTGCATTTCTATTCAGGGAACAACATTAACTTCCTCTCTAAGCTAAAAATCAGAGAACCAAGTCTTTAACCTGTGATGCCAGTCTGATACAAGATCTCTAATTTTCTTGGTTGAGAAAAATCAAGACTCAGCTGAGCCAAAACCATCCAAACTATAAAATACCTCCAAACGTCATCATCTGTAGGACTTAATCATATCGTTATTAGCAGACACTCAAAAGATCAGTTCATCTAAATTAAAAATCTACATATTTTCCTATTTATGTCCATTGACACAGTTATTTTTGATTTTTAGATCTCTGTTTCTGAAATTAGTTTCTCCCACACTGTATGTAAGTGAGTGAAAATCTGCATTAAAAAAAAACCCACCGGGAACATTTCCTTTCAGAAACAGTATCACTTCTGCTTTGGGTAATCCAGACAAACACGCTGAAAACATTTTTTTCAGTCTTTCCCTTGAAGTGAGACTAAGGTCTGTAGTTGCACATGGTTATTTAACTTTGTGTGAAATGGGCCCCTTCGCTGAACTCTAGATTTTGAGAAAATCGTCCATGCTTTTATCACATCACACTTTGTTCACCTGCCTCCATCAGTCTGCTCCAACTGATCCAGAAGTCTGCAGCGAGGCTTTTAACAAAAAAACAAACAAACAAAAATGATATTTTAGTAGTTCAGAGGTCAAAGTACGTCAGCATGGCATCGCAGGAGAAAAGACTCTTACTTGTTGTTTCTTCACACAGTATCCATCAGTCCAAAACACACACACACACACACACAGCTGCAATTCAGTGCTTTTCTCATGGGATGACAGTAATTATTGTGTATTTTCTGTGTTTTCCCATCACTCCTGTCATAGAGGGTTGAACAGGGTTTGTTTCCTTGACAGAGAATAGTTATTTGGCTCTCTATTGTTCGCTAACAAGCTCATTGGCAGCATTAAACTGTCAGTCTGTGTGTAGACATCTTATTAGCAGTGGGAAAAGACGGATAGAGACGGAGAGGAGTGACGTCTCGGGGTGAGCATTGCCAAGGTGATAGATGATGCTTAGGACACTTTTTTGTGTGTGTGTGTGTGTGTGTGTGCGTGTGTGTGTGTGTGTAGCCTCATGCTGCAGAGGATTTTTCTCACCTTCCACCGGAGCAGAGGAAGAAGAAGCTGCAAGCAAAGATTGACGACATCGCTAAAGAGCTGCAGAAAGCGCAGGACCAAAGGTGACAAAAGCACCACCCTGAAAACACAGACTGTTTTTTTTTTAAATCATCACAAAAGTTATTATTAGTCATGTGATCGTCTGAATCCATTTGGGGCAATGTTACAGAATCAGAAAAGGCTTTGGTGCCAAATAAGATTCCACTCATGAAGAATTTGTCTTGCTGTTTCAGGGCAGAACAATAAACAGAGAGAAAATAAGAAAGTACAAACACAAGTGATTCAAAAGTCAAGAAACAGAAATATAAAACAAAGCTTTACAAAAAGAGATATGAAAAAATACACAAAATAAAAAAATGTGTGCAGTATCTGTACGAGTTAAAGAGCAAAGATTATGCAAAATGTTGATCAAAATGAGACCTTAGATGGTGTAGATATGTGTTCGTTTTTTCATATCATCAGTGCCCAACCTCACTAACGTCATTTTAAGCAGCCTGGCATGCCCCTCCCTGTAAAAAAAACCTCTGTCCATCCCTCCTGTCCTTATCAGCAGTGCTGCACAGGAGAGAAACTTCCTCAATCAGTGCTCACATTTCCAAAACAAATAACGCTTTCCTCTCCCCCGTCTGACCTTAGTGACGCACTGGAGAAGATGAAGGGCGTGTACGAGCAGAATCCGCAGATGGGCGACCCCTCCAGCCTGGAGCCTCAGATCACAGAAACCACCCAAAACATCGGCCGCCTGAGGGGGGAGCTCGCCAAATACGAGGTTATACACACACACACACACACAGATCGTGTTCACCGATCAGATGACAGTAATTTTGCATTTGAGCAGGCCTCAGCATCTGTTGTTGTTTTATTACAGTCGTGGCTGTCGGAGGCAGTGGGAGGAGAGGAGTCCTCCAACGCCATCAATAATAATACTCAACATAGGTAAGACCTGGATTTAAAGGAGTAGTTCATCATTTTGGGAAGCATGCTTATTTGGTTTTCTTAAGTTTAAGGAGATCTGTGCCACTTCTTTTTTTGTTGTTTTTTTTTTACTACAACTTTATTAAATTTCTTTGTATTTCTACAGTAATTAATTTTTGGGGGCCTTTTCAGTGTGTTTTTTAAAATATAATTACTTGTAAGTAATGTTTGCATGATTCTTTACAATGGCAAATTTGGAGGGAGACCGTCTGCCACAAGTTTGAATATTTTTGCATCGTTTGAATTGCAAGTCATATGCAGCAGGTTGATTAGCTTACTGCGGCCTTTATCCGTCACGTCACCCCCACCTTGCTGCTCCTGGTTGTCTGGAGACAAGCCGGTGGTGTCTCATCTTCATTCTGAGGAAACTCTGAGACTCTCCAGGAAGTCGCTGCCAAGAAATAGTCTGACACATAATCAGACATAATCAAAAACATCTTGTTGTTTTTACACTTGTACGGATTGAGAAAACATGATCTAACTTGTGAATTATTGAGCTTTACAGTGTCTTTTTGTTCCTTGCTGTTTCAGATAAACTCCTCTAACTCTCAACAAGAAAGCAAACAAACTTATTTCCTAAAATCTTTCTTTAAATGTAAATGTTTTTAGCAGAATACACTGAGGAAATGACTTCTTTTTTTTCTTGGCTGTGTGTATTTCCAGTGTTGTAGCAGCGGATCAGTCTCAGAACATCTACACAGAGTTCGATGATGAGTTTGACGACATCGAGACTCCTGTTGGCCAGTGCACGGCTCTGTACACCTTTGAAGGTACTTTTAAACGTTCGCACTTCTTTGCAAATAGATATAATTTTTAACCTTTCATACAAGTCTAATGTGTGTGTGTGTGTGTGTGTGTGTGTGTGTTTTTTTTATTGTGCAGGCAACAGCGAGGGCACCATTTCCATTACGGAGGGAGAGCTGTTGAGTATAATGGAGGAGGATAAAGGAGATGGATGGATGAGAGTCCTTAGAGGCAACGGAGAGGAGGGCTATATACCTTCATCCTATGTCAAACTTACCCCGTAACACACACACACACACTTGTGATGGCAAGTTAAGAGCCAAAGGTGAATACAAAGTCATCCATGATAATTGGAGCTGTCCTCTACGTCTTTTATCTCAGCGCCGTGACGTGTATGAGATGAATGAGAGATTATGAAGCTTGTTATCAAGGCTGATTGCGATATCGTACACTCCCCGTCTCTGCTCGCTGCAGCGGGAGAGGCTGCCACTCCTGTCTGATCTTTACAGATTCCAGCTTTTAAAAAAGAAAAAAAAACACACAAACTTTGAATGTATACTTTAACTTTTTTTTTTTTTGGTCACAGTGTTAAAGTGACACCTCGTGTAACATATTCAGCATTGTAGTAGTTAATGCTGTGTTTCTTTTTGTTTATATCCGTTCACTTGACTTTCCCACTGCCTTTTCTAATAACCTGCTGAACTTTTTTTTCTTTTGGTAACACCAGCCCTCTGCTACAACCTCTTTCCGGACAGGATAATGTGAGTTTTTTTTTGTTGTTTTTATCATGGTGATGTGATGTTGTATGACTTTTAACTGGATGTGAAAACCACTACTCTGTAAGGGGAGAAACAGCATGTAGATTCTCTCGATGGACTGTCACGATAACGGACAGGTTCAGTTTTTCAAGTCTTTGTCCAAACAATAGTCAGGTGTAACAATAACCAGGTGTTGCTTGCTGCGATTGTTCTTCCTGTTCATACCGGCTCAGAAAACATCCTCTCCCACTGTGCCTAAAGTCCACAGTACTTGTTCTAATTTGAAATTTTCCTGAATCTAATGAGGCTTAATCAACCTGAGTTAGACTATCGAGTGTGTATTTACCCTCTTGATATGAGTACAGAAGAAGTGTTGTGGATTGTCCCTCAATATTTACACTCGATGCACATTAGGAAGGGAGGTTTTAAAGGCAGATGACCGAAAGGGAGGAATAATTACAGCAATAAAAAAAAAAACAGGTTCAATGTACATATGGGCACGTGAGTATTGTTCCAAAAAGACTTGAAAAAATGTGCATCTGACCTTTTAACTCTGATTATTACAGTTTCTCCACTAAAGCAAAATCTGCAAGGAAACTTGCTTTGTTTTGTGAATCTGAGACTTTGTGGGTAGAAGACAAAACGGCTTTCATGATCAAAGTTCAATGTCATAATCCGTGTTGTAATTCCTGGCACAAATACTTGGTGAAGTTCGCAGGGAGTGATGGGCGGTAACAGAAAATGTTTAAGCACTTTTGTATGTGTCTTTAGATTGACTCCAAACATATTTTAAGACAAAAAAAACTCTTGCTGTAAATAATTTGTATCCAATATTGTTTTTACTAAAAAAAAAAAAAAACATTTTCCTAGTTTTTAAGATTTTAAGATTACTTCATCTCCATCTCGATCCAAAATCTGTGAATATACTGAAAAGTTTCAGCGAATGTGCACTTGAGGTTTCAAGTTTCCACATCGTGTGTGTGTAATTGGACGACGGTTCGTACACCTCAGATTTAAGGTGAGCACAGTCTTTAAAAAAGAGCCTCCTCGTGTCAAACTCTGCATGTTGAAGCTCAAACATCCGAGAGAACGAACAATAAGCAGGAACACATTTTGAGCGGAGCGGGACTTTTAAAATCTCACCTTCATTGAGCCACAAAAGTTTACGCATCTCCTTTTCTCTCCAAACATCTCTCTAGTAGATGTTTTCTCAACATTTAAGGGGTATTATTGTATGATGCATTTTTAAAAAGAAATTGTATGTTTTATGTATTTACATGTATCGTTTGAATCATAAAGTGAAAAGAAAAAACATTTGTCTCTTGTTTCTTTACAGTATCATTTATGAAACATATTACATGCAAAAAAAGTCAAGAAAAACATAAACAAATACATTTATTGCAGTAGAAACGAGAGATAAAACGCACTAAATCCAGTGTGGTCCATGACAGCAGCGGTTCATGCAGAAATGAACTACCTTAGTTTCACGATCTTTGAAATCTCAAGTATCAAGTGGTGGATTGATAAAACAGTGTTTTAGTGTTTAAAAAATGCACTTTTGAAGAAGTAAACATGCTAGATTTTTGGGTAAACAATTTCCTTAAAAAAAGGAAATCCAACAATCCAACACAGCCCTTTTTCACAGTGTGGCCAGATCCACACAACCCAGATAGAATTCATACTTTGATAAGTTAAGATGTCGCTCACAGTCTCACATCTAAAAAATAAACTTTTCTTTATGTCTGCGTGACCTCGGGGGTGAGATCTCCACCGTGGCTACTGCGACACGCTGCGGCTCAACTAAAAAAAACATTTCACTTTCATCTCTCTGGTGAAGAAAGTGCCGATTTTCACCTTTAACTCTGACACGTAGGCCCCGAGGCTCCTCAGGTAAGAGGCTCAGGCTGTTGTGGGGTCATCTCCACGGGCTCCAGTTTATCTGAGAGGACGCGGAGAATCTTGTCAAACTTCTCGTAGCGCTCTTTTCTGTCGGCCGCCGCTCCCGACTGACCCCAGAACAGCCGCAGGGCGAACTCGGTCCGGAAAGCCTCCAGCAGCTCGGGGACCGGCTCCCAGCCTCCTGCACACACATCAGATACCACAAATGATGTCATTTCAGTTTAACAATGTACACTGTTTGTGAGTATAATACTTTATACTATTGTACTTCCTGCCAGAGAAAGTGTGTTTACTTTACTTTACAATGCCAGAACCACTCATACGAGCAGATTTGTTCTTTAGTGCAACGTACGAGCGATGAGAGTTTTTGTTGGGTTTTTCTCTTCATGAAATCACCTCTTATACATACTATAGTGCTTTAATCTTAATGAATTTGTTATAACCTGAAATAAAAATAAGTGTAAATGCTATATTAACATATATCTAAAAACTATATTCATCTGGGAGTAATTGTTTGCTAAATTAATGTTATGTCGTCATCTATTTGAGGTACGCCAACATGATTTTTTTTTATTTATGTTTGTTGTCTGTTGATTTCTGACATCAGGACTTCAAGCTTTGGGATGAGAAATTCGTCTATTTACGCTTTTTGGGATTTCTTGTGAATGAAACTTGAAAAAAAAAAAGTAGAACAGTAGGATATCGCTGTCGGTGTTGTATGTAATGTAATGATCAAATCTCATTTACTCACACCTCCTCTTGGACAGGCGGCATTCATCTGGTTTAAACATTTATGACCAGTTTCTGTACTAAAAGAGAGTCTGAATCCAAACTTATACGAACAAGGCTCACAGAAACAAAGAGATTTCGTTTAATACAGTAACGGTCTCGCAGGGAGGACATCACCGTCCGTTTGTGTGTGTTTACCTTTGAGCAGAGTGTGTGCGTGCTCCTGATAGTCTTGAGCGTGAAGCGCGGCGCCGCGAGCCGATTGGAGGACGTCGAAGAGGAGCTCGCATCCTCGTTCGCTGTTCTCCACCGGGTCCTCGCCCTCCATCGTCATCAGCAGAGGAACCAGGTGTGGCACGGCGATGGGACCTTGGACTACAGAGTCTGCAGAAAAGAAAAAACATATGAAGACACAGCGCACGTACGACTCCGTGTAAAACATTCACTACTAAAACTGGGTCACAGTGCTTTTTATAAATCACATTTATATTTAAACCTGTCTGGAGCAACAAGTATTTTTTCTATAGATCTTCAACACATTAAAGGGAAAAGGCGCCGTTTTAACACATCAAAGACTGTTTACAGGAATTGGGGAGCTCTACTGCATATATATAAGAAAGGTGTATAAATACTTCTGTGGCTGTGCGAAGTCTGATAAATCGTTTCAAGTGGTGAGACGAGATCAATTTCTTTTTTCTCTCAGTCTGTTTGATTTTACATCGGACACAAACTGGAGCTCAGTTATTCTGCTTTTAATTTCTTTCTACACCTCAAGAGCTAATGCCAGCACTTATGTCTTTCATTTCTAAACAAAAATAAAAAAGCACTTGCGCCAGAGCACACTTTTAGATTTTATTATTTGTAATGACTTTACAAAAAGCTGCGCTGAGCAAAGTGACTTAAATGTCTCTCTGTTTTAAAACACCACCACTCACCATCTCCCTCGTTCAGCGAGTTCATGAAGGGTTTGAGTTGCTTCTCGAATAAAACCGCGGTCTCCGTGTGGTTCCTCCTCAGCGCTCGCCACGTCATCTCCAGTCGCATTATCTGCACAGACATGGACGATGAAAAATTAAAACAAAAAACAAAAAAATATTGACCTGCCACCACCTGTTATGTAGTTTTGCACAGTTAAAACGCATCTTTATTGTAATTACTCCACCTGAGGCATCTCCAGAGCCTTCATCACGGCCGAGAAGGAGTAGAGGTCGTGGGCGTGCTCTTTCAGCGCCTGAGCCAACAAGATTAATTTGTGTAAAACGGTTGCCCTCTGGCTCACAGTCCCCGTGCAGCCCAGGATGTCCACTGCGACTCCCAGCGCTATTAGATGATGCCTTTAAAAAAAAAAAAAAAGGAGGATTAATGTATGAGTGAGCGAGCAGGCAGAACATTCAATGGGGCAGCTGGTGTGGGACATTTTTCTCGCCTCCCACTTGTGTCATCTATCCGCCCCAATTTTGTGGTAGTCAGAGATGAAAAATCACATATAAATAAAGCAGTAACATTTCTCTCCACAGTGTCCCAGTTCCCCTCCATACAACTCCTGTTAACTGAAGAAAACTGGTGACAGCTTTTTCTCAGCATTATCCACATTAACAAGGATGCTGAAAGATGTGACTTAAAATTAAATCATCAATATCTGCATGGATAGATACCATTAGGTGATCTACTCTTTATTATCTATTCATCCATTTTTAACCATATAAAGTTGTTTACCTTTCTAACAAATCCTGTCGTAACTGGTGTCCGTGCGGCAACGTGACAAGCTCCAGCCCTGATCCGACTCCCATGATCCTCTTCTGCTCCTCAGTTACCCCGGTGATGCGCGCGACCTGCGGGACCACAACGGTGACAAATCAACAAGCCGTCACATACCGCTCACTGAGCAATTGACTTGATTTTGCTGAAACACCATGTTATAAACCAGAGCCCACGATAACTACGACTGCTACAATAAGAGTGAAAGAACACGAGTGAAGGATAGATGAGAGATAAATAAAACTTCATACCTTTACTCACAAAAAAATAAAAAGAATAAAAGCACTTTATAAAAGACCTAAAACAGTTGTATGGAGTTTTTAAGTGATTATGAATCTGTCTTAAATTCTTAATGTCTGTCACAGTGTTGGATGTCTTTTTTTACAAAATCAGACTTAATAGTTTGTCTCTGGCTCAATTCATGTTGTTTCAGCTGCTAACTAAAGGTCTGTCCACTCCTGTTGAAAGAGTCTTCATGCAGCGAATAGTGAAGCAGAGAAAAGGTGTAATCTAACGCAAGATGAAACACTACCGCCTTTGTCCACAGGGGCCGCCAAAATCAATGCAAATAAAAAGGTCAACAGAGTTGCTTTAAACATTTGTACAAATTTAACATAGTTTAACATTTGCACATAATTTAACACACACGTTCTGAATTATATTATTATTATTCCTGCTTAATAATATGATATGATGTTATACTGCTGTTTTGCTGAGGACCTATTTGGCTAAGCTAGATGTTTGAGGGCTACCTGGCAGTCGACGCTGAGCATGTGCAGAGCGGTGGCGTTGGCGTTGGATCGGTTGAAGAGCTCTTTGAGCGTCAGCAGGACGTTGGGCTCCAGAGGTCGGTTGTTCTCCGGCAAGAGCAGCGACTCGAACTGATCGAGCTGAAAACACGAAACAGACTCCACCTGTGATGATATGAGAAGGATAATAATAAAATTAGTGTATACAGCTGAGCCTCACTTCAGGGATTTACTCATTACTAATACCAATGAATGTATTCTTATTTAAATAATAAATCAAATAATAAAATTATTATTAGCACTTTTTAAATAGACAGCAACAAACTGTCACACATGGTGTCACTCTGACATCTGGTGGCAAACAGTAAATCAGTTCATGGTTTAAAAACAATATCAAGTTTTATGCATGGATTATCTGAGAACAAGTAAAAGCCCCTCTAGGCATGAGCTTAGAAACATGAAAAGTTTCCTTTCATGTCTCTGTGGTTGCAGATATACGGCGCAGCTACACTCACTTGAAAAGATTATAATCCTGATCAGGCTCTCTTAATCACCAACCTTTAAATATTTGATCTGCGCATGAACTCTTTTACTTTTTCACAGTTTCATTCAAATAATGTTTTTGGCAGCGACAAACTTCTTGATATGAGAAACAGTTTTCAGACACTTGAAACTTGCATTGTGTTAATCAACCACAATGAACCTCAAGTCAAATTACTGTTGCATACAGCTACAACTAACAATTATTCCCTGTTTAATTAAACTTAAAATGAGTTTCTTTGATAAAGTACTTAATTATCTAGGACTGTAAAATGTCACACATTTCTGGGAAATGTTCATCACAACTTCTGAGAAGCCAACGTGCTGTCAGGAAAATGCTGTTTCTGTCAGACTAAATCAAAAGTATTGAAATTTATTATCACAGAAGAACCAGCTGGGACTGGAAGTGTGAATATTGTTTTGACAACTGACTAATTAACTAATCACCTCAGCTCAGCATGGTAATGCATTTTAATCGCTGATTGATTTGTAAATTCTGAATTGCTCTGCAACAATACACATCTCTGAAAAAAACATAAAGGCTGACTTGACAGCTCCATTAATGATTACTCACCTCTAAGCCTGTATTTCATATTACAGAGGAAACCGCTTATAGTGATCACATCTGTGTCTGCTTTTCTTCTTTATTTCTCATGCAGATGACCATCTAATTGACATTTGTATATTCATTAAATGAGTATGAAGTAATGAAACGGACAGCTTCACTAATTACTTTGGTGCTCAGGGTGAATGTGACCAAGCATTAATTAATCCACCTGAGGAGGCCGCTACAACTACAGGAACTTTCCCCATGTTACCGGTTAAGGTGGACTGTGGGTGACGTATGCATGTGAAATATGTCAGATTTGCAATGGGAAATCAGTCTTCCTGTGTGTGTAGAAAAAGTACCAGTATGTGCAGCAGACACTTTATGAGGCAAGTTACAATAATCAGCAGAGATTCAGGTTCAGCTAAAGTGGTTGTGAAACAGGCCTGCGTTTTCTGCACAAAGTGAAGAAAGCACCTGTTTTATGCAACAGGATCAAAGCTAGTAAGGTAACACCCGTGAAAATTTGTTTTCTGTCTCCATCACCGGCAGCCATGACTGTTTCTTGATGTTTGAGTAGACGACACAAGGCAGCCGGAAGAACAACAAGTTTCACTGCTGCATGTCATCGGCTTGTTTTCTGTCAGTTTGTCATAAGCTTTGAGGGAACTGTGTTTTTCAGTGAGAAAAAATTTTTTTTTCCCCCCATCGTGACTTTAATGTGAATGCCGACCAGCTTTTTAGCTTTTTAAGTCTTTTTTCCAGCTGGAAGCAGACGGGTCACAGAAAGGCAAAGTATCAAGGAAATATAGTGGAAAAAATAAAAGAAGTACTGTAGTTTTAAAAATGTTTTCCAGATGTTGTCATGTTTAAAAAGACGAAAAATGAACACTGTAAGCAGACTAACAGAATTCTATAAGCAATTTTTCATCCATATAAGCTGTTGATCACTGTAACCAAGATTAAGTATTAATGTAAGGAAATTAATGGAAAACAATGAGAACAGAAGCTAACGTGAAAACTCTGAACTGTAAAAAATCATTTATACAAACTTGTGGCTTCTCAAAATGCCAGTCTTCCACTTCCTGCGCCGCCTTCTTCTGCGGCAGCAGCGGCCGCAGCGGCAGCAGCTTCAACGTTTGGTTCTTCTCCGCCTCCAGGAAGCCAAAGGAAGTCTCTGTGAGGCGGGCGCGGCTCTGCCACTTCTCCTCTGCACGCAGTCGGTCCACGTGACCCCTCCCCCCGGACTGCGGCACCTGGACACAACGACGAGTGGATGTTAACTCTCCAAGGAGTATTTACAGACTACTTGTAAACCAAACAGAGAGAGAGCTTTCAGATAAAACATGACTGAGCTGTGAGAGATTTTGACGAGTTCTTCACCTGCACGACCAGTTCACCGTAGAAAGAGGAGGGGTCATAGTCCGCGTCCGTGGGTGGGGGTGGGATGTTGTTGGGGAAGACGGCGGAGACTCTGAGAGGTTTAGGAGGAGCTCTGGGATGCAGCTGTCCATCTGACCCTCGCAAAGTTACACCACCACCTGCAGAGACGGAGTTATGTGTGTGTGTGTGTGTGTGTGTGTGTGTGTGTGTGTGTGTGTGTGTGTGTGTGTGTGTGTGTGTGTGTGTG
>JBAJHX010000051.1:21815044-21826199 GCA_037176925.1 Amniataba percoides | reverse complement strand
AGGTACGAAAAGATCTGCAAAAGGAAAGTAAATACGTTTGGAAGGACATAAAAGTTATGTAAGAGGTACGAAAAGATCTGCAAAAGGAAAGTAAATACGTTTGGAAGGACATAAAAGTTATGTAAGAGGTACGAAAAGATGTGCAAAACGACAGGAAGGATGTGCAAAAGGTCAGAATAGATGTGTGAAAGGTCAGAAGATACATGTAGAAGATATGAAAAGATGCAAAAGGGCAAAAGATTAGAGTAGATGAGTAAAATTAGGGGGGAAAATGTGCAAAAGATCAAAAAAACTTGTGCAAAAGTTAGAAATATGTGTGAAAGGACAGAGAGAATGTGCAAAAATCAGAAAAAAATATGCAAAAGGGCCAGTAAAGATGCGCAACTTTAGTAAATGTGTGCAGAAGGTAGAAAAAATGTGCAAAAGGTCAGAAAACTTATGTAAAGGGACAGAAAAGATGAGTAAGAGGTCAGAGGTAGTTAGTCCATTACAGCCACATAAGTTCATAATCTTTAAATAATCAATACCAGTGTGTTAATTGTAATTTCTTAACGTCCCCCCACAGGTTTAAAAAGCTCATAGTGCCTGTGGTTTGTTTTTTGGGGGGGATAGAGCATTAACATATTACCTGTCATTGTTATCTGCAGCCAGGTGTGTCTCTGCATCAATCTACTTCGTTGAAACTTACATGTTTACGACCTTTCTGCATGAATTCAGCTCTTCACCACCAGCGAGCGGCGGAGATGTGCCCGAACTTGACAGCAGACGTTTACACACTCACAGTCTTTGTCAGCTGTATAACCCAATTATCTCTGAGAGGAAACGACTTCTACAGCTGGATTAAAAAAAGCAGCTTCTCCCAAACGATGAGGAAAGGACACTGTTGTCTTGCTTGCTTTTTATAGCGTTTAGCTGTGAAGGTAATTTGGGGTTTGTACACATGCAGTGTAAAAAATAGCAACAGCAACATCTGGTGCAGGTTTAGGGCCTGTTGTGTTGGGGGCCCTGAACCGGAGCCGCTTTATGAAAATAATTAACAACATGTTGGAAAGTCAAACCGCTCAGTCAAATGTTGGAGTGTCCTGATCATGTTTATGCTCCTCATTAAATTCTGATTGCATTCATAATTTATTTTTCTCATACTTTTTTTTTCAGACCGGCAGGATACAGTGAAGATTATCTACATGGCTGGAAACTGTCAGAGGTAAGTGATATTTTTTCTAACTTGAGTCTAACTTGAATGAACCCTTTAAGAGTTAAGTTTGTTATGCGAACTGGAGGATAGCAATTAGAAAGGGGACAATATGTTAAAGGGTCAGTTCACTCAAATTACAGCAATGCATATTCTTATTTAAAGGATTTTCCAAAAAGATTATCTATAAACTCGTACAACAATAATCCCTCTTAATAATCACTTATCACGCTCTTGAAGTGTGCTGGTGTCTGTATCTCCAGAGACCCTCCCCTCTCTCTCCCTTTGCCTGCTTTTCCTTGTTTTGCTGTGCTCAGGATGTTTCTGGGTGTCAACCTTTGGGCCCTGGGTGTGTAGCTCCGAGCCAGTAACAGACCTCAGGATGTGAAGTGCAGTCCTCAATAAGATAGTGGCAAATAATTGCCCATTGGAAGTTTGTGAGAGTTTTCAATCAGCAGCCTTCAAATTCTTCTCGTCAAACATTTATCCACTTGTAGTATCTCGCCATGTGGATAGTTTGCCTTCAGTAGAAAGTGGCTCCTGTGAAAACTGCTCACATGAAGGTTTGTTGATCATCATCAGAGCTGCTGGCAATCAACCATCAGCGGGCGATGGCCGATATATTCGCACAGGTGTGTGCGGCCACTCCCCACGAGCCGATTCCAGCTAACAGTCACAGCAGAGCGAGTGGCAAGAAAGGATATAAACACTCGTACTAGGGATTATATTGATTTTAATGGTGCAGAACCAACGAACCAACACTCGTTTCTCAACTACAAGCTGCTCTGAAGATTTTAAGCACAAATCAAGTCAATCTCTGACTTTTTTCATTCTACCTTTTTAGTCTTTAAAAGTGATTTACAAATATTTCTGAGTGTTGAATCAACTCAAAACTATCCCACAGAGCCTCTGCAGTACCTGGTTCCAGATGGCCAATCTGCTAATAAATATTCCATATGAGCTGATATATTAGACAAGTTTCTTTAGAGGTTTTTAAATTAACATTTTCAGCACCACAAACTGAACCTCATTCGCTCCTGTTGCGTTGTGTTGGCAGCAGATTTGGATTTCTCAAACCAAACCGCCTCTGAATGATTTAATAGCATTCGGGGTGGAGTGAAAATGATGTGGACATGGATAACTCGGCCCTTTAACGCTGTAAACGAGCCTGCATTGAATCGTCTTCTCCGTAAAGTCCCAGACACAAGATTAAGTCCTTACAAACACACACGCCGACTTGTGTAATGTCCTTCATCTCTCACAGGGGAGGAAGTGCCAAATCTCAAAGTCCGAAGGCGTGTTGTTTATTATGTTAGTCATCAGAAAGCCGCTGCTCTCCCGGCTGATGAAAGTCAGCAAAGCAAGATTGTACTTTTTTTTTCCTCTATCTGTCACTCATGTTGTCCTCTCCGCCTGTTTATAAATAACTGATTTCTGTGTGCACCTGCTTCACCTGACATGCATCTCATGAGGCTCTTGTTAATTAATAACCAAACTTGAGTGTCCTACATGGAGAAAGTAAATCTTTCTCAGGCACACGCACACATCACTATCACACTCTTTCGCGCACACACACACGCTTTAGGCTTACCTGTGTTTGCTGTCCTGACAGCGCTCGGCGTCACTGATGGCGTTGTCCTCGTTCAGGGGGCGGAGCTGGGTGCAGGAGACGGAGAGGCGGTGCTTCTTGTCAGCACGCTGGAGGCGGGGCAGGACGCTCTGACGAAACAGGTCTTTCCTCGACTTCACCTGCAGGACACGGTAGAGACCCAAATAGTGTGTGCGTCCTGAAGCTGCAGTTTTGTGCAATCGTGAGCTCATAGTGCCAGTTTCACTCTCACCAGATCCATAGACGATCCCAGGGAGTATTTCCTGCTCACCCTGCGCTCCACTTTGACATCTGAGAGGACAAAAGGACATTTTAAAGGAATAGTTCAGCAAAAAAGGGGAAATATTTGCATTCTTGAAGAGTTAAAGAAGAGAAGCTTCATTACCGCTGTCATGTCTGTCCGATAAGTACGAAGCTGGAACAAACAAGATAAAACAATCATCAGTTCATCAGTGGATCTGGTGGATTTTGTTATCTCGGATTATTCTAAAAAAGCTAAAGTGTACTTCACAATCTTGAACTATTCCTTTAATTGGTCTGCGTGTTTATGTAACCGTTTGACTTTGTGAAGCAGCTCATACAAAAAGATACACGAGTGATCTCAACAGATACTGCTCTGTGCGAGCTGAAAAGGATGATTAAGAGATTACAGTTTATTTTTAGGCCTATCTCATGCCGTGGAAACATATTTACTCGAATGCATCAGCAATTTGAATAAACTAGATATACAAGGCGAGCCTTTAAACAGAATCTGCAATTAAGGGCAAATAAATCGTAACCGCACGTAAACCTCAAGTGGGAGTTAGAAGAGTCTGTGTGTTAGTATAATTGTGTTTGACACGGTGTGTGAGGGTGTTCACATGTGATGCTGTCAATGTGAGATTACATCTGAGAGATAAAGCTAGATTGAGATCATAATATTGATATGATAATAATAATAATGAGATTTGTTACATGATCAATATGATTGGGTATAAAACTGCAGTTTATTTTCAGCTGCTGACTGTAGCACACATTATGGAAAAGTATCTTGCCTAAAGCTGGTATTGAATGCATGTGCAGATTCACGATATTGCATACTTATTCTTAGTTTTCTGACAATTTTAGACTGTTTAATTTTAAGCAGAATTATTGCACAGCTGCCTGAAATGTTGAGACTTGGAAATGAATCCAATATATCCAATATTTGTTGAGATATTTCATTGGACTGGCTTCCATCTCTCATTGTAAGGTATCAAAATAAGCAGTGTTTTTATATCTGTACTGTACCAAAACTCAAATATTGCCACTGGCACTAGCATAAAAAAAGATTCAAACAATACCAGGATATAAATATAGAGTATATCACAATATTGAAAACGCATGAGGCCTGGCTGTCTGCTGTGCCTGGTGGGTAATACACTGTGTTTCCACTTGATAAACACTTTTATTGCAGTTTGAGTTATTGTCCAGGCCTTTGAATGCATGCATGTTTGTGTGGACGCCTCACCGGAGTGTTGGTTCAGTGTCTGTCGGTGTCTCAAAAGCTGCCTGAGGATGGTCTCTCTGTGTGTTGCATCCTCTATCCCAGCATCCTTCAGCTCTCCATCCGTTACATTCAGCAAACCCTGGAGAGAAACCAAAAAGAAAAAAGGAGAGAAAAGAAAAGAGAGTGAGCAACAACATAAAAAGAAATTGATGAGAGTGAAAACAACAAAGAAGAGGAGTCAATAGGCACACAGAAGATGCATCTTTGCACCTTCACATACCTCCAGACCATAATATTCACTCTCCAGGGTCTTGGTGTACTGGGGCAGGCCAATCTGTCTCAGCCACCAGGCGATCGAGCGATTGTTCATGTCTAAACAGCAAAGAAATACTGATTACTGTACATACCAGCACACATGCACACACATGCTTGTACATGTTTGTTGTGTTTTTTTCAGGGAAAAAGCACAAATGAAAAAGTCGCATGACACCAGCTCACTTTTAAAAATCAGCTGAGCCGACACACAAACACACAGCCCCTTGTGTTGTTGCAGCGGCTGCAGTATGTAACACCTACCCGTTTACAGTCTCCACCGAGGCACTGTGATATCACTTCTCTCTTTCTCCTGGTAATATTTCTATCTCATAATGCCTCCTTCTTTTCTGACTTCCCCTCTGGTTTCCTTCCTTCTTTTGCAGATGCCCTTATCTGAGTTATAACCATAAAGTCTCACTTTCTCTTTGTGGTGTCAGTGGAAGCCCGCTCCCCCTCAAAACCTGCAGGGTCTCTCAGAAAAGCCAATCAGATCGTGCAGTGGGCGCACAGCACCCCTCGGAGAGCAGCAAATCACAGGGCAGGAATTAGCATGGGGCTCTCTCAGGAGGCGGAGGGCGCAGGTCGAGGCATGTCATGAGAGAGAGAGATAGAGTTCAGAAAAACAAGAGGTGAGATATGGAATTGTAAGACTGTTAGGCAGCTGTCAACATGTCAAGTCAGAGACGGGCATGCATGCACGGCGGTGTGGCTGGAAATCTGTCCAGGTAGTATGTCAGGAGATCCAGTGTCTGCAGGAGGAGTGTGGATGTGTGTGTAAGGCTGACATCTAGTGTTGAAGTAATGAGTGACACAGGAGGGTTTTTTTTTTTTTGTTTTGCTTTTTTTTCAGTGTGATTGAAAGGGACATGCCACCAATTTTAGGATATTATAATCTTTTATTGGGCTCCAGAGGGAAAATCCAGGTGTTACAGCAGCAACAAGAAATAAGAGAAAGAAATAAGTACATGCAAATAGAAATTTATATAGTTAGAATATATAAGAAAAGAAGAACAGAATAAAATAGAAACTTTATGAGAGCAATTAAATTCAAATTTACAGGCAGTTTCAAAGTTTGCCCTGTGTGAGCCCTGGACACAGCGCTGCCATTGTAGTAGTAAAGTCAATATCAAGCAACACAACTGACTGAGTAATCACATCTTTAAAAATAGCTAAACCACACAATTTGTATTTGAAATCCTGCATTCAAACTTGCAGGCATTACTCAAATAGTAGTACAGATCCGTTGTTATCTAAATGTACTGACAATATGAAGAGTGAAAGCACTCCGGTTGCAAAGAAAATGCCCCTGTTAAGGTTTTTGTGTTGATCGTTTTCAGTGTGTTACACACTGTTGTCATCTTAATATTTTGAAACTGATCATGTGTTTTGCATACTAAAGCATTAAATAAGATGAAATATTACCTCGTAACTGAATATGTGGTTGCCCTCTGACATGAGCACTTGATGAATTACTGTTATCGGCTTGGCACTAAATAAATGACTGGTAAGGTTTTTGTTTGCGACGTTAAACTCGACTGAGGTTTGAACGTAGGGCTGTCTGGCTGTGAATCCAAATATGTGCCCACGTCTCAGTGAAATCACCGCTGGGTGCCGTCAGCGTCCGAACAGCTGCTCCATTATTCATGAGCTTTTCTTTAAATGACACACAGCTGGACAGCAGGCCCGACGCCCTGCTGTCCAGCTTTAGGACAGACTTCACAAATTAAATATGAGCTGAGTAATACCAAGCGTAAATACAACAAGAATTTTATTTCAGTGTTGTCCCCTGAAAATACAGGTTTTGTCTTTCAGAGACATAAAAGGTGATGAAAACGTCTGTGAAGTTGTGAACTTGATGCCTCTAAAATTTGCACATCAGCTCCACGAAGTCAAATAACGCTGAGACTACTTCCCTGAAATGTGATCATCTGACCACATTACAAGTTTGTTCAGGGGCTGTATTAAAAATGATGTGGTTGACCGTGCAACACATCTACATAAACTTTTGCTGCACACACACACACACACACACACACACACACTCTATCTTTCACTTCTGTTCTGTCTGATCTCTTTTACACATATTATGCACAGCATTTCATATAGATACCACACTCTGGTTTTTATCAACTTGTTCAACTCATATAGCAGCAGCAGCAACAGCAGCAGCAGCTTTGTGTGTATGCATGCGTGTGTGTGTGTGTGTGTGTGTGTGTGTGTGCGTGTGTGTGCACATCTGTGAGTGTGAATGCGACTCTGAGGGTGCGTCAGAGGAAAAAGGAAGTTGCGGGATGAAGTTAAAAGCCTTCGACACACTGCAGCTCTGCAGAACACCCACCACGGAAGAAAGGCAGAACGAGAGCGCTGAAGTCTGACTATGAGATAATGAAAGGAAGACAGGGAGGTGAACATCGAGAAAGAAGACAGAAAACTGCCAGGAGAAACTAAAGGTGAGAGCTGATTTT
The DNA here is from genome assembly GCA_037176925.1 of Amniataba percoides. NCBI lineage: Eukaryota > Metazoa > Chordata > Actinopteri > Centrarchiformes > Terapontidae > Amniataba > Amniataba percoides. The sequence continues at coordinate 21,819,150 of JBAJHX010000051.1, read as the reverse complement.
AATACTCATCCTCCACTGATGCAGTTTGAAAATTATTGCCCTTTGTAGTCGAACAGTGGCTTTTCTTTTTTTTTCTTGGTTGCTATTTTACTGGATTTCAAAGAGACTGCTTCGGTATTTCACTGTGACAGGACGGTGCGAGAGAGCGAGAGCCCGGCGCTCACTGAGAGCCAACTGATTTACCCGGATTTGGTCCCAGAATGAGTGATAGTGAATAATATTCATCTATTTAAATGCCCAAGTTGTATTTTTCAAAGACAAAGAGGAGAAGTTAAACGGTGAGATTCAGAGCTACTTCATTTCTGCGATGCAGGAGCAAAAGTTTTTTAAGGCTTTAAGAGGCGGCGAATACATTTCAAATTCAGTGTGAACACCACAGATCTAAAAAAAAAAAAAAACCTGTCGCTAACTTCTTTGGAGTCTTAATCTTAACTTAAAAACTTAAAAAGTGATTTACTGCTACTGGATGTTGAGCAGAGCAACTGTGATAGCTGAATGTCCATCTATCTATCTATCTATCCATCTATCTATCTATGTATGTATCTATCTATCTATCTATCTACCTTCAGAAAACAAAGATGGAGTTATGGCGACAGTGTGCAGTGTGGTTGATCGAATGTCGAGTCCTTCCCGATAACCACCGGGTCACATGGGAAGGCGCACAGGTAAATCAGCTGTCACACACACCTGCACACAAACACACATCCTGTCTCAGTTCCTCAGTCTGATTTTAATTGTGTCTGTGTGTGCGTGTGTGTGTGTTGTGCCAGGTGTGTGACCTGGCTCAGGCACTGAGAGATGGCGTGCTGCTCTGCCAGTTGCTCAACAACCTGCTGCCTCAGGCTGTCAACCTGAGAGAGATCAACCTGCGCCCGCAGATGTCACAGGTAACACACACACACACACACACACACCTTTTCCTGCTCCATTTCCATAGGACATTTCCATATAGCGACCAGGACGTAACGCTGGAGCCCCGAGGCCGTCTGATAGGAAAATAGCCTGATCTGTATCTGTTCCCATCAGGGGAGCATGAGCTGAGTGGAGGGACGACGGTGAAAAAGAACAAGAAAAAGCACAGAGAACCAACTAGAAAGCACACAGAGAGGACACACACTGCAAAAAAACAATGTTATCGAACCCTAAAAGTTTTGTTTTAAAAAAAATCTACTTTTGGTCAATGTGTTTCTTATTAAATTAAATTAGACACAAGATTAAACATGCGTGACTTCACGACACTGGTAGATGCTTCCTTGCGCGACACGTTTTAAAAATATTATTACTCGATAATGTGGAAAGTTCAGCTTCATCTCTACCTCGATGAGATGAATGAAACCACTGACTGAGGCCGGCAGCAGGCTAGCGTAGCTTAGCATAAAGAGTGAGTACGGATTGAAACAGCTAGCCTGGCCCACACAAGCTCTTTAATTAACAGAGTTTATCTGTTAATGTACAGTTGTGATCCAGACTGTTTCTCGGCTGTGAGCTGTAACTTTCTGTTTATAACCTTTTAAAACAGAAAATAGTTGTAATTACATTTACACAGTTTTTTTGTACGGGTGAAACAAATAAGATATAATCTGTTAATTGTTGAGCTTAATTCGTCCTGGAAAGCAGATATTTGTTTTGTTTGCTGGCTGCTTTTTATCGTACAGACCTGAGAGTGCCATCGATCTTCTCGCCTGACTCTCGGCAAGAAAGTGAAATAGTGTGTTTCCCAAAATGAAGAAATCTTTTCTGAAAAGTCCTAGTTTCACCTAGATCAGGAAGCACTCTAAAAGCTAACGTCACGGGCCGTGTTGTCACCAAATGCCATGAATATCTGAGTTTTGAGGTATCTGCTAATGAACTAATAACCGAGGTCACACCTGTGAGTGAAACACTGAGGCGGACGGCGTCTGAGGGGACAGACAGAATTAGAAGTGGTGCCGTGTGCATGAAATGTAAGATATAGACTTGAGAAAGACAGAGAACAGGAGCGTACCAAAGACAGAGGCAGCCCGTCACGTGGTTGGCCTCGACGTCTCGAGGGAAGTCCTTGATTCACATCTGAGAGAGAGAGAAGGAGAGAGAGAGAGAGACTTGCAGTGGAGTCTTAAAAGTGTGCGAGTGTGGGCAGGGGTTAATGTTTTCAGACACGTGCATGCGAAACTCTGGGAAATCCGATGAGGTCAAGAGTGGTTAAGAAACATCCGGCGATTAACAGAAGATGGAAGTCCACTCTGACGTTTCCACGCACACACACCTGATAACGTTACACAAGTGGAGGATCTTCCATGTGTGCATGTGTGTCAATACGAACACCAAACAGGGCTTTGTGATGTGCGCAGCAGTATCAGTCAGGACTCGACATTTCCCCTTTTCTCAAATTAGAGTTCCGCATTTCCCTGAGCCGAGCGGAGAGACATGCAGAGAGAGAGAGAGAGAGAGAGAGAGAGAAGAGAGAGCTGCAGCAGCTGCCTCAGGAAGTTGTGTAAACGCCGTATGTCTGACCACCATGTCAGCCGTACTGTGCTCTACGCTTGCTGTGGTCGCTTTTGTAGTTGCATGTTAGCTGTAAAAAAAAAAAAAAAAAAAAACTCGTCCCCTTCGTTCTGTTTCTTTCACTGTCAGACATTTCTGCGTGTCAGTTCACTGCTGCCCCTGTTCATGTGGGCCGTGTGGCTGAGCAGCATTTACGCTCACTTTGATGTCGTTTTAACGTGCGTTTATTTATAAGATACCTGCGGTGGAGAGTTAAAGAAGCGTCTCATTAGACAAACAAGCAGCATGATGTGCAGCAGTACTTTGATCCCCATCGTGCATCTCCACAGCTGTTTTATACTTACAGGCTGCCACCGACCCCCCCATCAGTCTCAGAGTAAAGATCGATCCCTGTGACACAAACATCCACTGCACCTGTAGATAATTTATTCTCACAGTTTTTATGATGCAACCATCATTTATTCAAGCTCACATCTTTGCACGCTGTGTGTACTGCACAAGCTATCATATCCGCCTACTTCATCTATATAAAATGACATATCACATATTACATCATATTCGCTTTTGCATATTTATATCCGTACATAGAAATTTAACATTAATCAAGGTTGCTGTCCTCGTTCTAAGCTGCATGTATGTATATTTATGTGAACTTTGATTCCTCGTGTGTGTTGACATACCAGGCCAATAAAACTGATTCTGATCTATCAAGGGTGTTTTACATCTGCATGTTTTATGTGACACTATAACACTGTATGAGCTTTATATTGTGTGTGCCTGCTTCACAGTCTACCGAGTCTTTGGATTGTCTTCTGTTTGTCCTTTAAATGTCTCACTTGTAGTTGCCAGTATTTCTTATTTAATGCTTTGTTTAATTGTTTTTGCCCATGCTAGCCGCTGAAATATCTTGAAAACTATCAAATCATTCAGATTCATGGTCTTCAGCGGATGAATCCTGCTGACGATCAGCAGCAGGTCAAAGCTTTCACTTTATCCTGTGAAATGTCTCGTTATCTACTGGGAGGACTGTGAATGGTGCACACATTCCTGGTTCCCAGTCGATGAATCCTGCTGACTTTGATTATTGGCTCAGGTTTCCTCTGCTGCCACCACGAGGTTCACGTTTGTGGCTTTTTGTGAACTGGTAGACAGACTTCTTTTGGTCTTTTGTACTTTTCATCGTGCACCATCCTGATGATGGATTAAACATTTTTTTTATCCAGTACTTCAGTTTAAAATGAGGCAAAATGAAAGACATCATGCAAATCAGCAACGTTAGAATCCAGAGTGAACACGGTGAAAATTAAAAGTGAAAACATAATGAATAGTGTCATTGTGCTCATCTCAGCATTTAACTGAAGTGCGCGGCTGCATGATCTTTTCCTCTGATGAATGACTTAAAACAATGTGTGTGTGTTTCTGCTTGTTTTTTAGTTCCTGTGCCTGAAGAATATCCGCACATTTCTGGCAGTTTGTCAGGAGAAGTTTCATCTCAAAAAGAGCGAACTGTTTGAAGCCTTTGACCTGTTTGATGTTCGAGACTTTGCAAAGGTATCGACTCACCACATCTGTCTATCTATCTATCTATCTATCTATCTATCTATCTATCTATCTATCTATCT
>JBAJHX010000051.1:21796381-21814944 GCA_037176925.1 Amniataba percoides | reverse complement strand
GCAAAGGTATCGACTCACCACATCTGTCTATCTATCTATCTATCTATCTATCTATCTATCTATCTATCTATCTATCTGGCTGTCTGGCTGTCTGGCTGTCTGTCCATCCATCCACACACACACACACACACACTGTGCATTCATACTTTAGTCATTATGGGAAAAATCTGAAGATGAGCAGAGTCCTGACTTCTCACTGCAGCTTGCAGACACCCACACATCCCATGCAGGAAGTACTTTGGTGACTTTCTAATTGAAGCGGCTGAGCTGAGTGAACAGATGAATTCAGTACCTCACAGTTCCCTTTCACTTTCGATGCAGTTCAGCCCCACCTCACCTCTGGCTGAACAGTGGGAGATTCGAGTTGTGCAAATGTCTGATTTGTGTGTACAAAATAAGAGGAACAGCTTTAAGAGCAAAATGAGCCAACGAGAGGTGGACCTCAACCAGACTGTGGTGTTTTTTTATAGTATTTTTACTTAATTTACAGTGTGTTACGGACACTGAGCTTCTCCTTTCACTTTACCGCTTCCAGTCAGTCACACAGTGCAATAAAATACTGTAAACACACACACTTTCTGATTTACAGTGAGAGTGAGAGAAGTATTCAGATCTATTAAGCTTGTAAAAGTGTTAAAACACACTAGAAATACTAATAATAAAAGTCCTTGGTTTAAAAAAATCCACCTAAATAAAAATATTATCATCAAAATGTCCTTAAAAAAAAAAAGTGTACTATTCATTCTGAAAAAAAGCCCCTATGACTGATTTATATGCTATTTTATTACCGTAGTTTGTTTTTTCTGATTCTGATTTCATGAGATAATTTAATGGTGTTTGGAAGAAGGTAAAACAAAGTCATGCTCCACACGTTTTTTTTCTCTAAACTTTTATTTTGAAAACCTGAACAGACATCTTTCAACATGAATTGTGTTTTATGTTTTATATATAATGTGATTTGAAAACAAACTAATCATATCTACTTGTCAAACATTTGCATCTGAAATGTAGTCAAGTATAAAGTAAAGTCATTTAAATTGTAAAGTGCATAAACTGGAGATACTCAAGTACAATGACACTGTTTTTCAGTGGTTGTGTAAATATACCTGTCAAATGAACCTGTTAAGTCATTAGTGTAGTTCACATAATCACATAGATATCTCCGTTTCCAGTCTTCATGCTAAGCTAAACTAACCATATCCAGTAAATTTGCAGATATCAGTGTGATGTCTATCTTCATATCTAACTCTCAGTCAGATAGTGAAAAGCTTATTTCACAAAATGTTAGACTTCTTCTTTAAAGTCCCGCTGAGAAATATTCCAGTTATTAGATGGCAGTCGGCTTCTTCATTAGTCCTTTGTCATGTATTTCTCTCAGAACTTCTCCTACATACTTTCACTTCTTGTTATGTCTTTCCTCCTTTCTCCACCTTGAATGAAAGTCCTGACGGAGCAATTCAGGCTTTATTTGGACTGTATATATATTTTATAGCACCAGAAGTGTCAGAACGGGACTGTTTTTTTATTTTCCCCCCTGAGAGAAAAGAACCAGAGTTCAGATCTCTGTGAGGCAACTTTTGAATTTTTATATTTTTCTCACTGAAACTCGAGGAACTATTGATTTTTATGAAGGAAAAACATTTTCTTGGTTATCACGTGGATCTAAAACATTAAAACACATGACACGCAAAATAAGTCCATATAGGCGACACAGACATGTTGTTGCTTAATCAGAAAGAACAATCCTTTTTTTCTTTTGGACAGCTGTGCGACATGTTCTCCTCTGATCACATCTCTCATGAAATTGGTTATCGGAGATCACTCATTGTGATACTTCTCCTCTCACTTTAACAGTTTGTGAGAACAAGAGTGAAACCAGGCCACAGGAGAGCTATTCGGCCTCAGTGTTTGAAGTGTGAAACAGCTCTGACATGTTCCTCCACCAGCCTGTGTCTCCACTCTCTGCACAGGAAACACTAACTATGTACTTTATTTCTCCCCGTGTCCGTGTGTCTGTGTGTGACAGGTCATAGACACTCTGTCCATCCTCTCTCATTCATTTATTGCGACACAAAGAGGATTCCAGTAAGTAATTTCCTTCCTGTCTTACATAAGTGAAATGTTACGCTCCTCATTTAGCTTTTATAATCAGTGTATCAACATTATCAAGAGATATGAGCACCAACTTCTTTTATGAATTAAAAATTTAATCTATAATTCAATCTATTACAACATTTATGACATTTTGCTGTGTTGTAGTGGTGGACTCGGCTCTGGGGTGTGAAATGTGTTGACCGAGGTGTGAGTGTGTGTATGTGCACGTGTGTATTCAGGCGCCACCGCAGTAATGGCGGCTTTTCTACTGCCTACAACAACACATTCGTCTCTAAGAACACAATTATATTCATGTTACTGTCATTCTCCTGATATTTTTCCTCCTTTATCACTTACTTTTTACCTTCCAGGCCTTTTCCTTTGGGAGGATGCACTCCTGATGATGAGATCTACAGCGGCCTGTCTGACCAGATAGAGTAAGTCAGTAATGTTAATAACAATCTTGAGGATGAAGATATGTTCTTTGTCAACGATATTTCATTGCTTTGTTTGTGCAAGAAAGTAGCAGTCATTATGATGGGAAACTTTCTTGAAATAATGAGTTAGTATCTCAAAAAACTAATGACTAATGTCTACTTCTCATTGTTTTAGAAAGTTTTGCATTTTTGTGTGATATTTCTCAAAATGACTGTTTTCATCACATGGTTGGAAATAAAACTAATTAAGTAATCCAACGTTGGCTGGCAAACGTCAGTGAAACTTCCATGTAAAAGAAAAACAGGCCACAATGTTGTTGCTGCATCTTCAGAATAAGATCATATCACATGGAAAAGCACTCATCATCTCAAAACTATCACATTATGTACATACAAATGTTATTATCCTTACTTGCTGACTGTTTTCCAGCTTAAAGAAGAAGCTCTAGAAAAGCTCTTTCTGCCTTTCTAATGTACAAGTAATGAAATCGGACACCTTCTGTGGTTGCAGTTTGGAGAAACATGCCAACATGAAGCCCATTTTAATACAGAAAATATTACTTTTTATGTTCATGTTCCATTTGCATTTGAGTTTTGGTAAATATATCTTCTGTTTGGGTTAAATAATAACAGCCATACACACTCAAGTACACTTCAGCAACACATTGAACCCCACGTTGACATTTCCTATATGAAGATATCATGATGTTAACAAGAAGTGTGTGTGTGTCATATTCAACAGTGACACGGTGGACGAGGATGACGACTTGTACGACTTTGTGGAGGACGAGGAGAACGAAGGAGACGAGATCTACGAAGACTTGATGAGGACGAACGAGCCACCTGAAACTGTGAGCAAACCTCACTCGACATCACACCTCAAACGTGGAGGCTCAGTCTGTCTTTGGGCAGCCTGAAAGTAGCACACTTCAGAAATGTGTAACATCGAGAGGACACTCTGTCTTATTGTTGAAATTAGTGGCGGCTTGTGACCCTTTGAAGTAGTAAACCTTTTAACTAATGTGCAAGAAAAAAACAAAGATTAGTGCACATTTTGAAGGAATAAACATGACTTAATGATGCAGAAACACATCGTTCTGCTCTCACATCCTGTTAATCACCTCATGTAACCCCTCACATTTATTTTGTGACTCCTCTTGTGGTCGTTATGACCCCCAGGTCGGGAACCGCCGGCCCGAACCACAGAGAATAGTTCAGCATGTTTCCAATCGCAGATAGGAGCTGCATTAACAGATGACTTCAGATAGCAGCCCCATCTAGGGAAACGTAATGTGAAATGTCACCCAGCTACATAATTCATAACGGCACAATCTGGCGAGGAGACGGTGCGATAGCTGCTGTAAATGAGGCCTCGGGAGAGTCAGGGACAGAGATGAACAGGGGCCTCGAGGGAAAGATGCCATACAAATTTCACGAAATGCCACCGCCCTGGAAAAGCCTCAACATTTAAGAGTACTGCTGTAGCATTTTAGCCATTCCTTTTCATCATTTTCTCGTACGTATTTTGCAACTTGACCACTGTGGTCTGTGTGAAACGTGTGAGATAAGTGGACAGCCTTCCTCCAAAAAAAAAAAAAAACAACAAAAAAACAACCGCAGATGCAGCAGAAAGTATTTCCGTCACACAATAAATAGAAGATGAGAATGTGATGAATGAATGAGGCTAAAGAAAGAGATTCATCAGTGAAGGTCTGCCTCTGACACATAAGTTAGAGCAAATCTTTAAGCCAGTGTCCTTAAACATTAAAATAACAAAAAATAAATAAATAAATAGCCTTCTGAAAATATCCTCCCTTTGTGCATCATTTGACATTTGTGTGCATTTTGCAGCAACAAAAAACCGGCGTGGACAAACGAGAGTGCTGCCTGCAGGAGATCAGACAGACGGAGGAGAAATACAGCGACACACTGGAATCTATATTACAGGTGTGCACACATCTCGGCATTTATGCACACAGAAATCATTCACAATCATTCAGGTGCAAGACAAAGGCATGCAAACAAGCGTCACTTAAAGAGAGAGTAAACAGCCGCGTTTTCTTCTTTTTACAGCATTTTATGAGGCCTCTTGAAAAGTTTCTCAAGGCTCCAGACATTGAGAGTATCTTCATCAACATAGAGGTAAGGGAGGAGATTTTCCACATGCCTGTTCACGTGTAGAGATTTGCAGGTATCAGCGTCGCCTACATGCTTTCATGCATTTTCAGGATTTGGCGCACACTCACCGTAATTTGTTGGAGGAGGTCCGGAATTCCATCTTAAATAACGGAGCCAGGAATTTGTACCAGGTGTTTCTGAACTACAAGGAAAGGTACACACACAGACACACACACACACACACAGCTGTTCATGTGATACAGTGAGACTACAGATACATGCTCATATATTTTTAACATACTTTCCCTCCTCAGGCTCTTACTGTACGGACGTTACTGCAGCCAGGTGGAAACGTCGACTAAACACCTAGACAAGCTTTCGAATGCGAGGGAGGATATCAAAATGAAACTGGAGGTGAGGAGGACATACCCTCTGAAACAAGCACATGTGTGACTTTTTTTTTGTGTGTGTGTGTGTGTGTTAGTTCACCCTGAAGTAAAGCTGCAGTAAATACTGCTGAACACAGTAAGCACTGTTCAGTGGTGGGAAGCCATTGAGGGATCATTCTGCCCTGTTTTACTGAAAACACTGTGGCAGAGTCACTCTTGCTGTGATGCAGCAAATATTTGGCACGTCGCATTAAATAATTAAAAAGTTCAAAAGTGTTTCGTGAAATTGTAAAACTTTCCTAGAACCTAGAAAAGAAAAGAAAAGAAAAGAAAAGAAAAGAAAAGAAAAGAAAAGAAAAGAAAAGTGTATCGAGTCAGCAGCAGCTGCAGGGAAAGACTCACTGGTGCATATCGTGATCGCGGTCTACACGATCCAGAAACCGCGGGAAGGCTGCCACACAACATCCTCTTAACGCGTCTATGGTTTACTGCAAAACTTCACTTCCTCATCTCGCTCTTTTTCTCTCTCTCAGGAGTGTTCAAACAGAGCAAACAGTGGCCGTTTTTCTCTCAGAGATCTGCTCATGGTTCCTATGCAGAGGGTCCTCAAATATCACCTGCTGTTACAGGTACGTTTGCACGAGTGTGTGTGTTTGTTTGTGCACAGCTGGATTGCACTCATGCATGTTAATGAGGTTTTTTATGTTTGTTTGTTTGTTTTTTTTGTCAATGACTTACACGCCTGCAGGAGCTGGTGAAACACACCAACGACCCGACAGATAAAGAAAACCTCCGCACAGCTCTCGATGCCATGAGGGTAAGTATCTGTGTAATTGGTGACTTAAATTTGTGATATTTCAACATTCATTCATTTCTCTGGCGCATGTGTGTGTTTGCAGGACTTGGCGCAGTGTGTGAACGAGGTGAAACGAGACAATGAGATCATCAGGCAGATCACCACCTTCCAGCTCTCCATAGAAAACATGGTGAGGCCAAGTGTTTCGCTTTGAATCTCCTCCTATTCGGCTTTTATTTAGTTTTTCTACACTCACCATCCTTGCTCTCCTCCGCTCTGTAGACTCAGTCTCTAGCTCTCTTCGGTCGCCCAAAGATCGACGGAGAGCTGAAGATCTGCAGCCTGGAGAAAAAGTCCAAACAGGACAGGTGCGTGTTGTTTAAGTATCTAAAGTGCATCTTTCATGAGTTAATCCCACTTGTCTGACCTTGCGTTGCATCATGTTTGCTCCTCAGGTACGCATTCCTCTTCGATAAAGCCATGTGTGTGTGTAAGAAGAAGAGCGGCGAGACTTTTGAGCTAAAGGAGATCATTGAACTACAGCACTACCAGATACGAGACGAAACCACGGGAGAGAAGGACAACAAGAAGGTTTATACCGCTCTGTCGCACCGCTTCTACCACACAGCACTTATATCATCCATCAAACTAACAGTGTGTTTCTGTGTGTGTGTGTGTGTGTGTGTGTGAACAGTGGTCCTATCTGTTCCTTCTGCTGGACTGCTACGGGAAGTGTGGCTACGATTTGTTCTTCAAAACCAGAGAACTGAAGAAGAAATGGTTGGAGCAGTTTGAGATGGCTATGTGAGCACAAACACACACTGAAATACACACACGGTGCTGTTGACAGAGATTAGAGAGACGGTGGGAGTCTGTTTGCATCGATGTCGTGAATTCACGGAGCTACAAGCAGTAAGGCTTCATAATGTCTATCCGGCATCCGACGGTGATTAAAGCTGTTCTTCAAGAGTTATCTTTGAGACGCTTCTTCCTGCAGTCTCCAGATAAAAAGGTTGGACAGTCTTGGGAATATTTATGTGACCTGTAATCTGTATTTTTACAACAATGCATCAGCTAACACCTGAGTTGCTCATTGTCCCAAACACTCAGAGAATTATTGCAGGACTCAGCAATTCCCCCTCTGCTCTCGGATTTATAACAACTTTCAGCTAATTGTTTTGGTTTGCTGTGTGGCATCTTTACGTTTTTTGGGTCAGTCATGTTGCTCTCAGAGTTGTTCTCAGGCTCAAAAAAAGCTCTAGAAACCAACTTTCCCCTCCCTGCCCTGCATTAAACAGCAGGCAGACTCAGTTGGTGACAAGCAGGTGAACATTTACCAGCAGAAAAACAGATATTTCCTGGCACAGAGAGTTAATAGAAAGTGAATATTTGGCTGGTACATGCACAGTGACAAGAAGCATGATTCCACATTAATCTCAATTTTGCTTCATCATATCACCAAAAAAGTTATAATATCTTAGTGTTGTGTCCATAGCTTTTTTTCTGTTCTACTGAAGTTGATCAACTTTTCCTGTATAACCAAATATTTTAGGATTTGAAGCGACCAATGAGTAAATGATATTGTGCAAAACACAGAGGTCAGTAAGTTCAAGTTGCTCTTCTGAGATACTGACTGAGCTGCTGCCACTTCTCATTATGGTTTCAGTTTTGCTGATTGCCCAACCGTGTAGGAAATGAACAGACATCCGATGATTTGTTGACTTTGCTATTTGCTATCTGGCCTGCACCGGGTTGCCGCCACCGTCGGTTTCCTCCGTCTCAGAAATGCCAAATACACGCTCTCTCTGCAAGATCGAGTCAAACTGCACTGTGAATGCTTTCTACGCCAGCACGGTCCAAACTGTTGTGCCTCGCGCTTGCAGGTCAAATATATGTCCAGACAACGCCACCGCCAACAACCACGACTTCCAGATGCACTGCTTCGAGGAGACCACCTGCTGCAAGGCCTGCTCGATGCTGCTGAGGTACTCGCCTCACCGGCTCGTCCTCTCAGTTTCTCTCTTCAGCTCCGATTTTCACACAAACTCGAGGCTGAATCTCTCCGTCTGTCGTCTGCAGGGGCATCTTCTTCCAGGGCTACCGCTGCACTCGCTGTAAAATGGCTGCACATAAAGAGTGTCTAGGCAGAGTCCCCGCCTGCGGACGAAACTCAGGTCTGTGTGCTTTAGTGTAATTATCACAAATTGGCATAATCACCGCTTCTTACACTGACTGTCCTCTTCAAATTACAGATCATGCTGGTACTGCGAGGAGGGTACGTCTGCCTTTATTTTTTCTGACAGTATGGATGTGTTTTATTATTATCCAGGTGGAGGTGACGAGTCTGCTCTTTCCTACACAGCAATTTTAATGTTTTTCTTTTTATCTTGAAGAGATAAAAACTTGACCTCTGCTTTTTTTTGTTCTCCAGAATAAATCACGCGGATCCCCTTCACATCCCAGCCCTGGTAAGAAATACATGATATAACACATTTAAACATCACTTTTTCTACATTTTTACCACCTTGCCTGTCAGATCTCCTTCCTCGTACGTCTCCTCATTCTCCTCCTCTCCTCTGCGTCTCAGGATTTCCTAAGATGGAGGTGTGCCAGGAGTATTACGGCTTGCCGCCGCCTCCCGTGGGCTTCGGTCAACCGCTCCATCTCTCCAGAGGTGACATCATCGAGCTGACCCGGGCGGATGTGGACCTGCCGTGGTGGGAGGTAACGTCACAAACCCAAACCACCAGCTCTCTGGAAGCCAAAGGGGGGGTTGGGGGGGTGGAGGGGGAAGGGGGGGGGTCACACATTATTTCGTTATGTTTTCAAGCCTCGTTTCCTGTGGTTAGCGTGTAGGTGCAATATGCTTTTGTCTTTTTCTGTCACTTTTGTCATTTTCCTCTCCGCGCCTCGTTCTCTATCTTCCACTTCCTCCCTCATGCCCGACCTGCTCCTTCACCTTGACTTCGTGATTCACGAAAGAGGTTTTGATTTGGAAAATAAATCAAACTTAATGGCTGAATTCCTGCCGAAGCAGCCCCAGAGTCCCGTTTTTTGTCACATTATTACAACTTACAGGGACATTTGAACAGAGCGCAGCCGTCATTTGTGTCTTCATTAACACCCCCGCCTCTCCTACTATGACCAGTCAAAATGTTTACCGTAAAAAACAGCCTCTCAGATGACATTTATCTTTTTGCTGATGATTTTCCAAAGTACACCATAAGCTGTGGGTGGATGTGTATGTTACTGTTGCGTAACAGCAAACTTTAGACCAACAGAGACTTTTTTTTTTTGTTTACTTGTTGGCACATTTGGGCGCCACAGCGAAACGAGGTTGCATCACACAAAACCTCGCCCGACACAACTGAATTCACAAAGTTCACTTCCCAAAAATAACCACCAAAAGGGGACACTGGGAAAAGGATAATGAGTTTCATACTTCCCGTTTAGCAGCCAAGTCAAGTCTTGAATCTTCCCTCTGAAGTACATTAACTGCATTCGAGCTTTGTTTGATACAAGTTTATTTTACAGTGACTGAGACAAATAGTTGGATGTGAATTACTTCCAATACTGCATACAAGTTCTTTTTTTAATGGTTTATTTTTTCTTATTTTTGAAACTGGAGTTTGTTTACTAGTTACTTAATCGTGTTGATCTGATGATTCATTCATATGTTGCAATATCTGCTTGGTCCACCCAGTTCGGCCATGTGATTTGCTCTTGTGTGTGTCACTCAGGGAAGGAACCTGACTGTCGGGCAGGTCGGATGGTTCCCCTGTCAGAAAGTTCAGCCCTACGTCTCTGTGAGTACGATGCACGAGCTCCCACACCACCACATAACTGCAAAAAAAAAGGAAAAGAAAAAGAAAAGTCAAATAAGAAAGCAGTCAAATAAACTTCTGTCAGTAACAACAGAGCACAAGAAAACAAATGCTTGTTCGGTCAAGTCTGGCAGTGTCGTCTTGCACATATCTGCAACCATTCGCTGCACTGAAACCACCATTAGCGGCATTAGGAAGTGAGAAACTGTTACCACTATAACCACGGACTTTTGCTGAGTTTTACATCTAACCTCTCTCTGTGATCTCACCCTTTCCCAGAAGACGACCCCCGACCTGTCTGGGTTCCACTGGTGAGTAGCAACAGGAACTGGGTTAAATCACTTGCTCACAATAATTTCTTCCTGTACTGCAGCGCAGTGCAACAGGGGCTGAGAAACACCAGAGAGCTGACACAGAAAATAACACTAATAGCTACAAAAACAGAACCACATACTGAAAAGTGTTTCGCCAGCAGCTTTTGGCACTAACTGTATCCGTTTGACGCTAATGGGACAAATCAGCTCACACCAGGGTTTGTGTGGATAAAATAACCTTTAGTTGTTATTCACATGTCATATAGTCAATGTCGTTACTCATGATAATGGCAATGATGTGGTAGACTCGAAGTACTGCAAATAACAAAGTTAAAACACTGGAATTGATCCTACAGTGTGTCAGTGTGTAGGATTTGAAAATGATTGTCTTTGGCGCCACTTGGTGGCAACATCAAATATGACACAGTGCCGTGCAACAAAAACACAAAGAATACCAGATGGGTCATTTTCTACAATTATAAATTCATGTCATCAGCATAATTTGAAACATGTGGCAGTAACATCAAATTTCTTTCTTTGGTAACACTTTAGGTGAAGTCCTGTTTAACATCAACAGATGATCAGTGTATTAATAAATGGCTGATAACACACTATGATGTCTCTTTGTACAGATAGTGTTTGGTGGAGGCTACTATAATGAATGATGTTACAGTAAAACAAGTTGTGATAATACAGAATATGTTTTCATATTAGGTATAACTGCTAACAAACATTGTGCTTTAACACCACATCAGTCAGTTTGTAACACCAGTGTTTGAGTAAAACCTCAGTAAAACTGACTTTATGGCTTTATCCGTTTTTGCAGGAGTTATTTCTCAATTTTCACCAAAAACATCAGATATTTTTCTATAATGAGACTTCACACGTCATGAATTTTGTATTTTGTAGCATTTATTTTGCCGACAAACCTGAATTCTACCTGTGTTCAATTCATTATAAATCTTGATTGCAACTAATTTCTATCAAACAAATCAAAATCCTCAAACAAGTCCTGATTGTTTCTGAAAAAGAAAATGTGTAATACATTCATATTTTAAGCCAATAAGATAGACCACCTACTAGCTGTGCTAATAAATGCCAAATAGTGGCACTTTAAAAGCAAAAAAACTTTATCATATTTATCAAAGCTGAAACTTTGGCTTCAGGTGGAATCACCTTCAGTCATAATCAGTCATCTGGAATACAGTTAATCTTCTTTCTTTTAACATTAACATTAAGGGCTGTGTTATTTCTTCTTCTAAAAGTTGCAGTCTTACTTTACACAAATAACGAGCTTGTGTTTCTCGCTGTGCTTGAAGGTTTGCGGGGAACATGGACAGAACCGCAGCCAGAAACCTGTTGACGTCGCGGTCTGATGGAACCTTCCTCGTGCGGCAGAAAGACGGAGGAGAGTTTGCCATCAGCATCAAGTAAGTGTTTGAACTTTATCAGGAAAAGCACAGCAGAATATTGAGATAAATGAAAATATATATACACGAATATTGTGTTTCATTTACTGTCTGATTATTAAAGATGACTTCCCAATAACCACATTGATACTGATGAAGCATTTTAATCATTTTCAAGCATAAATGCCCCCAAATTCTCTGCATCCACCATCTTAATGGTAAAGATTTGCTGTTTTTCTTTACCTTTACTGATAGTGAACTAAATATATTTTCAACTGCTGATCAAACAAAATAAAGTCATTTGAGGACGTCTCCTTGGGCTCTGGGAACACGTGATTTTCGTTTTTAATAAGATAATGACATTTTATGATTCATGGCCAAAAATAAATCCGTAATTTTCATTGATATTAAAAATAATGAATGCCTTGGCTTTATAAATTGAAGTCGCGCTCGTTCTGCTACTGTATGATGAATGATGTCAGCTAAGATAAATTGCTGGATGTCTCTGCGCTCTAGTATCACTTCCTTTCAAAATCAGGGAAATACACCTTCTCTGACAAAGGATTAGCCAATAACCTGTTCATTTAGCAGAAGTGGAAAAGTCTGTTTTCCTTCTTTTGAGAGAAGCAGCTGACTAACTTCACCATTTGATCTCTTTGTGAGTTTGGTGTGACTCTGGATGAATATTTAAAATCCTGTATACGCTGCATAAGCTTGCATGTGAACACATACAGTACATGTTCGTGTTTGTGAAATGCTTCTGAGCTTTTTTTAAGGGCTATATAAATTAAACCAACTTGAAACTTTACTTTTAGTAACCCTCATTCTGCTCTTTCAGGTTCAACATGGACATCAGGCACATTAAGATCACGTCTGCTGAAGGCTTATACCGCATCAACGAGAAGAAAGCCTTCAAAGGCTTAATTGTAAGTTTGACAACCGCATCAGGCGGACACACGTGAACACTGACCAGAATAAACACTGACATTGCCTTTCATGCTGTGGATTTGCAAGTAACCTCAGCACCTCCCCCCAGACCACAGCCAACATGTGTCACACATTTCTCACACTCTGCTTCTCCACCTCCATTTTCTCCTTCTTCTTCTTTGTCTTCTTGTTCTTCCTGTGTAGGAGCTGATTCAATTTTACCAGCAGCACTCTTTGAAAGAGTACTTTAAGGACGTGGACACCACGCTGCGCACGCCTTACAAACAACCAGAGCAAAGCATCTCCCCTGAGAACACACCCAACACAACACCAGGTACAGCACATCTCTCCACCTCACACACTCCTCCTCATTAGGACTGTGTTTAAGGAATATTACTGCAATTTGGAAAATTTGTCTTATCACTTCCTTGCCAACACTTTGATGAAAAGATTAGCACCACTCCTTTGTCTGCTGGTTAAATACTGACCTACAGCCAGAAGGGCAGAAGTAGATTTTGTGACAGAACGTGTCTAAATAGAAATGAATGGCAGTCTCTTAGATAGCAGTTGAGATATTTAAGTCTGGACCAACATGGTGGACTGACTCAGTAACATTGATGTTCAAAGAGCCATGCTGTCCTCCAAGCACAATTATAGCTGTTTATAAAAAGAAGCAAATAAAAATGGCAAGTTGTGATGTCACCTGCGCTTATGAAGATTTTTTACCTTTGGACAGGCCCTGTTTTCAGCCTGTGTGCGAAGCCAAATGCATCCTGGCCGTAGCTTCACTTTTAACAGGCAGATAAAAGAGTCTGACTGATCTTCTCCTCAATTTCTTGGCAAGAAAGCGAAAGAATTTATCCCCCCCCCAAAAAAAATGTCCCCACCGTTCTTTTCAGTTTATCCATCTTGCAATGTTGGCCCTGTCTGACAGGAGGCAGCGTGAAGAGTTTCGGCGTCGTGAGGGCCAGGTACGACTTCTCGGCCCGGGACCGCTCTGAGCTGTCGCTGCGGGAAGGAGACACCATCAAGATCCTCTCCAAGAAAGGGCACAGCGGCTGGTGGAAAGGAGAGGTGTACGGCCGGGTGAGGAAATTTAGCAAACATTCGCACGCTTACACACACACACAAAAACCCATTTAAGGCATCTTATCTTACCTCCGTTGCTCCTGTGTCTCCAGGTGGGGTTCTTTCCAGCCAACTACGTGGAGGAGGACTACTCTGACTACTGCTGACGCGGCTGCAGAAGAGATGTATAGACCCTGTATGTGTATATATTGTTATACTACATACCATGTTGTATTTGTAGTGGTCTACGTGATACCTGGTTTCCATCGATTGCATTAACCCATGTGCACGAGTGTGTCTGTGTGCGTGTGAGAGAGCTACTTTTTAATTGTGATCTGATGACTGTCTAGTGATGTGAATAAAACTATTGTTGAGCTGAAGTGATGAACGTCTAGTTTTTTTATTAACCTGGAACAAAGTGTGCATTTAGCAATAAGGCCCGGTTCACCTCGGCCAAAAGTGAATACTTCAGTCACAAAAATATACATACGTTCACATGCAAGCCTAGGAGGATAGGTAGGAGGATATACAAGTGTATACATGTATGTATTTATGTGTACTCAAGTCTGTAGAAAGACAGCACTTTATTTTGAGGAGGTAGCTGCCCCCGCCTGCACCTTCATCATTAGGCCATTGTGGTGGTGAAGATGCAGACAGGCACAAACAGAAAAAAATGTGCATGTAATTTTAATATTTTTAAATACCACAAAATATATCTTTTAAACATGCTGCTTATAACTGACCACAATCATAAACATAAACTGGAGAAAAGGTTCACTGTGCTACTCAAAGATTACAGGCAGCCACCAGCAACCTTGCATTTCTTGCATGTTAGTCAATGCATGAGCTGATGTTTTGAATAAATTAACCCATTTTAAATTTGGCCATTTCTATTTGTTTTAATCGCCTCTCTTGCGTGACGTCTGCGTTAGTGACAATCAGCATAGATTGTAGGAAGTGGTGAAGCGTCGTTTCAGTGCGCTCTGTACCTTTATACATACAGTGTGGTTTATGCCACCTTACGGATACATACATACTCAAGCACATGCACAAATAACCACTCGATCTCATATACCCACATACTCAAACACACCCATTCTCACACTATATATGTACATACAGTATGTATGTATGTATGTGCATGCCTGTATGTATCCATCAGAGTATGCAAGTATGTGCAAGTGCTTAGTAATGTATGTGAGAGTGAAGTATCCAGATTTGTCCTGCATTGAGAAATACAGAAAAACCTTAGTTTCGCTGAGCAGCTGCAGCTGTCAGTGACCAGCTCACCGGGAATTTTCCCCTCTGATTCAGACCTTCATGAGACTCAGGACTTCCCATCCACACAGAAAGTTCCCACACCTCCTATGATGGCTCTGGTAAATGCTCGCTCCATAGCTAATAAAGCTTTTGTG
The DNA here is from genome assembly GCA_037176925.1 of Amniataba percoides. Classification (NCBI taxonomy): domain Eukaryota; kingdom Metazoa; phylum Chordata; class Actinopteri; order Centrarchiformes; family Terapontidae; genus Amniataba; species Amniataba percoides. The sequence continues at coordinate 21,800,153 of JBAJHX010000051.1, read as the reverse complement.
CTGAATGCTATATGTACATCAATGTTTAATTAATAGTCTATTAAGAAACCATCAGATTAAAATATAAGAAAAGTCTTAAATGCAGCCTCATTATTAATGCTACTGCAGTGGACCAAAAAGTGTATTTCTCACTGAAACTGTGTCGAAATATAAGAAAATAGAAATACTTTTTAAAGTATGTCAACATTACTACAGTAGCTGTTAGAAGTAAAAGTACTCAGTTACTCTCCTCCCCTGGTTTGCAGCTCTCTGTGGTCGCCGCCAGGTGGCGACAAATCCCCCTCTTTGTCGCCTCTTGGTGACGTGTAAAAAGCGCGACGCTGTTAGGTCAGTCTGCTCGCTTCTGCACATGTGAGCGACCTCTAAAGCTCTGTGTATTTTTCGGTTTTTTTATTTATGAAGCACCGATGACAATGCTTCTTCTGAGAAGAGCTGCGCAGACGGCGGTGCGCACAAACCAGCGCAGGTCATTGTCTACGTCACAGACTCACCTGAGCGAGAGAAAAGTAAGAAGATGACGTCAGTGTGTCACATCAGCTGGGTTACATCAGTGACAGGGAGAGAAACACACACACTACACACGGTTTCTCTCTCTGTCTCTTTCTTTGCGACTTGTTAGCGTGTGTGTGTGAGTGTGTGAGTCTTGTTAACCCTCTCTCTGTGTGTGTGTGTGTGTGTGTGTGTGTGCAGGGTCTGGTGCTGGGAGTGTTTGAGAAGGAGGGAGAGGAGGGCGGCCTTCATCTGACAGAAGCAGCTGCAGGTTTTGACCAAACTCTGTCGGGGAAACTTTCTGAACTTCTGAAAATGTGAGTTTGTGACATCTGTCAGAATGTGTTTCATATGAGGTCACAATCAGTTTATTAAGTCTTCTGAGCACAAACTAATGTGACAGCTCTGCACCTTCAAGAGTTATAATGTTCAGTTTATTCTGCTAAATCAATGTATTAACTGTATAAATAAAATAAGGCTGTGTGTCGGATAGAATTGTTGAATGGTTTGTTAATAAACCAGTTTTGTTTTCTGCCCTCCAGCTCTGGTCCAACTCTGAAGAAAGGCAAAAGCAGAATATTTTATGGCATCCATGAGGTTAGAAGAAGTGCCATTACTTCAAGATTATGTCATCATAATCATCAGAGTTATTAAATCCTCTCTGCGTCCTCTTCAGGACTTCCCGTGTGTCGCTGTGGTCGGGCTGGGGAAGAACAACGCAGGTGTGTGTGGGGCAGAGAACTGGGACACCAGCAAGGAGAACATCAGGCAGGCGATGTCAAGTAAGATCCTCCGTCCTGCCCCACCTCCTGCAACATGCAGGATCCTCTGTGAGTTTTCACCTGTTTGATGTCTGTGTGTTTGTGTGTCTTCAGCTGGATGTCGGTTACTTCAGGACCTGGAGGTGACCCACGTGGAGGTTGACGGCTGCGGCGACGCCCAGTCAGCAGCAGAAGGCGCCGCTCTGGGTTTGTTTCATTATGACCAACTCAAATCCAAGAAGAAGACCAAAGTGACCACACAGCTTCACGGAAGGTAGACTAACAACACTCACAGGTATTTAATGGGTTAATGCAGACATATGCAGCATTAGTGCTACAATGTGAGTGTGTGTGTGTGTGTGTGTGTGTGTGTGTGTGTGTGTGTGTGTTGTTAGTGCTGACTCAGCCAGCTGGGAGAAAGGAGTCACGTACGCTGAAGGCCAAAACCTGGCACGGCTGCTCATGGAGGCTCCGGCCAATCACATCACTCCTACTGCCTTTGCCAACACCATCGAGGAGAAACTAGCGCCGCACGCTGAACGAGTCACGATAAATAAGAGGTTTGTTCACCGTCACTGCCCATGTTGACAAGGACTGCTGTGTGTTTTTACAGTGCAGTATTTTATAGTTCATCTTTTAGGTATTTATCTGTAAGTTTAACTAATAAACATCAGCATTAAGCATTTATTGGCCTGGAGACAAGAGCTGAAATATTTAGTTAAATGATTAATCAATATAGAAAACAACTCTGCGACTCTGGTGATTGTTCATTGTTTAAGTAATATTTCAAACTAAAGCACCAAACAACTCTCAGTTGCTGTTTTTCTCTGTTTTACGTCACAGCAAACTGAACCTTGGCATGATATGGATGGTTGGTCAGATAAAATAAACTATTTTAAGACTTAACCTTCTACTTTGTGAATGAATGAAGGAAATAATGAGCAGATTAATCTGTGATTACAGTCATTTCTTGCGGCCCTAAGCCGATCTGGAAGCTTATGAATCCAAGAAAGAAAAGGAAAAAAAATGAAAGAGAGGAGTGTTTGCGTAACAGTTGGTGTGTTTGTGTAGATCTCAGGCCTGGATAGAGGAGCAGCAGATGGGAGCGTTTCTCAGCGTGTCCAAAGGTTCAGAGGAGCCGCCCATCTTCCTGGAGCTTCATTACAACGGTTCTCCGGACAGCAGCCAGGCCCCGCTGCTGTTAGTGGGCAAGGGCATCACCTTTGACAGGTAAAACACAATAATACACACTCCGCCTCGAGGTCAGCAGAGCACTTGGACCTCATCTGCCGTTAAACACCCACAGTACTCATATTAAGGTATTTTCTTTGTGTCCCTCTCTCTCTTTGCCGGTAGTGGTGGTATTTCTCTGAAGCCGTCTCCCTCTATGGATGCAATGAGAGCTGACATGGGAGGAGCTGCCACCGTGTGCGCGTCTATCGTCACAGCTGCAGCTCTGAAGCTACCGGTCAACATTGTCGGTGAGTTTTTTCTTTTCTTTCCTCCAACATAGTTTTTCTATCCTAGATAATAAATGAAAGTTTGAATCACTTTTGATAAATGGATGTGAATCTCTTATCCTGTTTGTTTCCTCTTTTCATCATAAACCAGGTCTGGCTCCTCTGTGTGAGAACATGCCCAGCGGAAAAGCAACTAAACCAGGTGATGTAGTCACAGCTAAAAATGGAAAAACCATCCAGGTGGGTCCAAGTTTCAAAGAGTTACATGCATGCAATATGTTTGTGTATTTATAAGTGTGTACAGATGAAGAGGTGTTATTGTTGTTGTGTGCAGGTTGATAATACAGACGCAGAGGGACGACTGATACTCGCTGACGCACTCTGTTATGGACACAGCTTCAACCCCAGAGCCATTGTCAATGTCGCTACGCTAACAGGTGCGTTTTTGTTTTTTTTTTCTTTTTATTCCTTTTTTTTATTTACACAGTGACATTATAACCAAAAACAACTTCTACACTAAATCATGTTATGAGACGTTATGTTTGATGAAATTCAAGCTTTTGCTTTTAGGATAGAAACTGAAAAACTGTGTCTTAAGAAAAAAACTGTCAGAGGATTGATCTGTGTAATTATGGAAAATCATTTAACTATGGAAACACATGTACCCCACGCATCCCCTCATCTCATGTCTATATCATCACTTTAAAAATAACCTTAAAGAGACATTTGTGTGTTTGTGTCCTAATTTAAAAAGTAAAGACAGCTGTAGTGACCCCCGCAGTATCTATAATCTATTAGTCTGTATTACTGTATTACAGTACGTGATGCCTGATTGTCATTATAAATCATGACATATGAAGTCCGGTTGTTGTCTCTGTCACGGCCCGGCTCGATGGCCGTGGCAATCAGAGAGGGAACACGAGTTGGCGGAGTTAAAGTAATTTATTTCCACAACTAAAGATAATCAACTGAACGACAGCTGACAGAAAAACCGAAGACAAACACCAGTCTCCATGCCGAGCGGAGTCTGGACGCGTCGGAGAACCTACGAGAAAACCTGCG
>JBAJHX010000051.1:21785299-21796281 GCA_037176925.1 Amniataba percoides | reverse complement strand
CTCCAGCTGGAACAAGTTCCTGAAAATATAAAAGAAAAACCCAACAGAAACCCAGACAGAGAGAGACACCCACTGGCGAAACAGTGGGGTCGTCACATCTCAAGTACTGGTGCTCATATTTTGTTATTTCCTATGACCTCTTTATGACACCAGAGTAGATAAACTAACACATGCAGTAACATTACTTGCTGTCACTCAGTGGAAACTGTGACCAAAACTGCTTTATGATTGTGGTGCCTGTCTGTGTGAACGTGAGACAGACCAGTACTTAAAAGATGAATGTTGATATGGATTAACTGAACTGAACACGAGGCGCTGGCAATGTTGCACGATTAAATGAAAGATAAATAAGAGCACTTGCAATCAGTAAATATTAAATTGCTCCTTCTTCTTGTCTCTAAGGTGCGATGGATGTGGCTCTTGGCTCAGCAGCAACTGGAGTATTTACAAACTCTGACTGGCTCTGGGAGAAGCTGCACAAGGTAGTTACAGTAAACACACTCACAACATCTCAGTCTCTCAAATCCTGTGTTGACTAATGATGTCCGTGTGTGTGTGTGTGTGTGTGTGTGTGTGTGTGTGTAGGCTAGTGTTGTGACAGGTGACAGAGTGTGGAGGATGCCTCTGTTCCAGCACTACACCAGACAGGTGACGGACAGCCAGCTGGCCGACCTCAACAACATCGGCAAATACAGCCGGTACGTATCTCGCCACACCCGGAGAGCGTCTGCTGCTCCGGCTCCAGACATCTGAGTCGTAAAAGGCCATGAGCCGGTTTAAAACTCATCTGGAACAGCTGACAGGGCAACAAATCCTGAAGCCCAGACCTTAAAAAGTGCAGCTTATTGATAGTAACCTGGATCAGGTCTCGCTCATGTAGATTACCGTCTCATTGGCTTTGTAAATTTATTACATTAATATAAAGGGATGAAACTGACATATTCACTACTTATATAGTTTCATGGATTTGGGCATTAAGAATCTTTTACAGGTGCGGCATCAGTCACATTTGGTTTCCTTTGTGCATTGCGCACTGTTTATCATTGTTTGAGTAGACGACACAAGGTATCCTGAGAAACACAGAGATTGGCTGCAGCATCTCGTTGGCTCGTTTTTGGACGTTTGGCATAAACTTCTAGGGGGCAACATTTTTCATTGGGAGAAAATCACTTTATATTTGCGGCCCACTAGCCTGAGATAGCCAGCTGGAAGCAGACAAGGTACCATAAGGCAAAGCATCATGGGAGTAAAGTCAAAAAATAGAATTACTGTAGTTTCTTTTTATGTTGTCATGCATGAAAAAGACCAAAAATGAATGCTGTGAGCGAACTGCTCAATTGCTATAAGCAAATTCTTTATCAAAATAAGAGGTTAATCGCTTTAATGTGATCACTTTTAGCGGTTTCCACTTTATTTAAGATTATAGATGAGAATATAAAGATTTGCAAAATCACTATGATCTGTGTGAGTGTGGTTCTAACAGTACATTTTTTAATGAAGTTATCTATACTTGATGCAAAGATGCATTTGAAAAACAGGGCCCAGGAGCATTCACATGGTTTTCGTTTACCTGAATTTGACCTCTGTGTGTGTTGATTATCTTTCTAGCTCTGGCGGTGCGTGCACAGCAGCTGCATTCCTGAGAGAGTTTGTCACAGCTCCTCATTGGGCCCATCTGGACATCGCCGGAGTGATGAGCAACAAAGATGAAATTCCCTACCTGAGAAAAGGCATGACTGGAAGGCCGACGCGTACGCTGGTGGAGTTTGCTGCCGGACTCGCCCACAATGGCTGAGCGATCGTGTCAGATCAGACATGAGACCACAAGCTACTTCTCTGTCAGGATTAAAGAAAGACACAAAGAAAGAGGCTGAGTTATAGTTAAATCCATGCACATACAGTGTCATTTCCATGGAAGAGCTCTGAAAATTATGGCAGTGACTCACAGCTGTTACATGCAGCTAATGCGTCAGTGCAAGACAGTTTTCAGGCCACAGTGTTATACAGGATCAGTGTTACATCACATTGGAATAATTACATAGTTCATATAATTTATATGTTGTATAAATAAACTCAGGAAAATTAATTAATTAAATTGTGTGGAGCACTTTTTTTTATCTTCATGGCCCTGTTGGCAACAGAAAATGGATGTACACCACTTGGCCAAAAGTATGTGGACACCCAAAACATTACATTCTTATGTAATTGTTGATAGGCACATACGTAGCTCAATCCACAAATCACAATTCACCTTAAAGGGGTTTTACAATCTGCACAGTGTACAACATCATCTGTCCTTAGACCCTCAGCACAGGTGAGGAAAAACAACAGCTACAAAGAGTCTGGATCCAGGATGACATTAAGTAACTTGCTCCAATAGGTAGACCTTCTCCATACCACCATCTTACCCCCCAACAAAGTGTTGCCACAAAGCTTGAAGCACACAGTCATCTAAAACAGTGGTATCACATCTCTTTGGCTTGTGACACATCCCTTCTGTGTTTTTTGTTTTCTGCCTCAAATTTGTAGAAGCAGAAAGAGGTGAGTCTTGCACAACAGCATAAAAATAACAATCAATCAAAAGAAGTCACTAAATCTTAATAAAATTACTAAATTTATCACTAAATTTGATTAATAATCGCTTCGAGCTCTAATTACAGTGTCAATGTGTTGCTTGGCAACCAGTCTACGAAAATAACTACATTTCTTCGAGATTAATTATTTATTATAAATGAATTCTTGCATTTTTGTTGCTGTGTGTTTGTTTTACGAAAACCTTCTAAGCATATATATTTCTAAGCTTTTTATAAAAACAATACACCTTAATCTCCCACAAACCAAGGCATGCTTTCCGCTGTGTTGCTAGGCAACCATTCTACTAAATGTCACTGAAGAAATACTTTGCTTGGTGGAATGATCAATAAATTATTGTATTTTTATTGTATTATTGTATCTTTTTTAAGTTTATATATCGTCTATGGTCGTGCTTAAAACCACTCACCTGCTCTATAATCACCATTAAACACGGTCTGTTGAAGCTTCTCGCTTAAAACTAATGTCCACATACTTTTGGCCACGGTAAATATTCATTTGTGTGCGCATGCGCGGTCCGGGTTGATAGTATCAGATCAAGATGGCGTCGTCCATGAGCGGGATGTTCTCCGGCCAACAGCCGTCTGGTGCGCATCCCGTCGGGGGTCCCGGTGGTCCGGGCCAGCCGGGCTTCCCTGGCTCCGCTCCCAGAGCTCCAGGAAACAGCACGCTGGTGGATGAACTGGAGGCTTCCTTCGAGGTAGGAGGATAAATAAGTCTTTTTTGTATACGCTGAAGTAAACGAGCTAATGCTAAGCTACATCCAGCCTACTCCAGTGTTCTGCCCCAACACAAAACAGCTGAGATGTAAATAACAAATGCACCTTTTTATCTTTATTTATCACTTATAGCTCTATTTTTGGCTTCCTATACTCCACAACATCCTCTTTTTGCATTTAAAACTTGAATGACTGCAGGAAACGTTCACTATGTAACACATAAAGTATAGTTTACTTTATTTTTAGGGGTGTTTTTGGTGTTTGCACTTCCAATGACCTTTTTATTACCTTTTTTCTTTTTGCTCTCAATCGGGATAATCCACTCAGTATCCTCACTGCTATCCCATACCTACATATACTATTGTTTTTTAAAGATTCCTATGCTTAATTTGATTGTTTAGATCAAGTGGTTGACCTAAAAAAATGTAAATCCCAAAATAATACATTTCCCCATTCCTGTGTTCAACCCTTAAGGATGAGAATTTTTAATACTTATGTGTAAATCAATACTGATGTGATTTTCTTCAGGCATGTTTTGCATCACTGGTAAGCCAAGACTACGTTAATGGAACCGATCAAGAGGAAATTCGAACTGGTGAGTGAAATGTTTTTGTTTACAGTAGATTTAGTTAATGTCATCGATGTCTGTGTAGTGATGTATGTCTGTTTGGCTGTTGCAGGTGTTGACCAGTGCATACAGAAGTTCCTGGATGTGGCTCGACAGACAGAGTGCTTCTTCTTACAGAAAAGGCTTCAGTTATCAGTGCAGAAACCAGAGCAGGTGGTGAAAGAGGTAAATGATTAAAATCACATTCCCACGCATCTTTACATGAGAGTTTTGAAGTCTCATTCCCCCCGTCCACTTACTTCCCCCCCCATTTGCCGATCTTGTAGCTTTTGGCTCTGAGACAATCTACATGATCTCCCTGAGTATCTGTGCACAAAACAAACTCTTGAAGAAACTCCTCATTGAGAACTGTTGTCACCAGGGTTCACTGCCATTGCCTCCACGGTTTAGCCCTGAATTTGTGACTTGCTGTCAGTGTTTACATATTATTTATTTCTCTCCATTTGCTAATGTGCCTTCTCTTTTCTCGCGCACAATGTTTTTTTCTCACCTCAGGATGTGTCAGAGTTACGTAATGAGCTACAGAGAAAGGAATTGCTGGTTCAGAAACACTTGTCCAAGCTGCACCACTGGCAACAAGTGCTGGAGGATGTGAGCACTCAGCACCGCAAACCCTCAGACCTCCCCCCTCCCGGACCACTGGCCTTCCTGGAGCAGGCCTCGGCGAGTCTGCCCCCTGCCCCTTTAAAACCAAACTAACACACCAAAGGTGTGGCCGCGCTAGCACTCTGTTGAAGTTTCCCTGCTCTCAGGATGTGGGAAATAAACAAACTGTATCTGTCAATCACACAGGCTTTATTCGAGGAGAGCGGGAGGTGAAGCGAATGGTTGTAGGACAGAGGTGTAACGTGACCGTACCTACCAACGCTGAGGAAGAGTATACATGCCGAGCACACTATGTACTTGCCAGAGCAGTTTATCACTGCACAGCTGTGGGGGAAATCATGACATAGATAGTTTTGTTTAAACTTTTTTTGTTGATTCATGTAAATAGTTCTGTTTTGTTTTTTACTGTAAAAATAAAATAACATTTCTGAATATTTTGAATCTGGAAGTTTTGTTTTCTTGTTGTACAGTGCATATATTTTGACATTTTTGTTACTGACAACACAGTAAATCCGTTTTTGTAGAAATTATCGGGACATTCCTTCAATTTTATACATAAAGATGCGTTTGCCAGTCATAGCAAGTCATACTTAGCCGGTTGTAAAATGGCTTTCATGTTACTGGTGGAGCTTTATTAAACTGGGGGCATGGAGTTTAAATGACATCAGCATTTACTGAGCACCTAACAAAACAGTGTCATTCTGTGGCATTATCAGAGCATTACACATACTTCAGACTGTAAATCAAGACCTGACTTCTGCTGTTTCATCCTCAGTGATTCTTTGTTAATGTGGGTCTCACAAGTCCACAAGCCTTATGGAGATGCAAACTTAAATTACTGGAAGACTACTTCAAACACCAAAGCTTGGCCCATGTGGGAGTGAGTAGCTAGAGTAGCAACACTGACAAAATAACTGATGCAGAATGAAAAATATCTATTTATTTACATTAAATATCAAAGTGGAGTCTCGTCCATATGGCTCAGAAAACCTGCTGACAGCCTTAATTCCAGGTCACTTGCATGAAGTCATGACGGAGAAATGACTCGATGGAAGCCATGACTGAGCGTCCTGACAGCCTGCCGTCTCTAATGCATTCGGCGTCTTCACACCATAACAGACTTGTTCTCCCCAGCTTCACAGCTCTTGCCCGTCCACTGACAGGACAGCCAGACACAAGTCTTCACAGATGGGCTTCGGGGACAAAGCTCTTTGCAAAGCAGGGGTCTGTGGTCTTGGCATGAGAAAACGGGGAACCAGGGATTTGCCAGAAAGCTCCAAATGTGCTCCACTTTTCTTCTTCTTACACGTTCTCTTATTAAAATAATGTCTACTTCACCAAATGAGTCATGTAGCATTTGTTATCCACTGTTTTAATCTTACACTTACAGAAACCTATTTCTGCCAGGACACAAAAATTTATCAAACTTATAAGACACAACATTAAAACATGGACTAAGTCACAACAAGGAAATCAAAATGTTGAAGTATCGAACATTATGAGATCAATATTTTCAGCCACTGTAGGTGATAATTCTGTGAAAATGATGAGATATCCATGGCTGATACACAAGAAAGACTAACAGTTATTAAAATAAAACAAAAATCATTTTGTCAATGTTTTCACCCTGTCAAAAAGTCAAAATGACATCATCATGCAAATCTTTGACATATGAAGGTTTTTTTGTGATAAGTAAAAATCAAACCATCATCCTGCTATTTTAACTCTAGATTATTATATAACAGACCATTTATTTAACATACAGTTTATATCTTTTTTTATTTTACACATTTTGGCTCTTCTCTGATCTTTCTCCTCTCTTTGGTCAGTGTCTTATTGTGAACTGAATCTGTTTATCTGCACATAAAGAGTCAAACTAATTACTAATTACTAATTAAACACTGTTCACTGCACCTTATATTTTATTTTTCACTACAATCAATACTCCTTATTTATACATTATCATATTATTATTATTATACATTTTTATTTTGCATTTATATTATTTTAACATGTCTAGGTTGTTTTTTTATATTTAATTTTTATTGTAATTGTCTGTGTGTACACTGCAATTTCCCAGCTTGGGATTAATAAAGTCTATCTATCTATCTATCTATCTATCTATCTATCTATCTATCTATCTATCTATCTCCTTACATAAAAGTCCTTCTATTTAACATACAGTTACTATCATTTGTCATTTTACATTTTTGTCATTTATCTTTCCTCCTCTCTTTGTTTTGTTGGATTATTGTAAACTCTCAGCTCTAACTTCTTCCTCATCCTCATCCTCATCACGCTCTTTGTAAAGTTGATCTCTCCTCTTCCTCCTCCTCCTCCTCCTCCTGTCCAGCAGACCGGCCGGTCTTCCACAGCTAGAGGGAGACAGCGCTTTCTTGCGGGCCGCCTCGGCCGCTCGGAGCTCCGTCTTTGCCGACACGTCCTTGTTTGTGCGTTTTAATCAGCGATTGGAAAATAACAGGTAGCCTCGTCCTCTCTCTCTCTCTCTCTCTCTCTCTCTCTCTCTCTCTCTCTCTCTCTCACCTAAGAAACACCCAGGAGGGAAGAAGAAGAGGAGGAGGAAGAGGTGGTGGAAGGGGGGTTAAATAAACACCCCTTCTTGTTGACGCTTATTATTTATTATTTGGGGTATTATTTTTTTTTGTATAGAGGAAGAGGAGGAGGAGGAAGAGTGGAGAGGTGGTGGGGGGTGACAGCAGCAGCAGCGGCGGCAGACAGCGGGGCCGGATCGCAGCGTGTTCCCGGAGAGAGTCACCGCAGTCCGGCTGTCGGACTCACATGCACCGGGCGGAGCTCCGCAGCCCGCCCGGCCGCCTCCGGACGCGCCTTCCCCGGCATCGAGCTCCGACCTGCGCCCCCCCTCCAGAGCACAGCGCGGATATGGAATGGTGCATGCCGCTGGGCCAAGTGTGCAGCCTCTGAACCACACCGGAACCATGGACAGCCATCCGCTGTGAGTGTGTGTGTGTGTGTGTGTGTGTGTGTGCTGTGACTGATGGTGCCGCATTGACAGAGACAGCGGCCAGCCGGTGTGGCTGACCGGTGTGTGTGTGTGTGTGTGTGACAGAGAGCCTTTGAGGAGGTGGATGTGTGTGTGTGTGTGTGTGTGTGTGTGTTGTCGGTGGGATAACGGAGGTGTTTTGTGCATGGTGTGTCTGTGTGTGTGTTAACTGCTATATCAGCCATGTGTGTGTGGGTGTGTTTGTGACAGAAAACAAGGGGCCACGTGACTTGACCATGAGCAGCATAATTACACAGAAAGTGTTCCTGCTTTAATCATTACAGAGAGCAAAGTGTTTTATTTTATCTTGTTTTATTTTACAGATTTGAGATACTTAATGTTACTTATATTTCCTGCTCTCCTGCAAATATTGTAGTTTTTAATTCACTACATCTTTTTGACAGGTAAAGTTATTCATTCTAGATGAAGATGTCACAAATAAAACACATGAGAAGCAGATAAAATGGAAAATCATCAGTAGCTTGTGACCATTTTTCCCTGCGACCCCAAAAATCATCCAACGTTGCTCTAAATATTGTTAAAACTGGACGCAAATCTGTGTAATTTTATCATTTTCATACTTTATCCTCTCTTCATTAATCATCCTGTGATCCTTCAGGATTACAGTGTGACCCTTTGGAGGGGCCTGACCCCTAGATTGAGAACCACTGGATTAAACTGTCCCTCTGTATATAAAGTAGTTAAAATAACATCTACTGCTACAACAAGAAATGCTACCTGATGTGTCAGTATTAACAAATGATAATAATAATAATAATAATAATAATAATAAAAATAATGATAATATATGATCACAGGGACCATTTTTTTCTGCATATGAAGCACCATTATTTTCGATACTTCAAATACATTTTACTGACACTTCTTCCATGCAGTATTGCTGAATATTAGCTGGTGTATGTTGTTGTTGTTGATGTGCAGCGTCTGAAAATTCAAATTTACACTCAGGGGCTGTTATTTTAGGTCAACACTGGTTTATCACGCGTGTCCCAGAAGCTCAAAGGTTCACTGTCTGTCAGTCACTGTGGTAATCTGATTAATTGCTCATTTGTGACGGAGCTTAAATATAAAACCACGACAAGCGCATATTGTCTGACGTCGTGGCCCTGTAGTGGGGTCATCGTGTGAAAAGCTCATGTGAAGACCATAACTGTTTTGGTATTATTCTAACAGGAAAGCTGGTTAGGTCTTTACTTAATGCTAATTCTGAAGTAAAATGGTATGTATACGCAGCTCAGAGGGTGTGATGGGAGGGCGTTTTCTTAGGTACTCATAAGTAAAACTAATCCAGCCTGATACAACAGTCCTGCAGTAAATTTTCCCTTTATGAAGGTTAAAATTAGAGGGTGCTGATTCAACTTTGTGATCATTTTGAAGGATAGAGTTTGTGGTGCTGTTGAACTATTATTTTTTAACTTATTCTAATATTCTTCCATGTTCAACACCAGAATAAAATTGAGGCAAACAGAATTTTATTTGAAGTGCTCACAGCATTAATAAAATGACATTTAAAGCACCCAAGAGCATCGTTGTTCTCTAAAACCACTCAATGACCCAGATACTCTGAAAAACAGATGTAACACACAAGTTTTCATTTTCTAATGCTGTTTGTTATATACAGTACATCGTAAAATAAAGAAAATAAAGCCAAAACAACATGGTAGAAACCTGTAGTTAAATGGAAAATATACTGCATGTATTGTGTGTATATATATGTTGTGATTTGTTGATTTGACACCTTAAACTGTGAAGGAACTAAATCACAGTTGCAGACTGAGCCACAGTGCTGCTGACTCATGATGCTCACATGGCAGAGAAACGTCCGTCCAATAATAATCAATCAAATCCCGTCAACCTGTGACCTCTGTTTCCTTTTCTTAATGAAGTGCGTCCGTGCTTTGTGTTCATCGTAAGGATTTTTGTGTATGCTGTCCTTACAAAGAATAAGATAAATCAAATACAGTCGTTCTAGAAAATGCCTCTAATTGATATCAGACCTGTTGTTAGATACTTAAGTTGAGGAAGTGTTTGTAATTTTTGTAAATGATGCTATTATTCATGAAGTGTTTACATTATTCTTTGTCACCATTGTGACAAATACTTGTTTCTGATTGGCTGGATGGTAACCAGGACTCCTCAAGCATATTTCATAACGTATAGTTCTTCTTGTTATTGTGATAATGTCAGCACAGCAACAACAAAAAAAGAAAGAAAAAAAACATTCCCCTTCATTTTATTGGAATAGAGGCAGAGATATATAGAGAAATATATTAAAACAAATAAAAACCAAAAGTATCTGCATGGACGCCACTAGATTTGGTTGTAATCTGGGTGAACCAATCCTTCAGCAAGCTGGTCCCATCTTCTTAATTTGTTGCTGCACATGGACACTAATAAGAACAGAATATATTACTGCTAAGCCAATTAACAACAGATCGAGTCATCTTTTAGGCTGATTACAAGCAGACAAAGTTAATCATATATGAAAGATAATAAACTCTGAGATGTCCTGTATTCGTATATCAGCACACCTCATCGTGTTTTAGGTAATAGTCCTGCATCTGCAATGTTATCATGTAAACGTGCATTACTGCTTGTGTGTGTGTGCACAGCTGTGTGTTTGCTTCACGTGTATGTATCTGCGCTGTCCCTCTCAGGTGCACTAGACTCTGTCCACACGCTCTGGACAAAGAAGATGGAGTGGAGAGGCAAGGCCCCGTCACTCTCAACCCGCGGCACATGAGGAAGGCCTTCAAAGTCATGAACGAGCTCCGCAGGTGACGCAGCTCTTTGCTGTCTCGTCTGGCTCCTCCAGGTGTTTTTTTTTTTTAACTGTCGTAGTAACTTTTGCCTCTCGATCTCTTATTTGTCCGCACAGCCAGAGCTTGTTGTGTGACGTGACCATCGTGGCGGAGGACGTCGAGATCGCCGCTCACAGGGTGGTCCTGGCCGCCGGGAGTCCCTACTTCCATGCCATGTTCACAGGTGAGAGATCTCCTCCGTCCACCAGTGTCTGTTTTTTAACCTGCAGCTCTTTACGTCATCCTGTGCGATGATGGATGTCTGTGTGCGCCAACAGGTGAGATGGCGGAGAGCAGGGCGAAACGAGTGAGGATAAAGGAGATGGACGGTTGGACTCTGGGCCTGCTGGTGGACTACATCTACACGGCAGAGATACAGGTCACGGAGGACAACGTGCAGGTAAACACACACATATTTATGCACACTTAAAAGCTGATTGGTCAGTAAGATCAGACATTACTTCAAAGATCTCATGAAATCAGCACTTGTATTTCCTGGAAAAGTGTGATTTCTTTCAGTGAAGCAGTGAAGCCATCACAAACGTTTGAACGGTCTCGCCTCTCTGACTTTCCCGTTGAATGAAACATCTTTT
>JBAJHX010000051.1:21754791-21785199 GCA_037176925.1 Amniataba percoides | reverse complement strand
TGCAAGCATATCTCTATTTTTGTATCGGTGTGTGAGTGGCTCTTTCTGCTCCACTAAAAGGGGTTTGTGTGTTTCCCGGAGGATGCGGGACACTGGATGAGACAGAATGAGAACAGGTTTAATTAATGAACGTTTTGAGAAACACAGAAAAAAAAAGTTCATCTGCAGTCACAAAGTAGTTTTCTCATAACAGAGCAACATTTCACTGAGGTGGTTGGGAGTGAAGAGTTCCTCAACTTGGGAATGGAGCAAGTGTCCAGCCTGATCGCCAGCGACAAGCTCACCATCCCCACAGAGGAGAAGGTACACACACACGCACACGGACAAATACATCCTGCTCAGTAGACTCGGGTAGGGCGGCACAACCACATTGTTATACCTGATGTCCTTAAAGTGTGTCTGTGTACTTCACCATGCAGGTTTTTGAGGCAGTGATAGCCTGGGTCAACCATGATAAAGATGTGCGGCAGGAACACTTGGCTCACCTGATGGAGCACGTCCGCCTGCCGCTTCTCTCCAGGGAATACCTGGTGCAGGTATGAGCGTCTGCATCTGTGTGTGTGTCTTTGCTGCAGCTATTTTGTGCTCTTAAACTGGATTTGTCCACCTAAACCAGGACCAGCAGCAGTTTGAAATAAACTGGGCGTTGCCACAGTGTTTGTTTTCCTAATAATCTGTCATATGTACAGTGTTAACCAGTGCAAAAGTCGCAATATCACATTAGGAAAATCCTCCATTATGTTTTATATTATATTATTTAAGTAAAAGTACAAAATTCTTTGCAATATTTTCTACTTTATGTATCACAGTAATAGCACTCTATGCAGAATAGCCCCTGTTATATTGTCAAGCCATTATTGATCAACTAAAGTACAGATGATTACTTTGTATACAATTTGGTAGTTTGATCTATAATTAGTTATCGTATTTTATGGAATTAGAAAATAATTTGATGTAAAACTTTACTCTGAAAAGTAACACAAGCTCTAAAATAAACATAGTGAGATAAAAAGTACAGTAGAAGAAGGAGAAGTGTAAAGCAGCACAACATGGATATACTTGAGTAAAGGTCAAATACTTCACTTACCCTTTGTGATTACCACGTGTCCTCCCTGCAGGCACTGAACTGCAATCTGCATTCATGTTTCTGGCATCAAAAATGAACTGAGGAAGAAGTGACACCTTTAATTGCTGTTGCAGATTTATAGAAGTTTGACACTTAAGATGTGAAATGTTAGAAATCAGTTGAATAATCTGAGCCATATAAACTTTTCCTCATATTGAACTTTATGACCTTAAATCTCAGTTAAACTTGGTCTTTAAACCGCAGCGACGGGGGTTGAGTGATCGCGTGACTGCAACATCACAGATTTCAACTCGTCCTGAACCTTAAAGCGCTTCTCAGTTAGTGACAGAAGTTTAAGTTTGAAGCTGCCTTTGTTGTCAGTAACATCTCTCATCAAACGGCTGCTCCGTGTCACTCTTGTTTCAACACTCAGTCAGGATAAATGCTCTCTGCCTGTCTTTGCTCGCGTTCAGCCAGGAAACATGTTGCTACGAATCCAGTGTACAGGAGACATCGTCCAACTAGTTTAATTCTGCCGTTGTCAAAACAGGGACGAGGTGGCAAAAACATCACGCCGTGTCTTTTTCTCACAGCGGCGCCGAATGAAAGTGACAGAAATATTTCCAGTTGAGTAAAATCGACTCAGTAGAATCAACAGTAGCCGATCGGTGATTCAGAGATGTGGGACCAGGCTAGTCTGCTGGTACACAGCGTACTTCACTGAACACAGTTTGGTTTTGCTTATTGGTGTGACCCCCTCCATCCCTGGATAATTTGCCTTGACAACAAAAGAAAATATGTGTAGACCTTCACTGTTTCTCTGATACAACAGAGGAAGGGTTGGCCCAAATTTAAAGCAGACTTTTCTCAAGTGAATTGATGGGTGAGATTTATTTATTTGTTTAGTTTATTGTAGAGTTTGATGTGAAATGCTTGGTCACCAGCTCCATAGATTTTGTAGAGAGCCCTAAATATGATATAATAATACATATAATAGAAATACACTAAATTTTGGAAATGAAAATGGAATAAGTGAGGAACATTATCCAGAAGTATCAGAAACAGAATTTTAATTTATCATGCTCCTGTTGTTGTGTTATTGGTATCCAAAAAGCTCCAACACCCAGAAGCACGTAAGCAGAACAAAGCTCAACTTTTCTTTTAATTTGACATCCACAGAAAGATTTTTTTCAGTTTTTTTTTCAGTGGCTTGACTCTCATTTTGACTGAAGAAAGTTCTGTAAGTGTCGTTGATTAAGGCGCTTTCATTGCCACTGAGACGCTGACTTAAACATTTCACTTTGCTGTGTGTCATAAAGAATCTATGAATAACACAACAGGATGTTACCACCGGTGTGGTAAATGTGGGCAGTGCTTCACTTCGTTGTTTCTGGTGGAGAAAAAGTTCTTTAGCACTACACGAGAGGCTCGGTGTGTAATGTGATCATTGGATGCATATTGGTGCATTTTGTAATTCTTCCATCTTTTTGTTCATCTTTAATGAGCAGCTGATGTTTGATGATTTCGCATCAGTCTTTGTGAAGTGCAGTCTTGTGTTTACTCCTCTTAAGGGAAAAAACAGTGCGCTCTTCTATTTCCACAAACACCAATGCAGGTTGATTTTTGGATTGATGTCGTGTTCAAAGTAGATTTCCCTGGTTAACTTCATTTTAGTGATGCAGTTTTTTCTGTGTATGAGCTGCTGTGTGACAATGTGCCGTAGCTTTGTTGTCTTATTGGCTCCTCTCTCGCTGCTTGGCGGCCTTAGCGGGTGGAGGAGGAGTCTCTGATTAAGAACAGCAGTGCCTGTAAAGACTACCTGATCGAGGCCATGAAGTACCACCTGCTGCCGGCAGACCAGAGAGCTCTGATGAAGACTGCACGCACACGCATGAGGACTCCAGCCTGCTGTCCAAAGGTATTTACCCGCCACATACTAAGCCACAAACTCTCACTCTAAGAAAAAAAAACACTGCCTTACCAGCAGTTCTTGGCATAACTTCACTGCTGCTCCTCTGCTCAGGTGATGGTTGTGGTGGGAGGCCAAGCTCCCAAAGCCATCCGCAGTGTTGAGTGTTATGACTTTGAAGAGCAGCGATGGTACCAGGTGGCCGAACTCCCGACCAGGAGGTGCAGAGCGGGTAGGAAACTCTCAATAACAGCTTTGAGGAACGCTCGAGGTGGCTCCATCAGACTAAACTTATCTTTTCTTCCCCAAATATCAAGAATTAGTTAATTAAATAAGTTTAACACCTGGACCTTGCCCTCAAAGAGCCAATAAAGTGTAAATATCACTAGCAAACAGGTCCCATGATAAAGTACCAGAGGCAAATATGTAATATACTGCATCCATATAATAAATCTGTCATTGATAACATATCTAGTTCACTGTTGACCAATGTTCAGGCCCTCAGCTGGATTTTCCATTGGTGTAAGATATATTTCCCAGTGACTGACCACATGAACACAAAACACCTCATACAGTCACATATGAAAGTGAAGCAAACCTTGTCAATGCATTGTGACGTACTGAGTGTAGAAATACAGGCTACAAGCTGAGGCATCTTCAGACGTGTGCGCTCTCAGGTCAGCTCTTGGATTTCTTCAGATCCACTCCATTTGTGATCACAAGCCAACACCCATATTCTGAGGTGTCGCTGTGCGGTTTCAGTATCGTGGATATTTAAAGGTGATCTGGGTGTTGGTGGAAAAAGCAACAGCGTTTTGCCTCGCCCTCTGGTGGTACATCTCTGATTATCATGCACAGATAAGAAGAACTCACCAACAGGTTTGTTAGTTTGTTGTTATTACATCAGCCAACATGCCGATAAGGAGGAGGTGGAAGGTGGAGGAGCTACTTAGGTATTGGAATTAAGTAAAGGTAGCAATAGTGCGACGTAAAAACACTGAAAAAAGTCCTTCATTCACAAATTTTTCCTCAAGTAAAAGTATATGAAGCACCAAAAGTAAAAGTACTCATCCATCCATTTCAGAAGAGTGTATATATGTATTACCAGATTATAATTAGTGGTGCTGATGATCAGCAGACTGTTTGTGTGTTCAGCCGTGTTTCCTCTGTTGTTGCCTTCAGGTGTTGTGTACGTGGGCGGGTGTGTGTATGCGGTCGGTGGCTTTAACGGCTCTTTGCGCGTGCGGACGGTCGACTGTTACGACCCGATGATGGACAGATGGACGAGTGTGAGCAGCATGCAGGACCGCCGATCAACGCTCGGGGCCGCCGTGCTCAACGGGCTCCTGTACGCTGTGGGCGGCTTTGATGGCAGCACAGGTACAAATGTGTTGCTGTGACATCTTTTTTTTGTTAGATTGCAGTGATCAGTTTAAGACGCTGAGTGTGTGTGTGTGTGTGTGTGTTCGCAGGTCTGTCGACAATCGAGGCGTACAACGCGAAGACAGACGAGTGGTTCCACGTGTTACCCATGAGCACCCGACGAAGCAGTGTGGGAGTGGGTGTTGTCAATGGTGAATACAGCTCCCGGCTCAGCTGTACAGTTCGACAAAATAACAGAAACACCTTTTATAAACCATACAATAATCCTGCAACACACACAGTTTTAGAAAGAAAACAGTTTTTATTTTTAGATTATCATCTGCGTGGAAACCAGAGTTTGTAGCGACAGGAACTGGATAGAAAACAAATAAATGAATTACTGCACTGTTTTAGTGTGGTGGCGAATATAAAACACAGAAAAACAAACTTTAGTTAAAAAGAAGTTTACAGAAGTGAGTTACAGGAAGAGAAGAAGAAGGGGAAGAGACAAGAGGACAAGATAGAAAACAAGGAGAAATAAGTGTTTACCACCTAGAAAAAGTTGTGCAATCAAGAAAGAGCCAAATAGTTGAATCAAAACACTAAAAAGTATCACTAAAGTGCATCTGAACATTCAGAATTTTTCATTTCCTGCATGTCATTTTGGACTCAGGTCTTCCTACACACACCTCCCTCACTCTGAGCTCTTGTCTTTTCAGGGATCCTGTACGCAGTCGGAGGTTACGATGGAGCGACCAGGCAGTGTCTGAGTACGGTGGAGGCTTACAACCCTAAAAGCAACACGTGGAGCTACATCGCGGAGATGGGAACGAGGCGCAGTGGAGCAGGTGTGTCTGTGTGTGTGTGTGTGTGTGTGTAAAAACTGAAGCCAACAGAAAGAAGAAATCACTCTCATAGATTTATTAGTCAAAATAACAACAATTATACTGCTCTGTTGATGAAGTGGTGAGAAACTTTTTTTTTTCTTTCTCTGCATTGTCCCCCTCAGGCGTAGGTGTATTAAAAGGTTTACTGTATGCTGTGGGGGGTCACGACGGCCCGTTGGTGAGGAAGAGCTGTGAGGTTTACGATCCGGCCTCCAACAGCTGGCGACAGGTAGCTGACATGAACATGTGTCGACGTAACGCAGGTGAGAACAGACCGTCCATCCGCCGAGACATCCTCAGGTGTGAGACGTTGCTCTGTGACGTAATCCGCATCCTGCGCGTGTTCTCAGGTGTGTGCGCTGTAAACAATGTGCTGTACGTGGTGGGAGGAGACGACGGCAGCTGCAATTTGGCCTCTGTGGAGTTCTACAATCCGAACTCGGACAAGTGGACGCTACTGCCGACGTGCATGAGCACAGGGCGCAGTTATGCAGGTGTGTAAGAAGCACAGGTGCACGTTATTATGCTCGATAAGGTTCTTTGCTGCTAACTTGACTTGTTGCATCAAAACCGCAGCGAGAGGTAACATTTTCAAACGGCTGAGCTTCTGTTTGGACAGTAGTTAAGCATGTTTCATCAACATTTAGGAAAATCATATCTTTATCATGTGACATCTTGTTTGACACACCCGAACACTTTAGTTTGCTTCAGTGCTCGATGACAGTGAGGCAGATTGCTGGATTGCGCTTAAGATCAGTTTAATTGCATTGTGTGTGATTCTGATGAGATTTACTATGTAGTGATAAATAGTGGATCAGCAATGAAAGTTATTATAGTCAATCAATGTTGTGATTCTGATTTGAGAGTGTACGTGTGAGCAGTGCCAATGTAAAGTTTACATCTGGCCCTGTCAGTCATACTTTTTTGATGCTATTTGAAAAGTAAAAAAAAAGACATTTTGATGAGGATGCCTCCCTGTTGATCATTAAAGGAGTGTGAGCGAGTTCAGCATTTAAGCTCTCAGCTCCTCTCTGGTGGCCAAACTGTGTAATGACAGCTCTTTCTAAATGGCCTAAAAAATGTCAGTCTTATTTTACTTATGCACACTCCAATACTGTGCAGATATACAGCTTTTTATTTGATTTATTTTTTTTATAGTTTTGTTCTCACTGTTTACTTGTTTGTTTCTGCACAGAGATTTTATTGAATCCTTATTCATTTTGATTTAAGGGTACTTTTCACTGTTTTTTTTTTTTTTTTACTCCTGTGCTTGTGCAGCTTGCTACTGTACATGGACAGTTTCCCCTGAGCATCAATACAGTTTTATCTCATCCTAAGAAAGACAATATTATAGTGGGTAAATTATTTGTACTGCAATGGACATAAAACATTGTGCTTTGATTCTGTTTTCTGTTTTGTTATATCTCACAAATGATATAACTTGTAATGTGACAAACAAGCCTAATCTTTTTCTTTCTTCTTTTGAACTGCAGGTGTGACTGTGATCGACAAGCCCTTATGACTGCTCTTGACACCTGCCGCTGATTCGGAGCAGAACGTATTCTCCTGCTGAATACTGATCTTGGATCTGTCTATGATGCCAATGCTTCGATGTTGGGCAGCATTCGCACAGGCACTGACGAAAGATGAAGAAAATGACAAGATTGTTGTTGTTGAGGATGATGATGAAGATTTTTGCACTTACCTGAGCGCGGTGGGCTGTAACAAAATGGATGAGGGGACGGTTTGTCGAACCCGTGTTTTAATCCCCTCCCGGCAGGACTGCCGCGGCGACTGGACAAACCAGTTTGAAGCACCACTGTACGACTGCAGTGTCACTGAAACGCTACTGACATGAAGCTACTATAACTGCAAAGTTACTTTAACATTGGTAATGTTAACACGAACCAGCTCTGAGAGAGACCACTGATCTAATCTATGGGAGAGGGAGGCAGAGAAGGACCACACGGGACTGAAATCTTTGTTTCTCCTTCGTTTTTACCCTCCCAAATAAGTGTGCGTGTCCGAGTGTGAGTATCTGTGCGCGCACGCTTGCATTTAAAGGTGCTCCTTTGCTTGCACACGTGAGCATGTGTGTCTGTGCGCATCTCGAGTCTTTGTGCGGTGACGCCCGGTCCGACGCCGCATGAACGCACTCTGTCTGACCTCTGACTGGCTGTTCAAGAGTGCCTGAATATCAAAACACAACACAACCTGACCCGCACCTTCCCTCCCCTTCTCCTTCGTTATGCCTCGAGTACTGTTACCGGACGGAGCACAGCTGGACTCGGCCGGGTACAGAAACACATTTGGGAGCTGACTTTAGGTCGGCGTTGACACGCCGGTCACGTCAGCCCGGGCGAATTAAGAACAGCAGCTGCAGAAAATGTACATTTAAGAAAAAAAACAAAAAGAAAACAGACTTTCACAGGAATACGACTCCTCTGGCAAAAGGAGAAGCCTCGTTCATGTTGCCAAACGCAGTGGCAGACAGAAGGAGAAGCTGTTTGACATGAAAAAACAGTTGGATGTATCAGTGCTTTACTGTCACGTGGCAGCCATCTTTGCTGTGGTCGTAACCACCGACGACCACAGCAGCCTGCATGGTCCCAAACTCTAACCTCCTTTCCTTTCGACAGCACCCTCCTCTCCTTTGGTGTAGCAACCCTATTAACTACTGCGCACCCTGACGTACTATGAATGTGCCAATTTTAATATGTCTCTTTATTTCTGTCTCTCTTTACTACTTTACTAATCTGTTCTCTCTCTCTGGAAAGTGACCAAACCTACTCTTGAGTTTCTTTTTCTTCAGTCTCTCTCTCTTCCCTCTCCTCCTATATTGAAAACTGCTATAATAGTAACTGGTATCGCTGTTTCTTGTCAGTGTATTGAGGAATGTCACGTAGGCTAATGACTTTGAAAACGTTTCATTACTTGTTTTATATTATCATTAATAAATATGCTTCTTGTATTTAAAGCTGTGAAATGATATAATCTGTTTTTAAAACTTTGCCAAATCAGTAAAACATTGACATGGAAGTCGCCCTGTGTGATCTTTCAATCAAATTTGCCTGCTGTATTTTAAGTTGATCTAACTCTGTTTTCAGCCACCAGAATATAATAATTGAAGCTTCAGTAGAAGTACTGTGCATATGAACATTTTTCAGTTTTACATCCATTTCATGTTACTGTATACTTTTTCTCCACAACATTTATTTAACAAATATAGCTACTGAGTAGATGGAGATTTATATATTTTTCATACTTGCAATGTGTGATTACTATAAAATATGATAAACATACCCACTATTATATCATAACAACAATAATAATCATCATCATATTTTCTTATAGCACTTTTAAAACATAGTTACATACTTATGTAACATTGCCTTGTAGGCAATATACACATAAATACACACACTGTATACTGTGATGTGCACAGGTATAAACAAGAAGCAATAAACATATATATATATAAGTATAGTAAGTAACAGGGATGCATGTCATGTGAATGAATGCAGATATATTTCAGGTCAGCAAAAGGTATGAATAGGAAATACAACTTTATTCCCATTAAAACAGGTGTAAACACAAAAACATCAGTTCAATGGTGCCTTAAATTAATGTAATAGTATTTTACTGGTAAAAAGTTTATACCACAGTGTATTTATCTCAAAGCCTGTCCCACATTTCTGAAGTTGACATTTCACTTTGTTGTAACGTCAATTGAAGGCGGACGACACACACGCATGACTCAAAGTTTTTTCAACCACCCCATCTCATCCCTCACTCAGGCCGTGCGGCGCTGCGCAGGTTATGAAAGCGGAGCTCGCCTCTGATTGGCCGTCGCCGTGGAAACCTGCAGTCTCACTATCATCGCTCCACCCCGCGGACCAATCAGCGACGCCGCTCGGCCCCCTGACGTCAGTCTCCTCTCCTCTCGGCCAATCAGATCGTTCTATATGTGCGTACTTCATCCGGCCGGCCGCCTCTCGCTCAGGTAGACGGGAAGCGCCGCGCAAAGGTGAGAGTTTACCTTCTTGTGTGGTTAAAATGAACATTTATCTGCTTTTTTATAAGTTAATCAGCTGTTTGTGTGTTTGAGCGCGTTTGTTCTGCAGCTGTGAGTGTCTTTGCCTGTTGTTTTTGCCTTTAAATGCACGAACCAGCGGCGTGTTTACTGTAATGCTGCAGGTTTCTGTGTATAATTTATTAATTCAGCTATTTAGCCTCATGTAGAGAATGTTAATCAGCAATGTTGTGATCTAGTGCACCAAAGTAATTAGTTTCAAAGGAATATAGTCATGCAAAAACCAAACATGTCAGTCTAATCAATATTAACATTGGTATGCGGTCACGTTATGCTCTTTTGATTTGATTTGATTTGATTCAGTAGTAAAAGTACCAATATTACAGTGTTAAAAAAAACTCTGTTACATGCATAAATCATGCATTCAAAGTGTTAGTTAATTAAAAGTACAAATATCATCAACTTAAAAGTACCATAACATTGGATAATAACTATTGATGCAGTGGTGTACAAATATAAGTTATGTTACATCTGCTAAAATTTACTTTACAAGATAAATTTATATGTTTTTATCAATTTAGAAGTTGTGTTTGTGTTTTATGTCCATATAATCTTGCAGTGGTGGAACGATATGTTCACTCAAGTTACTTTATATGTGTTTCTACACCTTTACTATTTTATTCCACTGCATTTATTTGATTTTATTTGTTAGCAGCTAACAGTTACTTTACTTTTAATACTTAATAGACATAACAATATTTTTTCACTTTTACTTAAATTACAATTTGCATGCAGGACTGTTAAAACTGCTTTAATTAAATGACCTAAGTGCCTTTTACATTACAGTCTTTTTGTAGTATTTGTGTGTGCTTGTATTTAGTATTTGTAGCTTCACTGACTTCAGTCTGGGTGTTCAGTCTTCTCTCCAGACCCGCAGTCACCTCACGTTGTCCATCATGGCGGTGAACGGCTCGGCACACATCCTGAGCTCTGCCTACCTGGCGGTGGAGTACGTAGATGCAGCGCTGCCAGAAAACCCCTTCCAGCCCTCTCTGAAACACGCCTGGGGCTACATGCTGGACAACTACACCAAGTTCCAGATTGCCACCTGGGGATCGCTCATCGTCCACGAGTTCATCTACTTCCTGTTCTGCCTGCCCGGCTTCCTCTTCCAGTTCATGCCCTTCATGCAGAAATACAAGATCCAGCAGGTTTGTCTTTTTGCCTGTTATACTATTTTCAACGTCTAAAATGACATTACTCAAAATAGATCATTTATAATAATAGTGATCATTTTTGTGTGTGTGTGCAGGATAAGCCAGAGACCTGGGAGAAACAGTGGAGATGTTTCAAGATGCTGCTGTTCAACCACTTCTGCATCCAGCTGCCTTTGATCTGCGGGACTTATTACTTCACCGAGTTCTTCAACATCCCGTACGACTGGGACTCCATGCCACGCTGGTGAGTGGATGTACAAGGAAACACGCCTGAACACACGACAGTCAACGTGCAGCATTCAGAGAGAATCATTTTAGCAAGTGAAATGTTAAATCCATGATCGTGCTAGCTATGATAATGGTGGAAATGTGGTATAATAATAAAACTTATTGTCTTTCTTTTTAGAAAGTGTAGCTCTACATAGCCAAATAGATGACGTAGAGAGACAGAGAGAGAGAAAGGTCTTAAAAATGTTGTTATCAGCTGCTCTATAGATATTATATTAGTTGTAAATGTGTGTGAATGATTTTTATTGGATGTTGGAAACTGTTTTTGTGATCCATCAGTTAAACCTGCTGGTTGGGATAACTAATACTAGTAATTATAATAGGTGTGTTTTCCTTATAATGACCCACTATATTCGGCGTCCTCCGTCAGGCCGCTCATCCTGGCTCAGTGTTTCGGCTGTGCTGTTGTTGAGGATACCTGGCACTACTTCCTCCATCGCCTGCTGCATCACCGCAGGATCTACAAATACATCCACAAAGTCCACCACGAGTTCACCGTGAGTAAAACACACACGTACGATAAGATAGATAAACACAAACACGCCACTTTCTGGTTGATCTCTTTACCGAAGAGTTACTTATTAATCTGTGAAATACTGTAGCTCACACACGAAGAAAGAGACCACACACACACACACACACACACACACACACACACGTCTTCATAAGCCTCCCTGATGTCCCTCAGGCTCCGTTCGGCATGCAGGCAGAATACGCTCATCCTGCTGAGACTATCATCCTGGGAGCTGGTTTCTTCATCGGCATCATGATCTTCTGTAACCACGTGTTCTTCCTCTGGGCCTGGGTGTCCTTCCGCCTGCTGGAGACCATTGACGTCCACAGGTAGGACACATAAAAAAACATAGTTTGTTTTTGCTGCTTCCTTCCCTCCCTGTGAGACAGATGACTACTGTGATTATGAAGAGAGGACAGTATATAACATTGTCAGACAGCAGGAACAGAGCAGCAGTTACATCACTAGTTAAAATAAACAGTGAGATGATGGTAACATGAGAAACTGCACGTTTCTCGTCACACAAACTGCCTGTAATTAGCGAGGCCGAACACTAGAGGGCCACAGAGAACACCAGATGTTTCTATCATATCATCAGGTGACATACTTCTCTGTCTGCAGGTACTGTGAGCTTATGGTTATAATGCATTCATGTCTTGCATTTATATTTTCAGATTACTGAAAAACATTTGCACCGACTGACACTGACAGACTTGCAAAAGCACACAGAAATTAAGAGTCAGGATACACCAGATTAAAACTCATGGCCATAAACAATAGCACAAATACCAGCTCTTAAATGTTTAAAAAAATGTATACTTCTCTTTTCTTGACTTGTTTTATATTTCATGTCTTCATGTGCTTTTTTTTTTTACTAAAAAAAAAAAACACATCTTAAAGGAAAAAAATGTAACATTTAGTTGAAATGTTTTCATATTCCCCAGAAATATTATTTGATTTATACAAGTTTTATAGAAAACTTGTATAACTAAAAAGATTTAGAACAATACAATAAACGAGAAAGAGGTTAATTAAATAGATTTAATAAATACATTTCACCATTTCTCTAGACTTTTTCTTAATAGATATCACCATTTTCTCTTCATGCTCTCTAAATATTTAATTTTTTTGTCTTTTCATCCCTCTAAAGTAAAACGAAGCTTGTAACAAAAGTCTTTGCATCAAGAATGAATTTTATCTAACAGTGCAACAGTATTTACTACAAGAGGCCAAAGTCAGCAGCTGTTCTTGTTTGTGGGAACATACTCAATAAGGCAGAAAAAAACCTCTTGATATCCAACCACAATGCAGAAACATGAAGACAGAACCAAAATATCGTGTCCTATCTTCAGTGTCACTGCCGCAAAAGGATGATTTTCATCTCTTTGCCTTGTTTAATCAAAAATAGAAACTCATTTTCATTTTTTTCTTTCTTCTCTCCCTCTCAGCGGCTACGACATCCCTCTGAATCCGCTCCACCTCATCCCGTTCTACGCCGGCACCCGTTTCCACGACTTCCACCACATGAACTTCGTCGGGAACTACGCCTCCACCTTCACCTGGTGGGACAAGCTGCTGCAGACGGACAGCCAGTACAACAAGTACATGCTGAAACAGGGAGACAAGAAGGAGCAGTAGAGCGGTCGCACCTCTGTTTCGCTTCAGGAGGAGAGGCAGCGAGCTGTAGAGACACACAGCGAACACACACACACACAGTCTAACCTCTCCTCTCTGTACACTCACTGAAACACACACACACTCTCTAGAGTTGTACTTTAAATGAATCGGACTGCTCGTTGACTTCAGTCCGCCGCCTGTGCCTTCTTTTGCAAAACAAGTGTTGTTTCTGTCAACAGCTGCTGGCTGAATAAAAACCATCAACATCCTCATTTTCGATTTTGTCGCTTTGCTTGGTCACTGAATGAAATGAATCTTGTGAAACGCGTACGTTTACCTCTGAATGTCTGAGCACTTTAGCGCTTCCTCTTGTGTCAAACTGAGTCAGGATGACTTTGTGTTTTAGCTGCAGTTTTCGGCAGAAAACTGTTGAAACTCTGCGCCGACGATGTTTGACGCAAACCCGTGTAAAGTTTTTGATAGAAAGGGATCGGCTCAAATTGAACTTCCAGGTTGTTTGTTTAAGACTGTAAGAATAAATAATGTGTTGATTTTACAACAAGAATCCATGATAATGTTTTTTTCTGTTTTGTCATATAAGAATAAAGATACTTGGTTTCTGCAAGCAGTTTCTTTTTGGTTTTTTTGGACAGACAAAAAGAAACGTAAGACCTAAATAAATGCTAAAGCGTTAATGTGATATCAAGATGTCTATTATTTACACATCTATCCAATAATGGGGTCATTAACAGTTCAGGCTTTTATATTTGTATTTTACATTCACACCACAGATCGTCTCGTTGCCTTGTGTGTGTCTGTAGTCAGTGTTAGATGTGGGTGATTTCATGAGTGTAAACTGAAGGTCCCTCCATCTCCTCTCTGCTGCACTGTGGACACACCCCTGCTGCCTCCTCCAGCTCATCTACAGCTGCGACAAGTCAGCCAGCTGCAGCAGCTACCAGACAGGAAGTGAGGCAGTTTGCACACAAAGGACCAAAACTTAGTCAGTGAACACACATAAATGAACAGACACACAGAATATAATGAAAGATTAAATGCATCGAAAACAGTGATTTGTTTTCCACCAGCAGAATTGAACGTATGGAGAATAATTTTTAATAAGCTGCGTTTTTTATGAGAAAAATACTTAAATAAATGATAATGTTATAATCAGAAAAGGTGAGTTTCTTGTCTATAAATCTAATACTTAAGCTATAAATATATTTTAGTGCACATAATATTGTTGCACCAAAATTTATATCACCATAAAATGTTGTCACAGTCTTTTTTGTATAAACTGTGATAAACATTTTAAAAACCTCATTTAAGCAAATATTTACTCACTCTCTTTTCAATAATAATTCAATATTGAACAAATAAAGAAAAGACTGAAACTACTGAATGTGG
Source organism: Amniataba percoides (assembly GCA_037176925.1). Taxonomy (NCBI): domain Eukaryota; kingdom Metazoa; phylum Chordata; class Actinopteri; order Centrarchiformes; family Terapontidae; genus Amniataba; species Amniataba percoides. Next base: position 21,770,899 of record JBAJHX010000051.1, on the reverse strand, counting down.
TTCAAATGTGAAATATAAGAAATTGTGTTGTTAGTTGAGATGAGAAATATTTTTCTTCTTGTTTTCACAATCACACAGCTTACTGCAGTTTTAATGCAATTTTATTTCATTTCAGCAGTTTCCATTTTTGTCTCAAAGGAGCCATTTTACTGTCAAAAAGTGCCGTTGCTATAGTGACATAAACTGGACAAGAAGCAGGGCTAAATAATAATCCATAATACTAAGATGAAAAAAATATTATGTCACCTTTCGTCATATTTTATTTTATTTGCAGTGAAAAGACCCATTCAGATATGAGCATATGGGATTTTTTTAAAAGAAAAAAATGTAAAAGAAAATCCTTTTTTTTTCATTTAAGACGGAACAAAAAAAAAAGGTCTTTATTTTGAAAATGATGCCCGGATGTTGAAATCCTGCGTGGGGCTTGACTGTGGAGCTGCTCAGGTAGGACGGCGCATCACGCACAGAGAGAGAGAGAGAGAGAGAGAGAGAGAGGGAGATATTTATAGCCTGGAGCGAGGCTGCAGCACAGAGATAAGGTTTGGGAGCCGCAGCAGCAGGAAGGCGCACAGACAGGCTGGAATAAAAGTGAGAAAAATGAGACGGCTCCTTGCGGCGCTCCTTCTCTGCGGGGCCCTGGCGGCCGTGGCGCGCTCGGACGGGGAGATCTCCTTCGAGTATCACCGCTACGAGGAGCTGCGGAAGGCGCTGGTGTCGGTGTGGCTGCAGTGTCCCACCATCAGCCGCATCTACACGGTGGGAGAGAGCTTCGAGGGCCGCGAGCTGCTGGTGCTGGAGATGTCCGACAACCCCGGGACGCACGAGCCGGGTCAGTGCGGAGACCGTGGTGCACGCACACACACACACACACACACACGCACACACACACACCAGCTCCATCCCTTTGCACCTCCATCCTCCTCTCTTCCATCGCAGCGGGGGCTCATCCATCGCGCGCATCACGACGCACTATTGCGCATTCGAGGCTCATTGTTTGTTTGTTTTTTTGGGTGGGGGTTTGTTTATGTGGTGGTGTAAGGGGCTGAAGGTGGTTGGGGTGGGATGTGTGTGTGTGTGTGTGTGTGCAGCAGCAGGAGGTGGAGCGCAGGTGTGTGCGGCCCTGCTGTATCACCTCAGAGGAGCCTGGATGATGGATGGTGGGATCAGCCGCCATTTTGCTGGCTGATAAAGATCTCTTCGTGCTGATCCTCATTCTGATAAGAAAAAACAACAAAAAACAACACCCTCACCCCTGATAATGAAATATATATATAATATATGTATATAAAAATGAGGCGCCACTGCTGCGTTTTGATCCACCTCCTCCAGTCAGAGGCAGATGTGTGTTGGAGGGGGAAAGAATTCAGAGGAGGCTGAATATTAAATGAAGTCTTGAACAGGGAGGTCGTGATGTTCCTCTGTAGGCTCCTCCATGCTGGACTGAGCAGAGGAAGTGAGTTTGAGGGGCAGTTTGGAGACCTGGACTCACCCAAAACCACTGCTGCTTTCACATGTAGTGTTCATTTTTTACACACAGTCACATCTGAATAGAGGACATTATGTGTATTATCGTGCATTATCACATTAAGGTCCATTATATCGCCTTAAAATGCATCTGATTTGATTCCTAATGTGGGCTCAGCATGAAACGCTCGTTTCTACGCCGCTCAGAGGAAGATGTGGGCTTCAGAGGATTTTTTGGAAATGGAGGATGGGCCTGAAATTTCTTCAGCTGGAGACAAAGGTTCCTTTAGTTTTTGCCTTTTATGCTTTATTTCAGGCTGGAATCAAACCATACAGTATTACATATGATTATATAATCTCCCAGCTATATTTAGATTTTATTTTTAATGTCAGAAATGTAATCCTGTCTCCACCTTTATAAAGGCTGGTCTGACCGGACACAATGATGGAAACAAGCCCAAGAGTTTGTTGTTCAGTCCAAGACAAAGTTAGACGTGATATTTCTTTATAAATATGCTCCAATTTTTTAAGTAAAGCAGATTTTCTCCAGTGATCATTTTAAGCACTTCATCTAAACTGCACTTTACATTAATGTTTATAAAAAAAAGGTCTCTCTCTGTGCCCCTGATATAAAGAGGACACAGTGTTTGTACCTTGAGCAATCATGCAATGTTAGTGGATTAACCTAAAGAACGTCTGGGGACAAGATTTTGTCCGACTCTGAACAGGAGATTTAACAGGAAGTGATTAATTTCGCCCAAGTAATCCAGAAACAGAGCCGTCGAAAGACAACAAACCCTCGTCTGTAATTACTGTATGTACTGTTCACAGTCCGGTTTGTGGTGTTTCGACTGTACCTCTCATGTAGGATTTTTTTTTTGTGTTGTTGTAAAGGTGTATTTTCTTCTCTTGGGTGTATCCGTGCGGTCTGGACGGCGCACCACAGGGTCGGTGTGTTTTGCAGCTTGCATGGTCGTACAGTCTAATGACCGCATGTACGCACTAAATAAGCCCGTAATAGTCTGGTGGGTGTGCGCAGGCATGAGTCACAGTAGCGATGTGGAGCCCTTATTACTACCAGATGAGTTTCCAAGCCGCTGCCTCACCAAGAGGGGCAGAACCCCCCCATCCTCCTTTCTGCTGAGCAAAACACCCACAGCAGGAGAGGAGAGGAGAGCGGGGGAGAGGAGCTCCAGAGAGTGACAGGGAGGAAGACAAGAAGAGTCACATCCACAAAGAGTGGGAACATTTTAAAGCTTCCCTTTAAGGCGCCCTACCAATATTTTATCTGACCCCTGCAACGTGTTGAAACTCCAAGGTGGAGCCGAAATAGCAGTTGCCGGGGCAGCAGATCGGCTTAGTGCACTGAGCTGACTGGCGGCTCGTGGTTGGCTGGCTGGCCGTCCTGAGCTCATGCATCTGTCAGTAAGCAGCCATCTGTCATACACTGCGGCACAGGAAGTGCCTATAGCCCACACAGTAAACAGGCTGGTTACATATTAATATACAGTGCATGCAGTGGTGGATGGGGGGGGCACAGTGGTGGGAGGTAACTCAGTAGTAGTGATGCTCTTAAAGCGGCAATGGTTGGATCACATGAGTATTTGTGTATATGACAGAACGATGTTAGTCCACAACAATGCAGCTGCCCTCAGCTTTATGTGTTTTAACTCCTCCCCGATCGCAGCTCAAAGTGAAAGAATAATCAGATACCACAGGATGAGAGGACATATTCTTTTAAAAGGCAAAATCAAAGGTATCAGTAAATAGCCTCGGACTCCTAAGAGTTAATGGAGCCTTGAAATTATGTTTTGGTGTAAGGGCCCATAAATATCATATATTGTGTAGGCTCACTCTTACAGCTCTCTACAACCCTGCACAAAGACTGGAGACTGGAAACAACGAGCCTCCAACGCCCACCAGTGTCTGCTCACTCTCACTGTTAATAACACTGCAGGGTGCAAACCGGTTTGTTGGACTATTTCTTATTTATGTGACGAGGTGTAGGAACTAACTAGTCTCTGCTGTTTGCCAGGCAACTGCTCAGAGTGAAGGAATAGTCTGACACATAAACCCTCTATAAAAGGATGATTTTTTGTTTTTACGATGCTCGAAACATTGTGTTTTAGTCACATTTTGACAGAGCCGAGCCAGCTGTTCCCCTTTGTTTCCTGTTTTTGTGCTAAGCTTAGCTAAATGCAGCCAGCATCATATTTATCATACAGACCAGTGCGAGTCTTTAACTCTCTGCCATAAAGCAAAAAAGCATATTTCTTAAAATGTTTTGCTTTAAGTGTATTTCTGTGATAGATAAGTTTTCATATGGTCCTTTACACTTACACTGCATTATTTTTCTAAAGGGAATCTAGTACTTTTTATGTCTAAGCATCAATTTAATGGCTGCAGATCACATTTTACATTGATGAGCTACAGTTCAACAGTATTTAAAGTAGTTCAAACGTACACACTGACACATCTGTAATATAATTTATAATAATAATAAACTGTGGCCATGTTTTAGTTTTTACAGTGTGCCATTAATACTTTTACTCAGGTAAAGGATTTGAATACTTCTTTCAGCACTACACATCATTCATTTTAAGGGGGTGTCTACGTCTGGCAGCTGGGTTGTGTTTGAGTGTACAAGAGCTGAAAACAGGGGGCTCTCCTCAGTGAAATGAGCTCTGGCTAAACTCTTCTGACTCGCATGTCTGGAACTATTTACAGGGCCTCTGGTGTGAGGAGAAACTCTATCTTGTAATGGGTTTGGCTTTGTCCGAGGGTAAAAAAAAAAAAAAAAAAAAAAAAATCATGTCAAAATGAGGCTCTGCTTCATCCAATACGCTGCAGACCATCTCATGTTTTATCAGACGACAGAGGAAGTGTGTTAATCCCCAGTGAGCACGCACACAGATGCACGGTTCAAACGCACGTGAATATCAAATAACACATGTTGAATATAGACTGAAACACAGGTAGACGAAGATTTAATACAGCACGTCGTAAAGGAGGAGAAAGGAGAGAGAGGAGTGCGTTATTTGGACTTTTTAGCTACGAAGAGCCTCCTCGAGCGAGAGATAGCGAAAACAGCTGAGGGGAAGGAGGAGCTGATGACAAACGCGGATGAAAAAGGAAAGAATGATGATTGAGAAAACGGCATCTGTAACAGGAGCAGAAGAGTGACAAGGGAGTAGAAAGAGGGGTGGGCCAAAGAATGTAGAGAGGGAATAAGGGAGAGCCAGAGACGGAAAGAGGATGAGAGGAAGGCCAAGGCATCAGTCAGAGGTCATTTATTATACATCAGACGCCTGCATGCACCCTCGTCCTTTCTGCTCTGACTACTACTGCCTCTTCTTCATCCTCTTTGTCTCGTTTTGCCCCTGCTAAGCCTCCATCCTGCGCTTTTTCTATTTCTCTCTTTCTTTCCTCAGTTCCTCTTGATTTTCATCACTATTTGCTGTTGTCTGCATCTCAATGTGCTGCGTGACGTCGCTTGATGTCACGCTGGGTGTCGGCCCACCTCCTTTCACAGTCTCTGCTACTTTCAGCTCTTTCATGTCTTTTTAAAGAAGCTTAAACATGTTTGTTCTGTCCACTACCTGTCCCACGTCTAAGAGCAAAATATGTAGATATATATAGATTTACTAGCTCACTGAATGGTAGGATTTAAAACACTCAAAGCACATTATAAAACAACATGTATCATTTTCTTGTCTATAATTTCAACAACTACAGCTCAGAAAAATTCAGTATTTCAGAGTTCAGTATCTTTTCAAGTGTTTTGCAGACAAAACATTTAGAGGGGTGCTTTTTTTTACCATTTATTTTACTTGACTTTAACTTAAACTCTTATGTGATCCAACATATTTGCATGTTTGTAGCTGTGTTTGCACTCTGACTCTGCTCTGCCTGTTTCTGTCATATCAGATGACAGAGCTGGCAGTCATTCAGAGCCTGTGAGTGAGTGCACGCGACAGACAGACAGACAGATGCAGAGTGAGAGTGTGTTTACCCAGCCTCCGACGATGTTGATTTGTCTCCCTAAGCACCTGCCCCTGTCAGGGTTGCCACGACGACTGAGAGCCCTCTAATGCGGTGCTTCCTTAATGACGCCGCGGCAGCAGTCATTATTACGTAGTCACCTAGGAGACCGTATTGATCACCTGCCAGACACTTGTGATGATTTCTGACAAAGCACAGGATGATGCAGTGGTTTTTGTTCGCGTCCGATGCGTTTTATCGACCTGCGAGGAGCAAACATCACCTGGAGTTTATGTGAGGAGGCTTTTTTGAGAGGATCCAAAAGGCACATGTGTTTTTTCCATGTGAAAAGTATTAAAGAAACAAGGAAAAGAAGAAGTTTATGTGAACAAAAATCAGGATATCAGAAAGCTGATTAATTTAGTGACAAAAAAGAATGAAATGTTTATTTTTTCCAGCTCAGCTCCAGCCTATGCTGTGTGAAGATTAGTTTGTTTTCTAAGTTTCATAACACTGCAAACTGAATATATTTGGGTTTCAGACTGTTAGACAAAACAAGTCATCACTTTGGCCCCTGGGAAACTAAGCTAACTGTGATTTTTTTTGCATAAAGAGGACTTTGAAGTTCAGATAATTGGATCATGAATTTTTTTAGAGCTTTGAATAATTAAGCGCGCAGGCGACCCCTCATTTTCCTTTGTAACCCAGTTTGGGTTGGATGTGGACTCTTTCATGCGTTTACCACATTCATCTGTGAACTTTGTTGCTAAAAAGGCAAAGGGGAATAGTTATATATTTCAAAAGCGAGCTGTACAAAAAGTCTCATGTATCCATATGTGAAGTTATTGCATGTCAAATGGTGTTTCACATGTTAACGTGCGCTTTTTCTTTTTGCTTTGAGCGTGCGGTTACGTGAGCGCACGCGAGACCGAAAGCTCAGCGAGGGACAGACAGTTTGACAGAGAGGAGTAATAAATTGAGAGAAAAATGGAGGGGACACAGGCGGCCTCGAGAAGGGAAAGAACATTTTGATTTGTTCCACCCACGCAGTGATGCAGCGCGCCTGCCACAGTGAAAAAATGCATCGTCTAGATAACAATGTGTGTGTGTGTGTAAAAAGAGTAAACAGAGCTGCTATGTAAGAGTGAATTAGCGAAAATGATAAATAACGATATAAATAGAAAATAATTTATACAGTGAATTATGATTTTTGCCTTCTTCTCGCCTGCCCTGCTCCTGCACATTCCCGAAAACTCACCCAAATACACATTACCGAGCGAAGGTCTCCAGATACTGAGCATCTGTGCAATAGCTTGAATCATAGTAACTCATTTAGGCAGAGTTCAACTTCAAAGTGTGTGTGTGAACGTGTGAGTGCATGTGTTTGACAGCTCTGTCGGGCCTCTGAAGCCTGTAAAAACCATTCACTAATGTCAGGACAGAAAGAGTTAATTGTAGTCTTGAAATCATTAGTAGCAACTCGGTGAGGAACCAGATTTGAGCGTTTAAAAATAACCTGACTACCAGATGTGTGCTGGGCGGCGTGTGTGTGTGCGTGTTACACTCAGATAGATCTACTGAAGTGTACTTAAAAGACACGAATGTGAAAATATTGAGAGTTGCGCATTTATTTTTAATACCATATATAAGCTAGAAAAATGAATTTTAATGATGTGAAAAGCATGAAAAGGAGGGAAAGGGATCCCTGAGAACAGTCAAATTGGCGTAGATGTAAAAAAAAAGAAAAGCAGTAAAAGCACACATAAAAAGCCCCCAATGAAAACGGGACCCCTGCTGAAACCTGGCTTCAAACACACACACACACACACACACACACACTCCTCACCATCTGCCCATCTTGAACTACATTTCATAACTCGTAACTGATGTCAACAAAAGCCTTTTTTTCTCCTCTCGCTGCTCAGAAAGCTGCTAATCTCTAGTTTGCAGTAGTGATTATAATATTCTAAGTCATCCTCTTTTGTCAGACTGTTGAAGGGTTTTTATTGCTCCTTATTACCACTCATCTTTATTGCTTGCCGGTGTGTGTTTTCATAAGTATATGAAGAGCTTTAGAGAAGAGATGGAGCGCCCAATTAGTGTATTAAACAGATGGTCGGTTGTTCACGCAGCTTCACAGAGTGTATAAATAGTTCTCAGACAGAAAACTAATATCTCCTGTGATAAAAAGAAGCAAAGAAAGGAGAGGTAAAGTAGTCTAGTCGTGTTTTTATTCACTGTGACCAGAATCAGCTTTACCAGCCAAGTACACACACACACAAATAAAGAAGCCCCATTTTAAGTTACTCTCAAGTTATTTAGATACTGAACAATTTATGGATAGAAATAAACATACAGCTCAAACCGGTGACAACAAAGCTGAACAAAGACAGGTAGAAATAAACAGGAAATAAGGCTAGAATAATAATAAGAGCAGTTGTCTTTTGGCAAATAAAAGCGCATTTTGCTTGAGAACAAACCTCACACATTTTATTCAAATGTGGCACCATCTTGCACCACCTATCACACACAAGTGTTTCCTAGTCGCCCTTTTCATATTTAAACTGTCTGAAAGCCACTGTTTGTCCCTCTATGTGAATCATAAATGCTGAAATACTGCAAGTACTTTAGTGCTGAAATAGCGTATGTCACATGTGAAAGCATGTATATCATGTGTGGGAAGTGACAGCACGAATGATGACTCACTGATTACAAGCTACGCTACAAACAGCATGAGCTTTAAGAAAATGTCACAACAACCCCTGAGGATCCTAAATGTCGCGTCCTGGAGTCAGACTGTCACGTAGTCGAATCTGGTCTCAGACCTGTCAGTCCAGCAGCCTGCTCTCCAACGACCTGTGACAGTTTCACTCAGTAATCCAGTCGTTATTGTCCAAATGGAGTTCTGGCCTGCGATGGTTAATTCTGTTTAACCTTTGGGCCGATGAGTCAGTGTGTTTGTCACTGCCGGACTGTGCAGATCCAGTTTTTTTTTTTTATCCAAGGACGCGTGTGTGTATGTGTGTGTCCGGGGTAACCTCCGTAACAAATGGAAATGCTTTATCAGTGACCTTTTCTCGCTCAAAAGATATGACGGTAATGTTTGTTTCCGTGACTACTGCCAAAAATAGCTTCTTCTTACATAAATTGTATTGTCATTATAATATTTCTCTCTCTCTCTCTCTCTCTCTCTCTCTCTTGCTCTCGCTCTGGGCCGGAAACACGGTGTACAGATGAAAGCTGAATACGAAATGAAGAATAATTGTTCCGTCTGTGACGCAGTAACGGTCCTTTTGTTCCCCGCAGGTGAGCCTGAGTTTAAGTACATCGCCAACATGCACGGAAACGAGGCCGTGGGCAGAGAGCTGCTCATCTACTTGGCCCAGTACCTGTGCAACCAGTACCAGCAGGGCAACGAGACCATCATCGATCTCATCCACAACACCCGCATCCACCTCATGCCGTCCATGAACCCGGACGGCTTCGAGAAGGCCGCCTCCCAGGTGATGACACCGCACGACACCGTGTGTACACAAACCTGATCCGAGGATTTACCAGCAGACACCAGATTAAGCTTAGTGAGATCCAAACACTGACTTTAAACGCTGGTTTGGAAATCACACTTACTCAGCAGAGAACAGTAATTATTAAAGCTCCAGACGCTTCACATCACGCCTGCGCACGTTTTAATGTCATCTCCTGTTTCCCGCTCAGCCTGGAGAGATCAAGGACTGGTTCGTGGGCCGAAGCAATGCGCAGGGGGTGGACCTGAACCGCAACTTCCCCGATCTGGACCGCATCGTCTACATCAACGAGCGGGAGGGTGGAGCCAACAACCACCTGCTGCAGAACATGAAGAAGGCTGTGGATGAGAACACCAAGGTACGCCGACTGACTCAGATACAGACAGTCTGATACTGTGTTTTTTGTCAACAAATCCCATTTTAAAAACACCAAAACACTGTCACAAAATGTCCTTCAAACATGAGTAAATAGTGCATTTGTCAGAAACTATTTCTAGCTCTATATCTCCAAAGCGAACTGTAATGAACCCACAGAAAAGCACCAGAATCTGCAGCTTTATGGAGCTTCATAGCAACTTGCAGCTCACTGTTTAACCGTTTGACTGCAACTTTACTGTTTTGGTTCACTCTCAATATCTCTAAAACGTCATTATTTTGCCTGCAGCAGGCAGCAGTTTTCAGGAGAAAAAGCTCTTAAAATCCACCATACTCTACCTGCTCAGCGCCAAACAGCAGCGAGCAACTAACATTACATTAGTTAGTTAACATTATTTTGGTAGAGACCAAAACGGAGCCAAAAAAGACTCATTTTTGGAAATATTACCACAGGATCTGAAAAAAGAATAAAAATGACTGATAAGGGTGCTCTGTAGCTGTTGAATGTGTAATAAACCTGTTTTTGCTAACATGACTTGTCAGTGTTGTCTTGTTTCTGTCTTGAAGTTTAAAATAAACTTCAGATGTTCAGCGAAGGAGGAAGGAACATGTCACCCAAAGTGCTTTAATAGTCTTTGGCAACAGCGGAGCTCTGCGGCACAGAGGAATAAATTACAACAGGCTTTTCAGCCTTTACTTGTCAACAGGATTAATTCATTGTTGCTTTTGGTCGTTTCCTGGGATTTGTCTCGGGGAAGATATAGAATATAAAATATATATCACCGGACGCACCCTCGAATGCTTTAAAAGACATCTGGTGTGTGGGTAGGTAATATAACGGAGACGACGTTTCACACAGAGAAATGCCTCTGACTTGTTTGCAGGTGAATCTTTAAATATCTGCAATTTATGACTTTTCTTTTCTCTGCAGCTGGCTCCAGAGACCAAAGCAGTGATCCACTGGATCATGGATATCCCTTTTGTCCTCTCAGCTAACCTGCACGGTGGAGACGTGGTGGCCAACTACCCATATGATGAGACCCGCACTGGTACATAAACACATCTGTGCCTTCTTTCCTGTTTGGGTTGTTAAAGTGTATGTAAATGCTCCGCTGCTCTATATGAAAATGTTCCTGCAGATTTTATTAGACGCAAAAGTGAAAAAAAACAATCACTTTATTAGTTTTTCCTCAATGTCGTAACTTAGATCAAATGGAAAAAGTTTATATCTTCGGCTTCCCGCACATTATTACGGGAAGTAACTGGAAGTAAACAAAATGTGTTTACACACTTTTAATGTGATGCAGATGCAGGTGCTCAGTTAATGTTTCATCACGGCGAGCGGCTGTCTAAACATCGTGCGTGATTGTTTGCGACCTTCCCTCTCATTTTCACTCAAAAGGCTCCACCCATGAGTACAGCGCCAGCCCGGATGATGTGATCTTCAAGTCTCTGGCAAAGGCCTACTCCATTTACAACCCGGTCATGTCCGACCCCCAGCGGCCCCCCTGCCGCAAGAACGACGACGACTCCAGCTTCAAAGACGGCATCACTAACGGAGGGGCCTGGTACAGCGTGCCCGGAGGTGAGAGCAAACTAGCTCCCAATATGTTTCATTTGAATTATTTGCATGTAAAGAGACTTTTTAATGTTTAAACTGGATCAGATTAGGATATCTGAGTTACTGTAAACTGTATATATGGAGCAGATTTAAGATCCTGACCGTGCAATTGCAGCATCCTCAGTTTGAATCTGTGCAGGGATCCTTGCATGTATATCTCTGTCCTTCATTTCATGTTAACACTCTAGATATAACTAGATAATTGTCCCAGAAATATTTGTATACAAGCTGAAACAGCAGCCATATATAACTAATGTGCCTGAAAAGCTTTTATTTGAACAAATTCAAGCCCATTACAGCCCTCAAAACCAAACAGTTCGGACTGGCAAAATGTCTCCTTCCTGCTTCCTTCCCTCATTAATGCCACCACCGCTCTCTTCCTAACGTATTTGTTTTTAACGGACCCGTCACAGGGATGCAGGATTTCAACTACCTCAGCAGCAACTGCTTCGAGATCACTCTGGAGCTCAGCTGTGACAAGTTCCCCAACGAGGACACGCTGAAGAGCTACTGGGAGCAGAACCGCAACTCGCTGGTCAACTACATCGAGCAGGTGGGCGGCACAGGGGGGCTAAAGATACTCAGAGACACTCTCTCTGTTCATTGGTGACTTTTTGGTGATATGGTGTGGAATCTGGTATCTATGAATGCTTATGAAGTGATTAAAAAAATCATCTTTTGATAAAGTGAAAACCAAATTAACAGGCTCTGTCTCAAGTGAGTAAAACCTGAGTGGTTTTATTTTAACTGGGAAATTAAAACTCGTATGATGATGTGTGGCCGAGATGTCCTTATACACACTGTGTATAGTGGTAAATCAAGCTGTTTGTAAGGCCTAAATAAACCCTGTGACTCAAGATGCATTCAGCTTAGTTTTAGTTAATGTTGAGGACATCATGCTAGAAAGAAAAGCAGCGTTGACCGTTGGCTGGTTGTTGGGACATAAACCTTTATCTCTCAGTGTCAAAGTCACAACCGTCAACCCAGACCTCTGAAGTTTTGCAGTGGTATGACCACACACTTCCACATTTAGGCATTCAGAAAGGACAGTCACTGTTAGCATGATCTCAAGGGGTCCCTCGATGGGGAAGCTTAACTTTGTATGTGTAGAAGAAATCATTCACCTTTCATGAAATGTACAGCCAAGTAAAAAATCACTACGCCATTTACATCAAACCACACACAGATATTTTTTCCTCTTTCATTGAACCAAGCCCTAATTATGCTTCTTCTTCTGTGTCTGTGTGTCTGTGTGTGTGTGTGTGTGTCTGTGTGTGTGTGTGTGTGTGTGTGTTTGTAGGTTCACCGTGGTGTTAAGGGCTTCGTGCGTGACCTGCAGGGCAACCCCGTCTCCAACGCCACCATCTCTGTGGAGGGCATCGACCATGACATCACCACAGGTATCCGATGCAAATTCCCACAATCCTGACAATCCAACACACACTCCATTACACACACACACACACACACAAAATGACAGGAAGTGCAATGTGTGAAATGTGATGACAAAGTGTTGTTCTGCCATCTGGTGGACAAACGTGGTACTGAGCCCTGAATTTTATTTGCACCTGCTCGTCGTATTACAGCGATAGTAACAGGTCCTCTGTGTGTAGAATCTATTAGCTGCTCTATCTGTTGCTTTGTGTTCACAAGAAAATCTATATTTTTACAGCCAAAGATGGGGACTACTGGCGCCTTTTGGCTCCAGGAAACTACAAAGTGGCAGCTTCTGCCCCTGGATACCTGACCGTCATCAAGAAGGTGGCTGTTCCCTACAGCCCTGCAACCAGGGTAAGACTCAGACAAACTACCAACAAACAGCTGCCCCTCATTCACTGTGTGCTCTCTTTATGAATTAAATAGCATGCGGATGACCCGACACTGTTGAGTGATGATATTTTGGTGACATTTTACAACTATCCTTGAATCGAATCATTCAAAATATTCTTTGAGATTTTGATCTAATAAGAAACTATAACTTGCTCACCCTAATCAGGCACCTCTAGCAGTGAAGTTTCTGTATATTTGACTGATGCTCACACTGTAGAAAAGAATTTAACAAATGTAAAAATAGTATATAAAAACATTCAAGTGTCCTGTTATGATATTATACCTCATTTACCTCGTGGGTTTCTTCACTAGGGAGGTATAAATGCAAGACATTAAAATTCAGTCCCTTAAATCAACATTTTGCTCCTTTATTGACTTTTTTTGCCAACAAAACCCACGAAAATTACTGTGCTTTTAGAAAAATATGTATTTGTGACCCATTTTTGGGGGGCTGGGAAACAACCAATTACAGACAGATTAGTGCATTGATGGTCTTTTCATGGCATTGTAATAATAAAAAGATAAGAGTAAGATAAGATAAGAAAAATAAAATAATCCAGCCTTTGTTGAGACAGTCATATGCCAAGATCTGTAAAATTTCTCTATATTTTTTAACCACTGATTTTCCTCCATGCCGCTCTCTTTGTATCTCAGGTGGACTTTGAGCTGGAGTCTCTGATGGAGAGGAAGGAGGAGGAGCGGGAGGAGCTGATGGACTGGTGGAAGATGATGTCAGAGACACTGAACTTCTGAGGCGTTTGTCAGGCCGATGGCCCGCACATCGATGTAATATATTCAAACAGTCTGTGTGCCCGTCCACTCTGAAAAGAATATATTGTCTCTCATTTGTTTTCTTCTCTTCTGTTCGTTATTATTTTAATGGATTATATCGTTTGTTAATGTAATGGTTTGCCTCATGCTCCTGTTGAATATCCTGCAGACACGCAAGCGTTCGCCGACGGACACGGGAGGATTTTTGCAGGTTGTTTGGTGTGAGATGTTGATTTCTGTGGTATTGTGTTCTTTATTGTACACGTGATTGGTAACCATGGCACCCATCTATATAACCAACGAGTGACTGAGTAATACTGTATGTAAAAGAGAGCTGTTTACATCATTACCACGTGGCTCTGCCCATAATAATTTGTCTTTTTTCATGTGTTAAATGTCTCTGTTTCTCCAGGCTTTAGTACAAACACAAACACACGACGCTCTGTGCACACACACAAAAAAACACACCTTTTCAATTCCCAGTACACTTACACTCTCTCTCTCTCTCTCTCTCTCTCTCTCTCTCTCTCTCTCTTCTTTCTCTGTTTCTTTCCCGTCTATAGCGCTATGGTTTTGAGATATTCAGGGACATTAAAAACACTGTAAAAAAAAATCACTGTAAACATAATATTGTAAACAATCTACATACAGGCAACTTCACATCCCTGTATCTTATTGATGTTGAGATTTTTTCTTTTTTTTTAAAACTGACTGCAGCACAGCTTTGATTTTAGCACAAGATAAATGGTTAATAATATATACTGTATTTATGAACTAGGTATAGTAAAGAAATATGTGGTTTTTGTAACTAAAAATCAAAGAAAAAATGAGGCCGTGACACCTATGAATCTGTCCACGTCAGTCCACCCAAAGCCATTCCTTCGTATGTGCACTACACAGGGAATACTATGGTACATAAGGAGCTGCGGTGCGTGCAGAGATTGTTTTTCAAGGATAAATTAACACTAATCTTCTGAGCTGACCGTGTGGACGCAGTTCATCTGGTTTGAGTCCACACGTGGAATTTATTGAATGTATAGCTATAGAAACAGTTACAAATGTAAAGAATGAACCGATCAATAAAACTCCCCTCTTTATGTTGTCAAAGTGCCGTCTCGTTGCCTTTTTTTCAGCTCGCTCGGGTGAAAGTGGCCTCTCCAGACGCAAACCTGGGAGTCCTTTATGTGTTAATTGGAGTATTGCACCTTTTAATGAGGCTGAATGCTGCACGCTGGTGAGGAAATGAGGAAAAGGCCCTGTAGGAGCTCAAAAACAGCTCTTTGCCTCCTGTATCTATAAAGAGGCATTATATGAGACCTAAATAAATCTGAATTTGGGAAACATTTGCTTCTTTGTGATGAAATGGGTTGAGTCACTGCCGCCTACAGTTCAAACTGTGTGTTGCACAATTAAACATTTAGGATCCTTCTGTTTGAGAGTTTATTGTTGTCTTGGGTCGGGTTGCAAGTGAAATAAAGTTTTTTCAAATGCATCTGTGACAAGAAATACATTATTATATTCTTATGAATTAGAATTATTAAGAATTACAAAGGAACAGAAGAGGGCATGATGAGTTTGTGTTTATTTAACATACTTTATTGAGTCACAGAGGAGGAATACGTGTGTTGCTGCAGCACAAAAACAGAAATAAGTAGATAGAATAAGCAAAGAAAAATTCTGAATATTTTAACAAAGTATAAGAAAAAAATGACAGGCAAGCATTGTGCGTGCAGCACCCACGAGCAGTGACATACTTAAACTCATAGTGCAATATCATAAAACTAATATGATGATATCTACTCCATCTGTGTTCACCAGAAAAATATATAATGTCATCAGTAATGATGATCAGTGTTCTTCAGTTGCTCAGGGCTATACTAAAATAGAAATATGATATAGTAGATAGGCGTGTATACAATATATAAATTATACATATAAATATGCTTCAGTTGAGTCCTGTAGGAATCATTCTGAAGTTTTTTTATCACTTCCGTTTTTTCCTCCATTGTCGAAATTATCAGCTTCACCTGAGAATTAAATTTGAGTATTTCTATTTCTGAACACCAGGGGGCCAACAAACTTATGAAAAAAAAGCTCATCGGCATACAGCAAACAGTGAGAGACCTGCTGGTTTGATAAACCTAAGTCTAATGTGGTGGCAGACAGTCAGGATTAGTCAGTGTTAGTTTAAGATTTTAGTCATTCTGATGATATTTTACATGAAGGACTGTGCAGATCACTGTGAGGTTCACTCATGAACGACTGATGGGAGCAGTTCTTCAAGAGTCAAAAGCAAAATTAAAGTAAATGGTTGTGGTCTTCATACTGTAATGATTCATCTTCACCAAGTTCATCTGCCAGGTGACTCCTTTACAGTTCCAAACACATCAGGCAAAAGTAGTAAAAACAGAAGCATTTGAAAACTTTGATTGACCCTTTGATTGTCACTGTGCACTTTTCTTTCTTTGACTTGGTGATTTAATTTACTTTAGCTGAGTATTCATCTTCTGTGTGGGTGTGGATGGCCTGTTTAGTTGGCGTC
>JBAJHX010000051.1:21715241-21737899 GCA_037176925.1 Amniataba percoides | reverse complement strand
CACACACACACACACACACACACACACACACACACACACACACGTAGAGCTCCCTCCATTCACCCGCGCTTATCTCTTCCTGGTTGTCTGCATCCTGCTACTCAGCTGGAGATGACACACGCGCGCACGCACACACACAAACACACACTCACAACGGACGTGCACGAGCTCCTACGCTCACTCAAGAGTCATTCATGCTTCCTTCCAAATCACTGTTCTCATAAAATGCTCACACAAACGGAGTGAAAGCTAAACAAACCACGGTGTCCGAATGAAGCTGCGGGTCATTTCTTCAGACCTGCTGCGTGTTCTGCTCTTCAGGTACAACAGCAACATCTCACAGGAGTGTGTAGGAGTACAGTATAATATAATATACTAATATCATTTAGTCATGGGCGTTCATCTCTCATGTAATGCATATATAGTAAGATTTCACTCTGCATCAAGGGTGAAAAAGACTGAATTTGTAATGAAAGATGCAGTTTTGATCTCTTCGTGTTCAATCTGAACCAGTCTATTTAGAAGCAGCTTAACTTGACTGTACATTTTACCCAAATATAGGAGAGAGGACTTGTATTTCTCTTCACGCTGAGTCAATAGTGATTTAGCGTTGACTTCATGGGCTCTTTAGTAACATGAAAACTTACATCACAAGGTCCTCAAAGCGGTAGATTCCACTCGTCGGGCGATCTCCACCCTGCTGCCAACACAAAGCGGCTCACGTTGGCTGAGGCTCATTCTGATGCTCTGATAAAAGTCAGCTGCTAAATATTAGCGGGGGCCGGTAGATTGACAGCGCTGATGTTACACACACGATATCACGGTTGTCTGTTTTTTACAGGTGTTGGGGACGAAAAGCACATGTTTGCAATTTGGTCGTTTCCAGTAAGTCGCAGTTTGACGTAGTTTGTATCTAAACATCTTCAGTGTAGTCGCTGCACTGAGCCCAAGGTCTGGTGCATATTAATATTTTCATTGTGTATCAAAGTCGCTGTCATGTTGGTTCATCATAGTGTGATGAATACGTAGACATCTTTAGTTGTTTTAGTTGTGCCAGAAAACTTTGCACCGTCTTTGGTTTGTTCAAACCGTGAATAGGTGAATGCAAGTTTTCCATCTATGTTTATGCACCACAAACATGCACAGACATTAGCTGTAGCTGTCATCTATCCAGTAACATATGCAGCGACTTTGAGTTTGGGACGCGTGACTGTGCTGAGAGGTCCTCGCGATGCAAAACAGACAAGTAGAAAATGTGCGCATATTTATTTTCCAAAACAAGAGACCCGATCCAAAAAGGCCCAAAGAACAGTTAGTGCTCGTCTGAAATGCAGTCGACCCGAACGGATCCAAAGAGGGAGAGAGAATGCCAAGACCAGTAACAGCATGATGAAACAGTTTATTTTATTTCTCACGTCACCGTTTACAGTCTTTATCTCACCTCAAAAAGCCACAGTTTTCTCCTTTAATGATTACTGTGCATCGTAGCATCAGAGCTGGCAGCGGTCCCACTCGGATCCACTCAGTTTTCAACTTAGACACACTGACACAGACTCACACACATATCCTGGGTTGGGTCTTTGTCACAAGTGACCCTGCAGACCTTTAAAAAAAACGTTAGTGCATGTAGGCGTTTCTGTGACAGACAAATACTCAGCAGTAACTCCAGTTCCCCCTGTGACTTTTCCAGACCCTCGAATTTGTCCCCTTGCCTCTGAGGGAGAAGACGACACACAGCCTCAGGAAACTGTGAATCAGTTTGAACTTATCTTTACCTCCAATCGGCTGCTGTGATACAGAAAAGCAATTAAAAGAAAGCTTTGTTGAAACAACAGAGAACAGGCATTTCTACATTCAGGTGGCATTTTAGTGACTGCGGGGGTTGTTCAGCTGTTTTACACATAAGTTTACACTTTTTTATATTAACACACCAGGTGTGCCTTAAACAGCTGAACATGTGTGTGCCTGTGTATGCTGCGTGTGTGCCTTTTTGAGTTTTTCAGTCAGAGAGATCGAAGCCCACCATGTCGTGACAGTGAGCTGCAGCTACTGTTCACCCCTTCCCCCATTCCTCAGTAGGAAGGAAACTAGAGCAATGTGTGTGTGTTTGACACTGTGGGCTGTGTGTGTGTGTGTGTGTGTGTGTGAGGGAGGACGAGCGGTCTTACTCATATTATATTAAACAGGATTTTCCCGAGCAGAGTGCTCCTGCCACTGAGCTTCCGAAGTCTTCCTCAGGATTCCCGCCTCAGCACAAACTCTGCGGCCGCTCTGCGAGCCGGCTGTTTGTTTTGGAGCGTCATTGTTCCGGAGCTGCAGAAGCCATGAGTCAGCACCGCCGTCACTCCGCCCACCTGCCGCGCATTGCTCAATTATTAAATGTCTGGCTGCTTTTATGTCACCTAGCTTTTCCTGTTGGTATTTATAGCAGCACCAAAAAAAAAAATCATTCCCGTAGACCCATTATTGCCACCTTCTGCTTACAGTCACACTCCTGTTTCTCTCAGCTGTCCCTAATATTGAAGGAACCCAGCTGTGGTCACAGATGCAGCCTCCCTGCACGGCGTGACGCGCAGCCACACACTCTTTTAGGGCCACAAGGTTGAAACGAGCCTTACTGTGTTTGCTGTACAAATGTGCTCATTTGGGGGGTGTCTCCTTTAACCTTTTGCAGGAACGTTTGCGCCTCCTGAGTCGTTGAGATCGCTCGTCCGTCCACCTGGCTGTTGTGCTTTTGTTTTGAGTCAAGGCAAACCAAGTTCATGAAATCTTCATGAACCCGAAGCGAGTACAGTTGCCCTTGACTTAGCACTTTGTGATGACTGAGAATCCTCACAGATGTGTTGCACAGCAGCCAAGTCTTTAACTCGTCACCATCATTTTGAAGAAACCTCCCCACATTATTTCTACTAACAAGCTTGGAGCAATCATGTTACACTGCTGGCTGTAATGTTGCAAGTCATTACAGTTTGCAAAAATGCTCACAGAGTATCCAGTAAGCTGCCTGCTTTTTGACTTTTGGCATTGTTTTATCTGTTTCCACAATCTAACAAAAAGTGACCCACATTCTGCTCTAATTAGGAAATGGCTATGAATATTAACATGTACTCACTTAACAAGATTTCTTGACTTTCAACCTGTGAGATGATTTTTTTGGTCTCAGGAGGCTTAAACAACACTGAGACAGCATCATCTTTTAACTTTATATGGCAAACTGTTTGGCATGTTAACACATCGGCTGCTATGGAGCGACACTATCATTCATTTGAAATCACGTTTGTGGCCTCCTGATGAATGTAAATCCAGTATTCGCTTTCTCGTAGCTCTTGTTTTGGTCTCCACCAGCTCCTGAAGGAAATGTCAATGCTACAAGGGCAGTAAGTGCATCAGACAGACAGAAAATGAGCTGGGACTCAGTATAAAGCTACCTCAAGTTGAGTTGAGGTGCAGATTTTCTGCGTGTTTCATCACTACCAGCGACCCCCTTTTCACAATATGGATCATCATACGTTATCATTAAACATTATAATCATCTTTTTTGTTTGAAGCTGCTTGAATTTTAGACAACTGTGTCAGATTTCTTTTTTTTAACCTGATTTATTCCCTGTCCATGTAACTAATTCCTCAAACCAGCACCTCTGCTGTCACCCGTGATGTACAGACTGAAAAACAAACAGTATCCTCACAAAAAAACAAAACACTGTTCTCCGTTGTGTATCTTTCATTCGATCTTTGCCGAGCCTCTGGGTGCACACCCGGGACACCCTGTCGGTTAAATTGAGCCGTGATCGTGTCCCGTCACAATGTCTGGCCAAACCCATGACCTGCTGGAGAGGAATCTCAGTGTCACAGTAATGTGATTAGGAGGTTACACCAGCTCTCTGTGTGTGTGTCATATGATATTATGTTATTTTTGTCTCATACCGAACATTTCTTTGCCTGTTATCCCCTTCAGTTTATGTGGTGGAGAGCTCTTTAAACGTGTGCTCTTTTGAAGTCGCAGATGTTGCTCTAACTTTGCCTTGACTATTATAATTATCTACATATTAAATGCATGCAGTGTTACAAACACTGAGACTGTTTTTGCAAAAGTAACTCAAAAACACATTTTTTTTTTATTTTAAATATTTTTTTATACCTTTACTTTGTAATGTTACTGTGTTTTCAGAGTGATATTTATGTGCGCTCTCCATCGCTGGCCCCTGTTTTTGGACTGATGTGCTCTCATCAGGTCATCCAGATTGCGCAACACCACACTCGGTTGGATTCGATGCGATTTAGGCTTTAAAAAAACACTCAAAAGATAAGTAGTTTCCCTTGGGAAGTGATGGCAGCCTGACAGTATTTCCCTGTTAATTGGATTTGTTTATGATCAGTCTGGGCTTTATTTCCGGGTCGTTTCAGATGTCCAGTTGTTCGCCTCACTGCTTTGCCATCTGTTTTTAGCTGTGTTCATGCATGAAGAAACTTTGCTTCTTCTTATCTGTAGACAAACACACACACTCATGCACACACTCACACACACACACACACACACACACACACACACACACTGTGCTGGAGGTAAACACTGTGATGTGTCAGAGCAGAAGTGTGTAATTGGGTCTTTGTCGGTGTCTTGGACTGTGTTTAAGCCAGCAAAAACATATAATTAGTCTGTGTGTTTGTGTTTTGGGGTATTTTTTAACGGTAGCGTCACAGATACATTATCCTTAACTCTGCAGATGCTCAATAAACATCTGCGGTAAAAGTCACAGATTAGCTTGTCCGTCTTACTGGCAAAGTTTGTAATTATGTATCAGCGGTTTCAATTAAATTTTCTGCTTCAGTCCTACCAGATGACACACACATAAACACACAAACAGAGCGCTCTTTTGTTCACGATTATTTCATCTTATGTCACAGAAATTGAGATTATCCTCCCCTTTCTCTCACAGACACACACACACACACACACACACATACTTGCAGGAGGGTGGGGGTGCAAACTTTTTGAACTTGGACGCAGCCTCTACATTTATCATTTTTTTCCCCTCTAAGAGCACATTTCTGACCGATGACATTACAGACTCCAGCATCTCTTCGCATTGCAACACCTTACATAGCGAAGTGGCACATTTTCCATCTGAAGTTCTCAGCAAGAGAAGTGTAAACGACAGTCTCAGTTTAGAGTGATACTCGAGGTGAAGCGCTGTCGTTTGCTCCACAGCGGACAGTGGAGGCTGTTGGAGGCTTGGTTTCGAAGTAGGTTTCCAACAGAGACAAGTATCAAACACTTTTCAAACCACCCATGCATCATAATCCAGCCCAGCACACCTGGGAATAATGGGTCATCCTGCACCTTGTCATTTATGTTCAATGGCAGCATTCAATGCAGATGAGGGGAGTAGTGCTCTTTATATGTAGTGTGGCGGAGAGTAAAGTGTCGGGATAATGTAGGAGACCTCATGGAGGAGCTCAGTATGATTAGAACTGTTTTGATTTTTGCCTGAAAAGAATCTGAATCAGATTTATTACCAAGTTGCTTTTCCCACATAAGGAATTAGTCTTGGTATGTTGTTGGAGAACACAACATATTAAATAGAAAAATATAAGATATGGGAAAAGAATACACTCAGATGTCTGGATCAAATACAAAGTAGATGATAAAATCTGAAAAAAAAAAAATAAAAAAAGATGAAGTGACTTGAAGTTACTTGCATGAATGTGCACACATATTTGCCAAATAGTGTGTAAAAGTTTAATTAAGTTGAGGAAATAGTATTTACAAAGTGCAAGATGGAGTTCAATATAAAGTCATATATATAAATGATATGTAGTTCTTTTATTTCCGTCTTCATAAATGACCTTATAAATTTTGGTCTGCGTGTGTTTGCATCTGTCTGTGTCTATGCTCTATAATATTCACAATTTAGAAGCTGGAATCTGTGAATTTTGGCATTTTTGCTGGAAAAATGAACACATTATTAATTTTCTCTTGATTATTGATAAGGTCAACTTGCTGTAGCGTGCTGTATTTGGCCATATTCTGATAGAAATACCATTCAAGCTGTCCACCTCCATTTGATGCAGACTGCAAACTTCAGGCGCTGACTGAAATGTGGAAATTTTGGGTGGAGGAGCATCACTTTAACGGCCCACTTGGCTGGGTGGGATGGTGTATTTATTGCTGTTTGGGTTTTGGGTGTGCATTTTTACAAACTTGCCGCATCGTGACTGTTTTCTGTATCTTCAGCGAGCTCGAACTGCAGCACCTGTTGTTGCCCACAAAGGGTTAAAATGGATCAAGCGGCTTGCACAATAATTACTTTTGGAGAAAATCCTCAAACAGGGCTGAGATAATCTCTTTTTAATATTACAGTACGTTCACAGCCACGGTCATATACAGTATAATAATATCACACAAGTGGAAGGGCTCATGCACATGTTCACACACATGCACACACACACACACACATCTTAGCCCACCTACAGTGTGACCTTATATTTGCTTAATGAGGAGCTTAGTGAGATGTGTGTTTTGTGTGTGTTTGTGTCAGATACACCCCAGTGAGTACAGCATGAGTGCATAACTCAGCAGTGCATAATTATTCACTGTATTGTACTGTAGAGTGTAAAATGTCAAAAGAAAAGGGTCTTAAAAAGTATCCATACTAATTTATATATAAATCACTTTATTGAAGAATTTGGGGACATTATACAAATCTGACATGCAAACAACCAAATGTGGGGTCATATTTAGGAGGATAGTTTGAGGAAAAAACATTTTATGACTGTTGGTCTGAATATTTAAAAGAAACTAAACAGCTGGGATTGTGTCCAAGATTGCTATTTTACAGAAACAAAAGCTCATAATATTAAGAAAGCTGCTGTAATAAGGATAAAATCGCAAAATCATAATCACATAATAAGACTGTGTATGACAGAAACATCAGCTTTAAAAAATGAAAAATGTACAAGTAACAAAAGTCTGTAAATTGCTGTTTTACCCCAAATTAAGTTCATCATCAACAGAATAAACAGACTGATGACCAAGATATTTTCATTATTTTACTGTTTTTTTTATTACTTGTACATAGTAGATGCAGACTTAATCATAAATTGTTTGTCAGTGTTTTAACAGACTATAGTTAAGCGCTGAAAAAGTTTATGGTCAGGCTGACGTTCACTTTGTAGGTCCCGAGAAGAAACATCCACGTATATGCTTGCAGTGTTTGTCCAGGTGCCAATTAGGCTCCGGCGGGCATTGTTGCGTGACGCTGAGCTGAAAAACGTTTGTATTTCAGCCCTCACAGAGAGACACGCGATCACACGGAGACACGGTTGTACATCTCTCTCTGACATTTGTTAGCGGGCTGCAGAGTAAACTTTTACAGAGAGAACCGACATTACTTCTGTCCGCCCGAGAAGTTGATCGAGACAACACAAAACCGAATCCGCTCGCTCTCCGAGCTGGATGCATGCGAGGATGGTCTGCCTCTGTTTGTGATTGGTGCATTATTCCTGTGTGTGTGTGTGTGTGTTTGCTGCAGTGCCCCTGCTGAAGGGCGAACAGTAAGGCCCTGGTCAGCATGATGTAGGTCTCCCGGGACGTCCTGGAGGTTTTTGGATCAATACTTTTCCTCCTGCATCTCCCTGCCTCACTGTCCTCACCCCCTCCTCACCCGCTGGCTTGACTTTGGGCTATTTATGGCATCTCTATGGATTAACAAGACCCCAACAATCAATGGGCCAAACTTACTATCACTGTACTCTCCCTCCTCTGCTCGCTTTGTGTCTCTGCTTGTGTCAGCTCCTTTTCTCTGGAAAAAAAAATCAACTTTTAGTCCTTGTAGTTTCTCTCATCGTCCTGAAATATCTGAAACTACAAGGTGTGTAGTGTCACAGACACACAAATGGAAACAAAAGCCAGGGGGAATATCATTTGTAATGCAGGCGCAATGTGATACGGTCAGGGTTTATATAAGAATTCACCTTTTGCCGGTGAGGGGTGAGAGTTTTTTTTTCAATGTAAGTGGATTTTGTGCACCCATTTGGTTTTTCTTTTTTTGGTGGCTCACTATGACACCACTTTGGCAGATTTTGCAGCAGAGGGGAGTGTCGGTAGAAATCGCGTCGCCCACAGTGCAATTTGGTGTCAGAAAAAACATTTGTACCAGCGTCTGTTCAGACCACATCTTAGGACGAGTGCTGGTGTAATTGTGTTATTTTTGTGGCTTTATGTGGCACCGACATCAACCTCTTCAGTCAAATAAAGCTTTTTTTTATATGTCGAGTTTGACTGCTGTGCTTTCCGACCACCGGCTCACTGAATACAAAAAAATCTCTGTAATAAAGAAAAGCACACAAGGGGAACACTTTATTTGTCACATCTGCGCATTTCATTGTCGTGTAAATGTTTGGGTTTTTTTTTCAGATTCAACACATCACAGATTAAACAGAAAAATGATATAAATTTATGTGATTGGTTTGATTGCCTCTTTTATATTTGCATCAGCTGTGTGATGGTATACATGCTTATCAAATGACTAAAATACATATTATTCAGAAAAACATGGCAGTGAATGATAAACTATAATCAATAATATCAATCAATATCAGTAATTATTAAAGCCAGAAAGATTCAAAGAAGAAGATTTGATTCTTTTACTTTCCTTAAACTATTATTAGTAGTATTTTTGAGAACAGTTGGTTGAATAAAACAAGTATCTGAATGTTTCACTTTTGTCTGTGGAAAATGTATCTCACTCTTTTCTGTAATGTTATATTTCATGAACAAATATGACTGGTATTGATTTTCTCATCTGCCTCTAGTAAGAAAGCGAATATATGTAAAGGTTTTTACAAAATAAATGTTAAAGTTATAATCTTAAATGTTTTTATTTGATTCTCTTTGGTAGTAAGCGTGATGTTTCTTCACCTTGCAGGGCAAAACAGTCCTGTTTGTTGTTTTCAGACCTAAAAACGTCAGGTCTACACAACTCCTGTCCAAAAGAAAGAGTCACATCTGCACCTCGCCGATCCTGCCTCTGGTTTTTCTTCTCTGGTGGTCGCTGTGCTTTTTGAACCGTTTGTCTTCATCTGAACATTGAATTTCTTCTCTTTGTCTTTTGATTTGCACTTGTTTTAGTAGTTTCATTGTCTGTAGTCATGAATCCTTTCTTTGTTCGGTCAAAGTAATAGAGTTTATACGCACCTTCATACTCATAATGCTTTAAATGTGTGAGCTTTTATCAATGGGCCATAAGCTTGATCACCATCGTGCCACCTCACTCACCAAAAACACCTTTTTATGTAGGTATTATTTTTTGTTTAGATCAACTTTAGACCTTTAGTGTTGTACTAGAACTGAGAGATGAAAGAACCAAGAACCTCAAGCAAGTCCAGACTTTCCTCCAGCTCTTAGAAATGACCATGATGGACGACTGAGAACCTTCACAGAAGCGTTTTCTGCAGAACAGATATAATACGAATAATTTGGATGATAAAATAAACACATTACAGCAGCTCAGTCCTTTCGATAGGAACATTATCCTCATATCCGTCCAACCAACAGATCATATAACATCAGCGCACACTCCCGCTCTGTATCTGATATCATGATTTGTAAACCATCTGTGGTCATTGTGGTTCAGAGCAACAATAGCTCGGAGTCGAGCACAATGGCACCCTGACCCCCCGTTTCCTTTAGTGGCGATCCTGATTAGCTAAGTTACAAGCTTCTCCCATACTATTGTTAATGTATTAGTGTCTCGAATCCCCGTGGAGGGCAGTAACTCGGCTCGGCTAATCATTTAGCGATGGTTATCGTACAGTTGTTCATTTTTAGAGGCGAGGAGATGTACTGTAGATATGGAGGGAAAGAAAATGGGTCCGCAAGGGACGCGAGATGTGCTTTGTCTGATGCCGACAGGAGAGTTATAGAAACACAGACACACACATACATGGGGGGTGTGAGCAGGAGCAATGAAGGAGGAGGGTTTTTGACAAGAGGTTTGTTAAGATTGATTAAAAGTGTATATTGTAGTCGATATATGCACTCTCGCTCGCTGTGATATAATTGAAGCTTGCTCACAGACCTCTCATTTAACACATATTTTAAAACATTGCACTCTGCATTCATTGATTATTGCTTTGCTGTTTATTTTGCCTAAATGTTTTAATCAAAAGGCTCCAAGAACTATCAAACCAGAAGAGAAACTGTGCACGAGTCTATTTATAGCTGATTAAATTGTAGCAAGAGCTTCAGTGATTCATCTCTCATCTTCCTGGTCCTGGTTTCCGCTTGCTTTTGATTTGTCCACAGTGTGAACTGCAGATCACGGTAGTATTTATACATTAAATCGAAAGTTTCTACAGAAGCCTACAATGGCAGTGCTTGTGATTTTTTTTTTTTATGTAGTTCGTTATCAGCATTGTGATAATGATGATTATCATTCACAAAACAAAGCTAGTTTTTTGTGTTTATGACTTTATTATTTCATTTTCTCAACATAATGTGTTGTTTTTTGTTACAAGCTGATTTTGTTTTGAGAAAATGAGCTTTGTTTTTTTGACACCACAAGATATTTACCTCATACGGAGAAAAGTACATTTTAAAACAAAACTCATGTTTGTGTGTGTACATTCAAGGATTTATTAGTCACACTGACATGATTCAAAGTTAATATGGAGCTCAAACAGTCCCTCTCTACCTTTCCTCAGACAGCACGACAAAAAAAAACTGTCACACTGCTGATGGCCACCCCGCGTTAAGTAGGGATCTCCTCAGTGAAGTGAAGAGGAGGCATTATTAGAGTGACAAACAACCATGTATAAGAACATGTGTGTCATTTTAAGAAAAAAACACTTGAAGATATTCCTCAACGGTTGCAGGCAGTGTGCACGAGTCACACTGACAACTTTAGCCAGATTTCACGGCAAGAGGGAGAAAATGAAAGTATGGAGGTGAAAGAAGAGAGGCTGGAGTGGTCAGCAGGGGGGAGGGAGGAAGGCAACAGTGGTGGGAGTGTCATTTGCCAAAAGGCCTGATATCAGACCACTGTAGGACCACCGGAGGCGGGTGGCTTTGTGGGCGTCAGAGACAGACACAGAGTGGAGGAGGGGAGGGAGGGAAGCTGTGCTAAGCTCTCCAGTCACTCTGGCTGATATCAAACCAAAGTTTCTTGGTATTTGAGTGTAGTGTGCAGCTGGAGTGGGTGAAGCTACACCCTGAAACTCAGAGCCAACAACCAGAACATTTCAATTATGCGATGACTTCAAGTCTACAGATAAAGAAAACTCATGAGCTACTTCCTGCTATGTGAGCTGCACCAGTTTTGTGTTTGTGTATAGAAGTGCACACCGTATTTACCCAATCAAAGGCAGGTAGAGGTCTGCAGCGGAGGTCTTAGGGGGTCAAACAGTTTGTGCTTTAACTGAACTTAAGTGCATGTAAATCCAAGCCCGAACAGCCTCGGACATCCTTCTGAAAAAGACCCTTGTTAACTGGATCCGATTTCGTTCGGGTCCAGTGGTTTTAATAACAACGTGCTGAAGACAAGCGGTCAGTGTACGCGGCTCGTTTGCAAAGCCTCCGCCATGTACAATTTTTTTTTTTAAATCCCTCACAGAGTTTTTGTTGTCTCCATTACTGGCTCAAACCATGGTTGGGATGACCGCGAGTTAATGAGGAATATACATTTTTTAACATATGTTTAATCAGAGAGAGCTCTCTTTGTTCATCGCTGGCAGCTGCTGTGATACGATCGGTCTGACTTGTTGGAGTCATTTAAGACTTCAAGGCCGCACTCTAGAGCCGTGATAACGAGGGACGAGCAAATTTCACTTTACCCCCCACAGATTTATCATGAGTCACTTCTTTTCTTGTCGACCTCTAATCCCTGCTTCATTCTGTCCTCTGTGTATGAGGATTTCATCAACGACAAACACATAATTATCAATCGACAGTCAGTTCAGTGGCAAATCTCCCTCCCTAGAAAAGAAAAGTTGGAAAAACTTCAGTGGGGGATTTGATGATTTGCTCTGTAAAAATCGAATAAACTTACCCGAAACAACACCAACCAGCCAGCTTTTCTCGGTTCCTGTTGGATTTGTTAAATACTTTAGCGGTACCACTGACATACCCGAGGCTCTGAAAAGGTAGAAGAACAAGCCCTGATGCAAACTGGGTCAGAAACATTGACGTCGGTGTTTCTGCCGTCGACTGTGTTTCTAACAGATGTTTCTCTCTCGGTTTGCAGCTGTGTTCTGGGGCGACATCGCTCTGGACGAGGAGGACCTTCGCATGTTCCAGATCGACAGGACGATAGACCTGACGCAGCACACACACATGCACACGCACTCCCGGCAGGGGCACACGTCCGGTAAGTGGGACCCGGCGCCTCACTCTCACTCGGTAATCATCTTGTAACGCTCTCTCTCACGTTTCCTCTGAATCTCTCTCATTACCCATCAGCTGTAGAGTAAAGCAGCCCGAGCAGGAAGGAAGTCGACGGGGGCCACCTGAGGATATCAGCGTTTATTGTGCATTGTTCAAGTTCTGATTTTTGGCTCTTGTGTGTGTCAGGTGGCCTCGAGGAACATGAAATTGCTAAGAAGAGAGGATCTTTATATCTGCTGCTGGAGAGAATACGTAGGTTTGGTTTCGGTAAGGACGCTGAACTTTACCACACACGATGTCCTGGATCTTTCGAGAAGCCCGCTAGTTTCCATTTATTTCCATACAGTATGAAAACAGTTCTGCAGAGACTTGAAGCTTTGATTAGACTTTTTGGTCACCACTTGCCCCTTCAACCATATCAAAATAGTTATTGCCTTCCAGTTTAGCTACCAGGTTTGCTACAAAGGATGTGATCTAATTTCTGGCATACAGTAAAAGTATTCACAGGTTGTAGAAAGTTATTTTTGGTCATTATAAAACTTGAATTAACCTGAAATGAATAAACCCTCAAAGATTCAAACAAGAATCAACAATCCTGTGCAGAGCAAAGTGGCATGCAGAAGACAAGATCCTAGTTTTTCCACCTCACCTCACTTAAAACATGCAAACCATTCATCCATTTATGCTCAGTTTAATGGAGGATTTCTGCAATGTTCACACTTTTGATTGTAATTTTAAAAAATTACAATCAAAATTTTTCTCTGTGCTTTTGTGCAAGTGGGCAAAGTTGTACCACATCTCTGACTCTACCGGAGCACAATCAGTGTTTGAGTTACCTATTTTAGCACGACTCAGCTCACTGAGTATACATTATCAGGTTTTTTAGAGTAAATGTTTACTTAAACAGTATATTGCACTGCCAGAGCTATATATGTCTGAGTTTCATTACCCTCCGATCTGAGAACAAACTCCGAAAGGTCACGTCTAATAAGAAATAGTGCCATCCAATAATCTCAGAGCACATTTATGAACTGATATGTGTAATAATAGACCAGCAACTTATGCACTTTGAGCATAACATGGACAAGAACTTGCGGCAAAGTTGTTTGACCTTTGCCTCTCGCTCCTCTTAGACTACCTCCCCAAGAACTCCAGCAAGGGAGCTGCCAGTCCCAAGAGCCAAACTGGGAAAGGTGGGAAGACCGGGAGCGCCGCAAAGAGCCGAATTCCTCGAGCAGCCACATCCCGAGCTGAGAGGATATGGCCCGGAGGAGTCATTCCCTACGTCATCGGAGGAAACTTCACTGGTAAGCAACTCCGCTGGACCGCTGCCTGCTCCGCCGAACAGCAAAATACACACCGATTGTGATTGTGAGAAAGTAGGATGTGAAATGTGTGTGTTTCAGGTAGTCAGAGGGCCATGTTCAAGCAGGCCATGCGTCACTGGGAGAAACAGACGTGCGTAACTTTCATTGAGAAGACGGATGAGGAAAGCTACATCGTGTTCACCTACAGACCCTGCGGGTGAGTCTGAATGTCTTTTTGCGTGTGTGTGTGTTGCCAGCGTGCGAGTGTGCGTACCTAGAGTTCAGCGGTGACCTTGTCACAGCGAGAGACGATGCGTTCACTCAACAATGGCTCCGCTTTCCTTCCTGTCCTGCTCCTGTTTCCCCATCCCACCAATCACACCGCGCACTCCGAGTTTTTTGTATGTTCGTGCAGTTTTTTTTTTTTTTTTTTTTGTTCATACTCTGCAGAAGTGCATTGTTCTGTCGAGTGGCAGCACGGCGGGGTCAGAGTGTGTTTGTACAGTGGTGGCACTTCACTGACTGGCTGTAATGATCTTCGAGTGGAAAGATGCTCATCTCGCCAAGCTGTTTGCAAGATTAGCAAGATTATAATGTGTAGGATATAAGAGTGCTAATATTGTTTGTTAATAATATAATGAACTGTTGAGTTGATTATCATTAAATCCATTATATATTGTATTATTTGTCCACTGGTTACAGCTTATCAGTTATTAGGATTTTCACTTTTTTCCAGTTTGGTTTTACTGTGAAATAGAAACTTTTGAGGTTTTGACTGTTGGCTGTACAAATGAACTCATCACTTCTGGTTGGCTGTGGTAATGACGATTTTCACTGTTTTCTTGTTGATTTTTAACAATCACTGTTTTGAAGCTAACATTATGTAGAGTTTCCACAAGCTGTTTTACAATTATAAAAAAGTTAGATTTATTTGAGCATGTAATCTGAATATTGATTGGACCAACCCAGAAAGAACTGAGGTGTTAAAAGGTTCAATTAAGAAATCAAATCTTTATTTCTGCACTGTTTGGCGAGTGTGTTTGTAGTCTTCTTTACATAATCTTTGATTAGATAGTTCCACATTTAAATAGAGATTTAACCTATTTTAGACAAATGGTATTAAGCTACTTGTATTAAGACAACATTTAGTTTCTTTCATTTCTTTTAACTGAAAATGTTTTTTGTGGAAAGAAGGCTTTATCTTTCCCAGATAAGATGCCAAAATGACCAATTTTGTCATTTATACCCAGGCTTGAAAATCAAGTATTGTATCATATTAGCATTTTAAACATAACCTAAACTTCTGTTAAATTAATCAGTAACAGAAAGGTGAAGAATAATCTGCAATAATTTCACAGTAATATTTGATGCTCGGTGAAGATAAATGTTGATCAAAATGTTACATTTCTTCATAATGTTTTATTGGAGCAAAGAAACTGCAGATTTGATTATTTTTACCTCAATATTTCTCATTTGGCCCCTTACCTGATGTAATTACACAAGACAAGTTCACCTGGAAGCGTCTGAAGCACTGATGTTGAAATATATTTGATTTTAATGCAGATGAGAGAGTGATGAGCGCGCGCTGACTGATGATGCCGGCTGTCTCGTGTTCTGCGATAGGCTGGCTGTATTAGAGATTAGACACTTTAATCTGATGTATAAATACCCCGCAGCTCGGATGTGCAACGTGTGAGACAGAAAAAAAGGCAGCGACTGAAATGCAGAAAAAAATAAGTCATGATTTATGAGAGAAGCTGAGAACATTTGCAACACCAGTTGCGGGCGAAGCAGCTGTACCGATACTGGAGCTGCAAAAGCTGGAAGAAAAAACTTGTATCTACTCCAGTGACTCCTGATCCTTACCCTGCAATCAGCTCGCTGGATAACTTTAATCAGATTTGTTAGCCTGGCACGGATGTCTCGGCTAACCAGAAAAAAAGAATGAGTGTGTGTTCTGTGAGCAGCGATATGTGAATTCTCACAGCTTATTCACATCGGGTTATGAAACTGCAGAGTTATCGGAGCGTTGTATGTAAATAAATCCTGCTGCCTTTCCTCTGGTGGACGTAGTACAGGGCAGGAAATCCTGAAAAGACTGTGTGTGTGTGTGTGTGTTCATACTGCACTGTTTTTCCACTTTTCCAAATGTGTAGTAAAAAAATCATCCGTCTATCTCCCTGCTATCAACTTCCTACTAATCCTTATTAGGTGTTGTTCCTATGTGGGTCGTCGTGGCAACGGGCCGCAGGCTATCTCCATAGGCAAGAACTGTGACAAGTTTGGCATCGTGGTGCACGAACTGGGTCACGTCATTGGCTTCTGGCATGAGCACACGCGGCCTGACCGTGACGATCACGTGACCATCATCCGGGATAACATCCAACCAGGTGAGGCTCGGTACCCAAGATGCACCTGGCTGTCTCTTTTTTTTTTTTTTTAGAATCACTCAGGGGTTGTTTCTAGGTGAACACGAGTGGGGACGTTAATGGACAAATTTTGAATTCACACTCGCGTCCCCCCATGTGAGAGTGTGAATGAGGCTTTTAATGACTGTGAAGTCACCTAGACCTCCAGACTGTCTCCTCTCCACCCACACACTCGTCCTCGCAAGCAACGCAATCTGACAGGTGTTAAATCCGATGACGGAGCAGCGAATCAGATCTGACTCCAGTTTTTATTTAGAAACATATCAGAGCAGCTGGACTTCAAGTGCTTTAACCACCGCCTTTAAAATGCCTTATCTGTCCAGAGCAAGTCATTTAAATGATGCTGTGTTTGTGCAGTGTTACACTCTGTTTGCCGATGTGTGATGAAACCAAACCTTCTAATGCTGCCGTCCTCACGTGTGCAAATGTGTGGTTCCCAGGCCAGGAGTATAACTTCCTCAAGATGGAGCCAGGGGAGGTCAACTCTCTCGGGGAGCCATATGATTTTGATAGCATCATGCACTACGCCAGGAACACCTTCTCACGGTAACCAGCGGCACAGTCTCCCCGACTTGTGCTCGATTTGCACAACAGAGCGGACACGCGAGCTGCCAAGACAGATTTTCTCTTGACTCAAAAGTCCTGTTGCTGATGGTTTTGTTTAGTTTCCTGGGGTGAAGCTGATAGTTAGATCTGCCCCTGACGATCTTTTATCACCCGGGGCAAGCAAACGCTCTGCGCAGCAAGTCGAACATGAATGCAGAAAGCATTGTTCCGTTTACTGGGCTCATAGTGAATTATAAGTACAAAAAATGTATAACATTAACTGTGTTTATCATAGCCAAGCTGTGCAACGCCCAACTTTTGTAAAGTGATCAACAATCTACTTTCTGTGGACGCCTGCTCACATGTCAGAGCAACTTTTTTTCAATTTTATCAACAGAATACTTGAGACCAAATGAGTCATTTTCATATAAACCGCACAATATATTAATGTTTGTACTGTGACTGGAACACAAGAAATACTGCAGGCTCTAAATTTATGTCCCAGTCAGGCAACAGATTATTAAGTTGGAGCAGAGTTTCCCAAATTTTTGGCTTGTGACCCGATAAAACAAACCAATCTTTTCTTTTAACCTGTAGTCACCAGTTGGTTATATCTGTTTTTCTCATTTATTCAAAGTGGTTATAAGTGGAATTTTTTATCACACCAATGCATCAAATAAGAGTGTGAAAACAATGTGATAATGTGACACTGGTTGCTGGTAGTGATGAACACAGAGTATTATCAGCTGAATCCCCTCGGCTTTATGGAGCTTTAATGTGAGTCTCAGCTCATTGTTGAGCTGCCCGGCCCACAACTTTACTGTTGTGGCTCACCACCCTCACAGCTGGTAAACACAGCGCAGCATTAAGCAGCTAAGAAGAAAGAAGAAAGTCAGAAATTTCTCTCAGGAGACCAAAAAAACAGCTTCCCTTGCTGAACAGTTATTCGAAATATCATCGAAGGCCAACTGCGATATCCAAATCACAGCTAAATGCTGATGTAAGAGAATGTGCAGGAAAAAAATCACATCATTATGAAACTCAAAAATTTCCACCAAGGCTGTGACTCATATCTCAGTTGCAATATCTGTAAAAATAATCGCAAGATTATATGTTTTTGCATATCATTTAGCTCTACTTTACCCTCATTTGAATAGTCCCATGACCAGCTTGAGTTAGTTTGGGTCACTGTATCTCAGCTGAAACCACACTTGTGCCTTTGCAGACATTTACAGCTATAGCGCTCATATTTTGGGAGTATTTGGAAATAATTCCTCACCAGTGCAGTGAACCTAACGGAAACCTTTCAGCATCATGAAATCACTTCTCATGTCTTTCGACTCCTCCGCCATCTGAAATCAGCCAGTTATTTGGCAGCGGCAGCCGTCATGGATTCACTATACATGCTTTCCATGTGAGGATGCTTTTTAATCTCTGCCATACCTACTCCTGTAACCCCGCCTATTCCCCGCTCAGCTCCAACTCACACATTAGAGGAAAGCTCACAACACTGGCGGGGGAGATCGGTGTTTACATGGAGGTCGTATTTCTCTCAGAGCACAAGTTATCATTCTGTTTTCTAGATAAACATATGTGTTGAAATCTTTTGGTTTCCTTGAAATCAGAGGACAGGGTGGGTTGAATTTCTTTTTTTTCTCCCTGAAGGGGGATGTTCCTCGACACCATCCTTCCATCCAGAGATGAAAACGGGGTCCGGCCTGCTATTGGCCAGCGGACCAGGCTCAGTAAAGGAGACATTGCACAGGCAAGGAAGCTGTATAGATGTCCAGGTACTGATATATTTACTATGAGACCACAGTGTGTGTGTGTGTGTTTGTGTGTGTATTTTGAGGAATCAAACGATGACCTCTGTTTATCTTCTTGTATCTTTGGCGTGAAATTTTTCTTTGGCCCACACACACACACAGATACACACACACGTACATTCATGTCCCCAAGATGAGTTCACACTTCACGTCATCATGTACACAAACAGTACTGTATCTGAGACAAACAGATTAAAAATTTTCACTATTCTGGTGTACTTAAACGTCATAAATATGTGAATTTATTCATTTTGCTCTGTTAAAACACAATTAATATTTTATTCATTCATTCTTCTAACTCCATATATATTACAGCATATATGTTTATTAAATCCATTTTGATATTGGAGCGAGGCTAAACTGTGTTTGCGTGTCTCAGCTGGAAATAGATACAACTTCAACCTTATAAGGTCATATTTGAGTGATACCATATTCACTAACAGATGAACAGAGCCCCGGGGCATTGTGGGGGGAAAACAGCATGCATGATGGGATAGGAGGGGCACATTTGGCTAACCTCCTTTCGAGAGGGAGCGACGGCGTTAAACTTGGGATGAGGAATAAAAGAGAGCACCACTGACTGATGGTTTTCCACAAATTCCCAACCAGCTGCAACAGTTTCCCCCATTTTTTCCTTCATTGTGATGAATTTAAAGTCTGTCACTCTTGTCCGCTTACAGTAAATGACTCTACTACTGGGGAATGTTTAATTCTGCTAAATGGTGAGAGGGCTTAATGGCTGTGGTCGGACCTCACATGCGCACTGATACACGCGGGAATACAAAATTGCATGCTGCAGCCTCCAGCACGCAAAAAAGTAAAACAAGCCAAAGAAACGCAAGTTTTGTTTTTGAGGGCAATTTTGATTCCTTTACTGTTTTCCGAATCAGAAATAAATGTCTAACAGTTTCCATATGGGCAGAGTGGATATTATAGACATAAATGTTTGTGTATTTATTTTGGTAAATTGGCAGCAGAGGATTGAGAATAATAAGACATGAGAGCCATGTGTTCTTTGGTAATGTACCGATCATCAGTATAAGTACACAGCTGGGAGGGTTATGCACAACAGCGGGACACACCACAAAAATGTAACTCCATCTGTGTGTGTGTGTGTGTGTGTGTGTGTGTGTGTGTGTGTGTGTGTTGCAGCATGCGGAGAGACTCTCCAAGAGTCCATGGGCAACTTTTCGTCTCCTGGTTACCCCAATGGATACCC
Organism: Amniataba percoides; assembly: GCA_037176925.1. Taxonomy (NCBI): domain Eukaryota; kingdom Metazoa; phylum Chordata; class Actinopteri; order Centrarchiformes; family Terapontidae; genus Amniataba; species Amniataba percoides. Next base: position 21,718,190 of record JBAJHX010000051.1, on the reverse strand, counting down.
CTCGTACACACACTGTGTCTGGAGAATATCTGTTACACCGGGAGAAAAGGTACACACACACACACACACTCACACACACACACACACACACACACACAGCAGTGCAGTGAATATGCATGCAATAACAGTGAAAGACTGCAGACACAATGACTGTATATTGATCGTATCCTTGCAGGTAACACCCTCTTCCCCTCGTCTGGTCTCTGACGTGCAAACATCTGGAGCAAATATATTAAATGTTTACTTTTTTCCTCTAGATTGTTCTTAACTTCACCACCATGGATCTGTATAAAAGCAGCCTGTGTTGGTACGACTACATCGAGGTCCGGGATGGATACTGGAGGAAGGCTCCTCTGCTCGGTAAGATCGAGAGACAGTCGGCTTGGGGAGAGCTGAAGGGGAGCCAGAGGGCGGCTGAATGCCTTTTAATAAACTTCTTCTTCGTTCATTAGCTTTTTTAATTCTGCTGAAATTACACACTAAAATCGCCTTCAGAGTTTGAGCCTGCTGCGACTGTGACGTGAGAGTTCAGCGCACTTAACTAAACAGCTGAAGAAAAGAAAGAAGAGTAAATGAAGAAAGCATCATCAATTTGACAACACATGTGGAACATTTAGAAGAGATTTTGCAAAGTGAGAAAACAAACACAGACAACAACAGAAACTGTTTCCAGGGGACACTGAACAATCCGCCCACTCTGTGGACACACTCGTTGCTGCATTCTGTGATTCATTCATTCAAGTTACTGAAGTTGCTCGTCTGTAAGTGGTGCTGGAAAATGAGCTAAAGTGTTTTTTTAGTGGGACTAACATTCATGTGTCACCCGTGTTTGGGTGTGTTTCTCATTTTTTAAGTGTCCCCTGGAACCTTTTTTTTGTTGTTGTTGTTGTCTAAGCTATTTTCAGCGTTTCTGTATTTGATTTGATTGTTTTCTCACTTTGAGTTTTTTTCCAAATGCTGCACATGTGTTGTCAAATTGATGATGTTTTCTTAATCTATAACAGGGCCAGTGTACTAAGGCTATGTTTAGACAGATACAGGCTCTATATCACTCATATATCAGACGAAAACACATCTGACTGGCCAGCCCGGGGTTTTCCAGGTCACAGGGCTTAAATCAAACCTTCTTGCCAGATGATCGTGTGAGCCCTCTGTGCTCTCTGTTGTACAAACACATTGATTGTGTTAACATATTTTTGATGAGCACGGACCCTAAACAGGAACAAGTGTTGTTATCGTGCTTTTTTTAGATACTTCACGGCACGTTTTATAGGCTATATTTCATGAACTTTCACTGGACGGCACATGTTATGAATCTCACAGGGGTTGTTTTTATGTGTGTGTTTTTTAACAGGCAGGTTCTGTGGAGATAAAGTCCCCGATGTCTTGATCTCCACCGACAGCAGGATGTGGATCGAGTTCCGCAGCAGCAGCAACTGGGTGGGAAAAGGCTTCGCTGCTATCTACGAAGGTAACTCCTTCACCTCAGAAACAAACAAATAGATAGACCTCAGAAACAAGATGAATATATAGAAACAGATCAATAGAAATAGATTTGTAAAGCCTTTGCATATGGTAAAACAAGAGCTGGTTTCAAATGTGAGGACTGTGGGTGACTTTTGTGAGAAGTTTTCTTGGAGTGTGTGTGATTCAGATGTTAGTCAGTGCAGTTAATGCTAATATATCCTCCCTCTGTGTGTGTGTGTGTGTGTGTGTGTGTGTGTGTGACCTCTTTCTGTCCTCCGTCTGTGTGTCTCTCCCTCCTGTGCAGCGATCTGTGGAGGGGAAATCACCAAGGACTCGGGACAGATTCAGTCTCCCAACTACCCCGATGACTACAGGCCCTCCAAGGAGTGTGTGTGGAGGATCACCGTGTCCGAGGGATACAACGTCGGGCTCAGCTTCCAGGCCTTCGAGGTGACTCACTCCTCGTGTGTGTGTGTGTGTGTGTGTACTCGTGTGTGGGTGTGTGAGTTTCTCTGTCTTGATCCTTCTTTGCGTATGTGTGTGTGCTTAGGAATGTCTGGGTCAAATTTCACGCTCGTATAGCTGCTAGGAAGTTAATAAATGCGATGGTGTGTGTGTTTGTGTGTGTGTGTTTGCACACCGAGGCACAGAGCAGCTGAGGATTAGTTTTGTAGTTTGAACGCTGTAAAAATGTCAGGGTGCTAAACGACTCAGTCCTCAAACCAACTTCACACACATAAGGTCAAAGGTCACTGTCAAACAGGAGTTAAGGTCAAGTGTTTTTTAAACGGTACCAGTACTCTGCTCTGTTTTCATCCCATTTGTGGGAATAGTGCTTGTTACTGAATCTGTATATTATTTGATAGTTTAAGTATTAAGTTTAAGATTAGTTAAAGTTTAAGTACAAATTACTGCTGCAGTGATCTTTGATGTTTTTTTAAGGATTTTTCTCACCCTGCACTCGTGTGTTTGCAGATCGAGAGGCATGACAGCTGCGCTTACGACTACCTGGAGGTTCGAGACGGCCCTCTGGAGACGAGCCCCCTGATTGGCCGATTCTGTGGCTACGACAAACCCGAGGACGTGCGCTCCACCTCGCACACGCTGTGGATGAAGTTTGTCTCGGACGGGACGGTGAACAAGGCCGGCTTTGCTGCTAACTTTTTCAAAGGTGTGTGTGCTCACAGTAAGCGAGACTGTGTGTGTGTTTCAGGTTTGTTTTTGTAGCTAAGGCATTGTATGTGTGTGTACAGATGTAACTCTGTGACGTGTGTGTTTTTCAGAGGAGGATGAGTGTGCCAAGCCAGACAATGGTGGATGTGAACAGAGGTGTGTAAACACTCTTGGCAGCTTCAAGTGTGCCTGTGACCCGGGCTATGAACTGGCTCCTGACAAGAAGAGCTGTGAAGGTATGTGTGTGTGTGTGTGTGTGTGTGTGTGTGTGTGTGTGTGTGTGTGTGTGTGTGTGTGTGTGTGTGTGTG
>JBAJHX010000051.1:21702944-21715141 GCA_037176925.1 Amniataba percoides | reverse complement strand
TGTGTGTGTGTGTGTGTGTGTGTGTGTGTGTGTGTGTGTGTGTGTGTGTGTGTGTGTGTGTGTGTGCATGTGTGTGCCCAATGCGTGTTTGTATGTGCATTCCTTTGTATGCCGCTGTGTGTTTCTGTAGGATATGAGTCTAACTCATCAGAAAAAAAACATCCGAGCGGCCTCCATCAACAGGAAAAAACATCTCTCTGACACAAAGCCACATGCCTCGCTGCTCCAATGCCACAAATGCGGTGAAGGTCCCCTAATCCCACGAAATAAATTAACTACACGTAACGAGCCACATACTGAAACAACTGAACAAACCACTTCTGAGGCGAGAGAGAGAAAACGCTTTGCGAGTGAAATGTCCAAATTGTGGTTTTGCTGTATTTCTTTGAAGAGCGGTAGTTTCTTTGGCATCCTCAGTGAATTAATGTGTGGGAAAGTGATGCAGAAAGTAGAATCAAAGTCTTTATATTCACATTTGGACCTGGTTATTTGAGGCATTTCGCCGTGCCCACCTCAAAAAGGAGAAACTGTTGGAGAAAACACTCGGTTGAACAAGGTCACGTACAACAATGAAAATATGGTGATGAGAAATTAAAAGGAAATGGAGAGAGGCTGAGTTGCGGTTTGAGGAAAGCCTGTGTCGTGCTGTTCAGGTGTTCTATGAGTGACTCGCGCTTGGTCACGTTGCCTATTTCCCTTTGAAATTAACGGATATCAGCGTCATACTTTCCATGTTACACTTTTCCTTTGTGCTGAATCTGGCTCCTCTATGACAAAAATCCCTGTTGGCATCAGAATCTGTATCCTCCACATCTTATCCTTAACTGCATCATATCAGAAATACAAATCTCAGGACTAAACTGAATGCAGCATGCAACTTTGTGGATGTAAAATCTCCTCATTCAACAAAACCAGCCACTCAAACATGACAGCTCTGTTTCTTTACATGTCAGGAAATTTGTGGGTTTGACAGGGTTGAGCTGCAACCTGTAATGCAACAATCCACAACTTTGAAAAACTGTGCATTTTAAAAGCCAATTTGTCAAAAAAATCTACTGACTAAAGATTAAAAATCCCGCTGTCACCACAGTGCAAAGTAAAACAGCTCTGTATACTTTTTCTATTCAGTTCTGTCTCTGTGGTTTGTAAAACTTGTAAACACATACAGCATTTCTCAGGCGTGTGTGTGTGTTGTTGCCTGAATTGCTTGTGTGTCTTCAGCGGCGTGCGGCGGCCTCCTCTCCAAACTGAACGGGACCATCAGCACTCCCGGATGGCCGAAAGAGTATCCACCCAACAAGAACTGCGTGTGGCAGGTCGTCGCTCCCACTCAGTACCGCATCTCCATGCAGTTTGAGGCCTTCGAGCTGGAGGGAAACGAGGTGTGTGTGTGCTGTCTGTTCATAATATGAAAAACAGGAGATGCTAACCATAGTAGGTGCCTCATGGATGTGTTATATGTGTGTTTAGGTGTGTAAGTATGACTATGTGGAGGTGCGGAGCGGCCTCTCGTCCGACTCTAAGCTCCACGGTAAATACTGCGGCACCGAGGTCCCTGAAGTCATCACCTCTCAGTACAACAACATGAGGATCGAGTTCAAGTCCGACAACACCGTCTCCAAGAAAGGCTTCAAGGCTCACTTCTTCTCAGGTAAGACACGTGTGTTACATCTGTGTGTGTCTCTGTGCATGTGAGTGTTTGTTAGGGGTGGGCAGGCTGTGTTTTACTAAATCTTTGTCATGTATCTGTGTTTGGATCAGTGACGTCAATTATGCTGCAGGAGTAGATCAAAAAGCTTCTAGTTTGGATATTTTTATACTTTACTTTCTCTGATGAAGGCCACTAGCTGGGACACATTGGTCTGATAACGAAGCTGCTTTGAATACTACAAGCGATGCAGGAGTTTTGACCTCTTTACACTCTAAAGTGCACCTTACTCTACCAGCTTCTGTGATACTTTAACACTGAATTCATTACCGTATACTTTGAACTTTGGAGAGTTTTCTGATAGTTGCCTAGTGCTTTGCTGGTGTCCAGCATTTGCTCCCAGAAATCTGGCATAATTTTGTTTGCTCATTAGTTATACCCACAATACAGTCATACTGCCTGCTGTACGGTTAAAGTAGACGACAAAAATACTTTGTAAGATCTTTGTCATGTCAGATATCAACCCCTGCTTGAAAATGCAGCATAATCTTGGTTCTCCTGGGATTTTGAGTTCTCTGCCCACTTCTGTTGTAATATGTGTGTGCTTGCATGGTTAATGTATCCATACATGTGTGTGTAGCCGTTTTGTTTTTCATGTGTCATGTCCGTCCGTCACGCTGTGTCTCCCGAGCCTCCGCCGGCTCTCAGGCCTCCTGCGCCCACCCTTTGGCTCTGCCCTCTCTCTCCCTCAGACAGGCTGGCTCTGTGTCAACAGCGTATGATTGTGTTTGAGTCATGCCAGGACGTAAAGCGCGGCCGCTCTCCCACTCGAGGCCACGTCAACAACAAGCTGGCAACCTCGCCAAAGGTCAGAGGTAACATGACCTCACAGTCGGCGTTTCTGATTGGCTGCGGTCTAACCGTGTGACAAAGGAATGGATGGATCCGCCTAAAAGGGCGCGGATCGTCGTTTAATCCATTCTCCTCCAGAGGGAAACGTGCTTTGTCCCAATTCCATATTACATTCAAATACCACTGCTAGGCATGGCTGATAAAATACTATTAACATTTACAGACTTTCACGAGAAAAAGAACCCCAAAAAATAGTTATTTAATCTTTATTTCATACGTTTGAGTTTTGTCTCCTTTTGAATTTTTTTATTGTGGTATCATTTAATATTTTAATTATAATAGAAATATTAATTTGCAGTTGGTTCACAGAAGATGTATGTTGTCCAAAGTGACACAGGAGTGGATTTTCACTCCTGTCCCATCTCAATCCTATGACTGGATTAAAAAAAAAAACCCAAAGTTTTGTCCTGTCCTATCCTGCCACCAGAGCAAACTGAAGAGAATAAAAATGAAAGAAAAATACTGACTTGCAATAAGTTCAAAATAAAGAAAATGCTGTTTATTTATATTAGATCTGCATATTAACTGACCTATTGTTATTTTAATTACCATCCCGCTTACTGCCATTGACCTTTTCCTGTCCTGTTCCAGTCACTTGAATAGTGAAACCGAGTCCGATCCCGCGGGAATCTCAGAGGAATCCAGTGACCCAAAAAATGTCTGCCTCGAATGTGAACTGTATTGTTTTGCTTTAAAAGGAAAGGAACAGGCATTAGTGATGTGCACCAGCAGACGTCAGTCAAACTGCAAGTTTGAGACACTATAGATCCATCGCTATAAATCTACATCCATCCATTATTTATACTGCTTATCCTCACACAGGGTTGCGGGTGTGCTGGAGCCTTTCCCAGTTGGCAATGGGCAAGAGGCCAAATTGAAAATCTCCCAAATAAAAAAAATAATTTCTTTTTATTGTCTAATGTGTTAAATTAAATTACACCGAATTCAATTAAATTTAATTTGTTGGAGCTGTGAGAAGGTTCTTTGCTGAGTGCATTGCGTCATAGGACAAAAAGTGTCTGTCAGCACCACACTGAAAAACCATGTGAACATGGTTGAGTGTGCTTATTACTGCTTGATTATGTGACTTTCCGAGCCTGAAAGTTAGTGTGCAATATGGAATTGGGACGCACAAGGATTCCCCAGTGAAAACACAACAAATATCCGCCAGTGCAGGGATGAATTTGTTGGACGTTAACAATAGACAATAACAACTACAGGAAGTTGTCCTTAAGAAAAGATCTAAATTTCTCTTTTGTTATTCTGACATTTACGGTAACTAAAAAGGGAAACTGATCCATAAGGCAACTTCGGCGTGACGCTGCAGCCTTTTCCTTCAGGAGAAGTAAAGCCGTCAGCTGGGTGAGACCGTCAAAATTCAGCCACCTGCAGAGCAAAGGGATGCAGCTGAAGTCATGCTGAGTTGGAGCGTGCTTACTCACATATAGATAATATGTGTGTGTGTGTGTGTGTGTGTGTGTGTTAAAAGTTGTTGTGTGAGTGGCTCTGCTGTTGTCAAGTTGCTCCCAGGGATAGCTTTTGGTTGGCAAAGATCCAGGAGCTTTAGGGAGGTCCCTTCGGCCTCCCACACACTACTAATCCATGTGAGCGCGCGTGCATGTGTGTGTGTGTGTCTGTGTGTGTGCATGTGGACATTGTGTGCTTGACCTGAAGAAAGCTACAATGAACACTGAGTAGCATCAACGGTAAAGCTTCTTAGCCTGTGATAGGGTGAGACTGAGCCCACAATAGCACTGTAATACCACATCAGACACAGACAAACACACACACACACACACACACACACAAACAGAAGGGAGGATTTAGTGGTTTCATTAAAAGCAGATCTAGTTTGATTCACAAGCTCTTGAGTTGAGGTGAGACTCGGTGTCTGTGTCTAATCTCGCATCTCTTCATAGGAATCTGTCTCTCACTCTTCACAGCGCAGTGTTGTCTGTCTCCCTCTCTCTCCCCGTGCATGCTCTGTCTTCATGTGCGGTCAACTCTAAATCCCCCACCTCCTCTCTCTCCCTCCCTCTCTCCTTCTATCTCCGACACCATCACCGTTTTCAACCCCACACGGAGCGGCGACTCTTCCCTGCTCCTTCCTCCTCCACCCTCTGAGCCGCTCCGTTCCTCCGAGCGTTCGGCTTCACTTAAAGGGCCTTTTGTCATCACCCCACCACACCGAGGTGAAACAACGGGTCGGAGGAGGGGGAGAAAAAAATGAGCGAGAGGCGAGAAAACACCTCAGCTGCGTCGGCCCTTTCAGATTTTGTTTTAAGTCTTTATTTGCATTCAGACCTTCTGGCCTTTTAAAAGCAGCGGCCTCATTACAAACTGACGCCGCAGCCAAACATTGTTCAAGTTTACAGAGAGACTTATTTTATGTCCAAAGATACCAAATAGGTCAGACTGAACTTTGTAGGCGTATAAAACATTTGACAGGACATCTGGAAATGATGCAAAGTTTCGGGTTTGAATATTTCACCCACTGTAAACATCAGATCTCTTGAATTAAAACATGACAAGCTGCTCCAGGATAAATGTGAAACTATCAGACAGCAAGATTTTAACAACCTTAAAGCTACTTAAGGTGAAACAGAGGATGAAAACTGAGATTGGCGATTGATCTTCTCCTCAAACTCTTTGCACCAAATTGTTTTACAGCGTCTTTAATATCTTGAATTGCATCTTGTTTTCTCGGCCTAGTTGAACTAACAAAACTATTTTCCAATGTTTGGATGCATTAATTACATTTTTGTCTAAAGTCAGCTCACTTGCTTTGCTTGTACCAACATCACTGCATCAAAATCATAAAGATACATTCAAGAGAGGTGTTGATTTGCAAGTATTAATTACAAGAAACCCCCATTATATCATGATATAGTTCTTCATTTTGCATTCAGCAGTGAGGCGTTAATGTGCTCTCGAGAAAAAGTGTTCCACTTGTATGTATGCAAATTTATGGAGCAAAAATCTTATAAATGTATTTATGGGGGGGACTTTGTGGTCTACATTTCGGCATCACCATGACAACCTGATGTCCCACATATCCTACCATGCATCGTGGTGGTGGACAAATCACAGAAAAGTAGGTCTCCAGCATCTCTCAGACAGAAGCTCTCGTCGCATTTTACGGCGTCTCCTCAGCTGGCAGCGTGAAGCACGTCAGGCCGATTACAGCTGCGGTGGTCCGGCCAGGCGAGAGCGCAGCTGATCTCAAAACAGCTGTTTTGTGGTCGGGGACGTCTCAGAGCCAAGGCCTGAGTTTGACCGCAGGGCAACCGTAACAGCTAACCCAAAGAACAGCACAAAGACAGATTTACAGGCCAGCAGAACCACACACAGACGAACACGCTAACTAACCCAACCTTTTATAACCGTCTGCTGTGGCCTTCACAGTTTCTCTCATTAAACCTTCTTCTTTTTTTCTTTCTTTTGCAAAACTTTAGATGTTAGTGTTTCAACAGTTGGGCCGCAGACAGTATTTTAAAGCTGTGATGACGATGATTAATTCACCCTTCACTAAACCTCGCCTCCCCTTAGTTACTGTTGCTACGCCTGTCAAGCTTTCCATTGTAGCATAATATATGTACATTAAGTTTACGATCATAGCAGCAGCAGATTTACAGCTCGAAAATAATTCTTCTTAGCAATGCATCCCAGATTTCACACTCGGGTCAACAAAGGTGGACTTTTCCTGTGTGACTGTCCAATTTTGTTTTAAAAAGAAAGGAGCTTAGAAAATGTATTTAATGACAAAATATACACGTCCCTGCAGAAAGTCAGCATCCTCAGAAACTGTGTGGAAGAAACGGAAACAGACGTGCAGCGATGTTCTCATATAGCAAAAAACACTGAGATTTATTTACTCTTTATTGTTCCTTGTAAAAGTAGATTTGGCTCTCACAAGGGGAGGGCTATCTCCTGTAATGGGTGGAGTGTAGACTTCCAATCCAATAAAGCCCAGGACGAAGCCACTAACACACTGATACACAGTGGTACTACCCAGAACCAGATTAAACAGAGCTGGTTATACTATTACACAGCGCATGTGTCAGAGATTTGAAGTATATTTCTTTTGTGTTTGCATCAAATAACCTCAAGATAATGGGATTAGCAAATGAAATACATGCAGTGAGCTTAGTAGCCATGCATACTAATGTTTATTTTAGAGCAGACAAACCAAGCATTCATTACACTTTTTGTCTCAATTTTTAGGAAATGCTTAAATGCAAAGCTTGACAGGCCTGTGTACGGAAACAGTTGCTAAGATATGAGTGGACACATGGTTTTTTAAAGAGAGTTTAACACGCTGTCAGTCAACCTTCTCTCTAACTCTAAGCTCTGTATTAAAAGTTTGTTGGGTGAATAATGGTCAGTATCTTGCAGTCCTGCATTTGTTCTGGGAGATCATGTTTGCCTAACATGATTGCTGGATATTTATGTTCTCTTTATTTTCCATTTGTCACCTTCTCTTATTTGTACTGTACCTTTTTTTTGTTGACCTCACCTTCCTGGTGTGATTTGATTTCTCTTTGTATCACTGTTTCTTTCTCCTGTAGTCACTGATTGCTTTTTCTTATCATCATGTTTTATTTTTCAAAAACTCTCCTCCCTTTCCTCAAAGTCTCATCCTTCCACTCATCTCCCCTGCTTGACCTCTCGCTTCCCTTCCCTTCCCTTCACTTTTTTTTTTTTTTTTTTTTTGCTGTTTCCACACGAGTGATGTGTTGCATGTGTGTCTCTCACAGACAAAGATGAGTGCAGCAAGGACAATGGCGGCTGCCAGCACGAGTGCATCAACACAGTGGGCTCTTACGTTTGTCAGTGTCGCCACGGCTTTGTACTGCATGAGAACAAACATGACTGTAAGGAAGGTGGGTTTCACGCACATTCACATCAGCACACACACTGGCACAAAAACCTGGACGTGCACGTGCACGTGCTGCCACACTCGCACAAGCATGTGCTCATTCACAAGAACAGCCACCGTCCACCGTACGGCCCGTACTCTGCTCATCCACATCAGAGCACACATGACAGCAGACTGGCTCTCTCCATTTGAGCACAGTGTTTTCTTTACACGCACACACTTCCACACTTACAGTAGAGCCTGCAGGCAGAGCTGCGTGCTTCAGACGTGGGCATGTGTCACATTTAGTTTACAAAGGGAAAGACCAGAGATGGGACTTTGACTGGAGGGCTGTGAGATTTAAAAACAACCAGTCTCAAGCTTTGACCAAGTAAACAAAAGATGAAAAGGAATCTGTCAGGCAGTCTGGTCAACATGCTTCAGATAGTTCATGCTTCATTTTATTCTTATTTTTTTTAGACCTTTGCATTAAAATGAAACATTCAGCTACTAACACTTAGCATTCAAATACCTTATGATGATGAAGATGTTCTGAAAAGCAAAGAATATCTGAAAGTCTTGAACTGGATTTGGACTTTATATTTACTTTGAAAGAGCTGTGACTTTGTGACTTGACTAGTTGCTGCTCACCATTTGTCTCAAATAACTCAAGACTCGAATTAAACAGGCCCCAAAAGTGCTGGTTGCTAATCACATTGAAAGAGTTGCTTGACTTGGACTTGACTTGCCCTACAGGACTCTGAAAGACTCAAGAATGACTGTGAAAGACTTGAGACTTTGACTTGTGTCAAATGACATGAGATCCAAACAGGACTAGTCACCACAGCTCCACTGAGACTTGGCTCGGACTTGGGCTCTTTAACCTTGGCTCGGACTTGCTCGACACTGAATTACTTTAAAAGACTTAAGATTTACTTTTAAAGAGCTGCCTGACTTGGACTTCCCGAGAACTACTCTGAAAGACTCGAGGATTCTCAGATGACTGAAAACAGCTCTGTTTGCAAGTCACTAAGGCTGTGAAGTGTGTTTGTTTGTGTGTGAGAAAAAAGACACACAGTTTGACTGAAAACATTATTTATTAAAAGCTATTAGCACACTCTGACACACACACACACACACATACATGAGCACAACTGTTGAATTGACATGTTATACTCATCTCTTTGAAGTTGAACTTTTGAACGTGTACACACGCACACCACATCAACACACACATACACACCTCACTAAAGACTCCCTGTGCCGCTCATAAAAACTCTCATGTTTCAAACATCTGGGAGCTTGAAAGCTTCACATGTACCGCTGTCTTCCTGTGTGTGTGATGTGTGTGTGATGTGTGTGTGATGTGTGCATTAGAGCAGCTTGACCCAGTAACCTTGCAGAGTCATGTAAATCCATATTCCCATCACACAGCTTGTGTCCGTGTGTGGTTATCTACATACAAACAGTATGAAGCGTGTGAAAGTTTCAACAAGTTGAGATGGACGTTCAGATAGCGTGACATGTGCTGTTAACATGTTGGAATATAAACATCACCTTTTAGAGGCATTAGGCTGAAGTGTGTACCACTATGAGACACCAGCAGGAAAAGAAAAGACTTCATTTATGTATTTCATCTCAGGGATCCTATTCAATCTCTTTCATGAATGGACAACATCTGTATTATGACGTGTTGTAAACAATTACATTTCCTGTTACCAACAACAACTTAATAATGTGAAAAGATGCTTTTGCTGCGATGTCACACAGTTATGGCAGAAAATATTGTCAGATCTTATAACTGTATCATGTAATTAGCTAGATGCACAAGTTGTGAGGGTCTTCTGTAACGCTCGTGTGTGTGTGTGTCTCCTTTTACATTTTCACATTCTTGTAACATCCATCTCATGCTGTACCTGGGCTCAGTTTGTCTGACTCTTGAATAAAAACTGCAGCTCTGGAACACATATCGTTGTCCTGTGCATGCCTCCCGCCTCCTCACCATCACCTCCATCCAGCCACGGCACTCATTTCACTCAAAACACACACACACACACAAATGTAATGACTCTGAGGGTTTTGGTGCAGTCAGCAAGAGTACAACTCCAAGCAGTTGACACACAGCTGTTTGCATGCTATTTTTGACATTTGTGTCATTGTCCTTAAGTTAAATATAAATTAAATACTTTGTAAATGTTTTTTCAGGTCACATAGGTGTCTTTTTAACATAAACGTAGAGTTTGTTGCTTTGGAAAAGATCCCAGCCAGATATAAAACCATCCGAGTTTGTGTCTTTGTTAAGATACTCAGGGTTTTCCTTTAATTTGTCACTAAGCTTATTCAGAATGAATTCTGATTTCTGTGTATGTGAATTGATTCAAATTGTTGGATGGAGGCACCGAAGGCTATTTTCAACTCATTCATTAGATGTTTAGGATCCAATCCTACACATCCAGTCACCAAAGGCACAGATGTTGGATAGCAGTGTTTATAAGAAGTATTGTGTTTTGTGGAGATCTTACCTTACCATCCAGAATAATAACATCAAGTTAACGTTGGATTTTATAGGAAATGGTTGACTTTCACTAGTAGAGATACCGTGTTGCCGTGTTGGTTTAAAGCATGCGTGCGTGGATTCATGTGAAATTCACACTGAACTTGTCATCAGGATGTGTTTCTTTGAAATCTTTCCTCTCTTTTTTGGTTCTCTCATTTCTCTCCTTCCTGTTCCCTTTCCATTTCCTTTGACCTTTTCCTGTGCAGCAATGATTTTAACTTCCTCTGTGTGTGCGTGTGCTTGCGTGTGTGTGTGGATGTGCGTGTGTGTGTGTCCAGCTGAGTGTGAGCATAAGATCCACAGCCCCAGCGGGACCCTGAGCAGCCCGAACTGGCCGGACAAGTATCCCAGCCGTAAGGAGTGCACCTGGGACATCACAGCCACGCCGGGACACCGAGTCAAGATAGTAAGTGTGCTGAAATCGAGCAGATTTCTTATGAAGACTTACAGTTTCTCTTTCCCTCTTTAAACCCCTTGGCATCACTGGCCTTCTTCCCTCCCTCATAACAATACCTTATTCTGTCTGTGGGGTCATATCATATGTAAAAGCCTCAGGCGGGCCCCTCCCCACCCCTCTCCCTTCTCGCTCGATGATCTCTGTTTCCCATGTTCCACTTATGAAACCCAAATGTGAGCGGGGGAGAAAGTGCACGTTTGTATATTCGGGCTAAATGTAAGCGAGTGCTCATGCGTTAGAAAGAGGCCTTGGGCAGCGGCCATCTGTGTCCTTGTGTCTTTCTGTGTGTGTGTGTGTGTGTGTGTGTGTGTGTGTTTAGACAGCATGCGAGCACACACACACACACACACACACACACTTGCATTTGTGTATGCTATTACAGATGTACCTATCTCACTGTTTCACTGTTTTGCACTCATTTACTCTGAGATACTATATATTTCTTATATTTATAATCTCAGGCACATTCCCTCTGTTCTATGTACGGGTATACTTAAGTTACAGTAAGTTAGTATTTTATTTTATTTCTTATACATTTTGTTATTTTATTGTATGACTTGCATTTCTTACCGTCTATTTTCCACTGTGTGTTTTCGCTGTGGGAATAGTAAAGGAATCTGAATCTATTTAGGAATAAACCGACGTGCTGTCCTCTGCCACGTGCGCTGTGGATTAAAGATAGTCGAGGCTGAAAAGTTGTAAATCTGGTTGTTTGTTCGACGAGAGACGAAGGAGAAGAAATAATCTCAATTTCTCCTCTTTTGGCTGAGACAGATGGTGTCAGCTTTGATGCAGTTTCAGGTGCATTCAATATGGAGATTTGATAGATAGATTAAACACATGTATACACACATTTGTTCTTCTATAAGATGACCCACATAACTTTTCCTAACCTTAATCATCATAAGTACATCCTAACCTGGCCGCTTACCCTTGTCCTAACTTAAAATTAAGCCTAACTTTGACACTAAAAGCTTGAGTTAATTATCAAACAGCCCTCACTCTTTACAAACACAGACACACAGACAAGAAACTGCAATCGAAAAAGCATTATTCACAAACTTGTCTGCATATTTTATATCTGGATGATTATTAAATGCATGTGGTGGGCTGCAGTTTGGGGTCGTTTCAGGGTGTCTGATACTGAAACGTCTTAGAGAATTTCTAAATGTGCACAACGTAAACATATCTACACATAGTGACTTTTAGATCGGTCACTAGTGACAACAGGCTCTGTTACTTATCACTTATTGTTATTGTTGTCATTTGTTTTAGAGTCAGCTGCTGACTTTCACACTGTTCATATGCATCATTTTATCCTGCTGACATGCAACGGTCATTTCTGAGGATGCAAGCAAGGCTCCATGGGAGCGCAAAATATGTATATTGAAAGCATTAAAGCTGGAATAAATGATCATTTAAAGTATTGATTTTCTTTCTGATTCATCAATTAGGGAAATGCTAATCATAGTTCCCTAAAGCCTCAAACTGACACCTTCACATGGCGTAATAAAGATATTTAGTTCTTCATCATTTAACACAAAGTGGTGGATCTTCACATCTGAGAAACTGGAACTAGGTTGAATTGTCATTTAAGAAGTCACCTTTCAGTTTTTTTGTCAGTTAACTAATCAGTCAGTAAACTAATCTAAAATGCATGTACTGTATAACTCGATTGAAATTGGCCCTCTTAAAGAGCAACTTGCAGGTTAAAGACCACTCTGAATCATTGCGTGTAAAAATGATGTAGGAACTATATTTTGCT
>JBAJHX010000051.1:21685656-21702844 GCA_037176925.1 Amniataba percoides | reverse complement strand
AGGCAGAGCAGCTAGCAATGACTCCCTTATGTGACGTAATATGACGCGGTCCTGAAAAAAAGAGCGTTTTTCGCGGCACTGCTAAAAATCACCACTTTTACCTCTGATTTAGTACCTTTATGCTTCGTAAAACATGTTAAATTCTGCAATACACTTTCAAATACGTATTTTCAAACAATATTAGGTATAAATCTAAAAAAAAATTTAACCTGCAATATGCCCTTTAAAGATGCAAGTACAGAAGCTCACATGCTCACATTCACACAGCCTGCCTCAGATAATCCTCCTAAAGTCCACTCGCATCCCCCCGCAAAAAGCATCTCACACACACACACATCACAATATGCACACACATTTCTCTTCTAGACTCACAGCACACACACACAATCTGCAAATGATTCGGCTCTTCATGCTGAGCGCGCTGCATGTGACCAAAATTGTGATCAACATTTAGTTTTGATAATCTCTTATCACCGCTTACGTAACCTGAAAACACAAATTACATCATCAGCTACGATAACACATTTAGTAGATTTTAATGTGTGACTACATGTGACGTACACACAAGTGCACGCAAATTGGGAGGTGTGTGTGTGTGTGTGTGTGTGTGTGTGTGTGTGTGTGTGTGTGTGTGTGTGTGTGTGTGTGTGTGTGTGTGTTTGTGCTGAGATTAGCAGGGGCGCTCTCTAGATCCACAGTAATGACATCACAGCGGGATAAATTTAATACCAGAAATCTGAGCATAGATGTGAAGGTCATTCTGTTATTGCTTCTCTGACTGTGTGTCTGTCACACACACACACACACACACTAAACTCTCTTGGGAGTAGTAAACAAATCCACAAAGCAGAGTCTCGTCCCGGCTACAGTCAGAAACATCTGGAGGCCATCACGACCCCGGAATCAAACACTTCCCCTCTGAGTAACGACGTCCTCACATCGGCCCACCTTCTCTCTCTCTCTTTCTCTCTCGTCTCTGCTTGGCTGCTAAAAAAAAACAATCAATTTGGCGTGATGGAGGACGACCGGAGAGGTGTGCGAGTGTGTGTGGGAGCGAGGCCTGCAAGGTGTTATGACTCAGCTCATGTGTGACTTGATTAGATTAAGAATCGTGACGCTGTGTACATGCATGTCAGCGCGTAGAGCAGTGTGTAGGCAAAGAAGGAGGGAGGCAGGGGTTCCTCTCCGCATTGAAGAATATGCAAATGTATTTATTTTGGTTTTTAGTTTTTAAAAAGTGTGTAAGACCGAAAGAGCCTGAAAAATGATTTGCAGCTTTTGCCTCCTCTGCTGAAGTTTCATCTGTTCATCGAGTTGTTGGTGACAGAAATGTGCTTAAAGTGGCTTTAAGGTTATTTTTTTTACACTTGAAGCAACTTTAATTGTTTTGGCTTTCTGGGCTTTAACTTTTTGGATCTGGTTCACTCTTTCTGTTGTCATCGCATCATTTTGGCTCACAAAAACTCATTGTACTTTGCTTTCCCGCCTTCCCACATGGCTGACAAACAGCCTGATTGGTGACCATAGTGGAGCATTTAGCAACTGAAAACCCAGGAAATTGAACTTAATAGGCTGGTGGAGCCCAAAGAAGAGCAAACAAAAATAGGCATATTTTGCACTTAAATTCTCAGAAGGCCTCCACCTTGATAATAATGTTGGTCTGTCTCTGCTGAATGTGTTAATATGCAGCTGCTTGCTAATGTTAAGGTCATCATATTAACTTGAAAGGTGGTTCTGTGTCAGTGTTATCTTAAGTTTGCAACAATGCAGCTTCAGGTAAAAAAAAAATAAAATAAAGTCTTGACAAAATCTTCTAGCTTCTTAATCCGGCTACATTAAAGACATAATGTCAAATATTTTCATGTAAATAAATGTCAAATGATGCAACATAATGATGATTGAGCCTTTGCCCCACTGATGAAAGCCTGCAGCTTTTGCAGGTGGCAACTTTCCCACAGAAATAACAAATGGGACACAGTGAAGCTTTTAACATGGCTTTTGATGAAAACAGACTCACTATTTAACTCACCTGTGTGTGAAGCAGCGCAATGCTTCTTCCAGTCACAGTAAGCGTTGTGAATATAAAAGTCACTGTGAGCAAACTTATAAAAGAAAAAATCCATGATCACTGATGATGGAGGGAGGTCCTAAAACAGACCTGCAATTATTGATTTTCTCCAGAACTGCTGTGAAGAGTTCATGAAAATCTTTGACTAGAAGTCTGAACTCAGGTGTGCTTTGTTTTATTTTCTAATATGAATTGATTCAGTTCAGAAACACACAATGAAGGAAATGAATGACATCACAACAAAGGCTTTAACAACTCCTGTCTTTAGTCTCTTTCAAATGCTCTGATTTTGCACTTTTTTCCCCTTTGAATCATCGGCCTAAACTGCTTCACTGCACTAAAAGGAGAGCATGCCATAGATCATGTGACAGAGTTAATGTCAGTGGAAGCTGAGTGGAGATATCCGACACAACCTCAACCGACTTCCAACGTTCAGAGACGAGAAAAAAGTCTGAAAAGGTCAAAACAGCTTTAACTCTTTCAAGGTTTTCTTCAGCTTCCTTAGACAAATAGTCTGAGTATTTGTTTAATTTGAAATCACTGACAGTCAATGGCTGCAGTCATATAATGAAATGTGAATACCACATGTGACTTCAAAGAGTTGTAAAAAAAAAACATGTATATTGTAAGTTTTTTACCCAACGACACAGAGAGTCAGTCAGGAGGGTCTGAGTTATCCCTCTCTGAGATTTCTGCCGTCATCCAAACACAATGGCGGTTGATGCAGTTTCGTTTGTGGCGGTCAAGGGTTGAAAAATGACATTTGAGAAGCTCAACTGCAAATGCCCCTTCCCAGAAATGTCGTCCCTTTTATTCTGGATAATCCCGGAAACGGCATCAAAAGATTTCACAAGGAACTACTTTCAAACAAATAAACAGACCCTGTAACAGCTGAGGTCAGCGGTTAATCTTTGGACACCCACTCATACCTCACTCAGCGCTCTCTCACCCTCTCTGTCCCTCTGCTTCGACCTTTTTTTCCTCAGACCTTCAACGAGTTTGAGATCGAGCAGCATCAGGAGTGCGCGTACGACCACCTGGAGGCCTTCGACGGGGACAGCGACACGGCGGCCATCTTGGGTCGACTGTGTGGCAGCAAGATCCCCGAGCAGCTGGTCTCCACCGGCAACAAGATGTACCTCCGCTTCATTTCTGACGCCTCGGTGCAAAGGAAGGGCTTCCAAGCTACACACTCCACAGGTGTGTGTCTGTGTGTGCAGGCCCGTTTGAGTGTGTGTGTGTGTCAGCAGTAATGTCTCACCTCATGTGTGCACGTGTGTGTGTGTGTGTGTTTGAAAACAGCATCACTCACAGCCACCAGCTTTGATTTCTGAAGTTGAAATACTTTTTCAGAGCACTATCTCCCTCTAGTGGTCCATAGCAGCTCACACATGATGGAAATCCATCATAAAATCTGGAGTAACTTCACTCTTTCCCAATCCTTCCTCTCTCTGCAGAGTGTGGAGGCCGCCTGAAAGCAGAAGCTCGTCAGAAGAACCTCTACTCTCACTCCCAGTTTGGAGACAATAACTACCCGGGTCACACTGACTGCGAGTGGCTGCTGACGGCGGAGCAGGGCTACGGCATCGAGCTGAGCTTCATCACTTTTGAGGTGGAGGAGGAAGCCGACTGCGGTTACGACTACATCGAGCTGTACAACGGTTATGACGCCAACTCGCATCGACTCGGTCGCTTCTGCGGTTCAGGGGTAAGAATTTATGTTCCTATCAGAGGCCCCAAAATAAGTGCAGGAGACTGCTGAGGGACAACAGCGTGTTTTTATCATATTAAATATTACTTTGTTATTCATCTACATTTGGTATGAAAATCTAGCAGATGCCTGAAGGACAAGTCTGGTGGTATTTGTCTTTCTCTGTTTATAAGTACACCACCTACATCACACTATTACAAGAGCACCAAATGTGTTTTTAATCACTAACAAGTTTTTTTGTCCTATTTAACCTTTAAAACTAAAGTGACCAATGGTCTCATGAGCTACAGATGATGGAGAGTGGCACTAAAATATTGTTGCTTTATGTCTTTTCAGACAGTTTGTTGATAATGAAAAAAAATATAACAAAATGATTCTTACATTTTACTACAGATCATATATATACATTTTGATGACAATCATTGAACACATCTTGTAAACGTTTAGGTTTCTTCCTACTATTCATGGCAGCCATTAAGCCATTAGTTTACTTTGATATAATCTGGTATGAAGACGTGTGTGTAACCCCTCACAGTGTACAGTAATATTACTGATGCTCTTTATATAGCTCCATTAAACAGTGCTTAAAAACATTAATGCAGATCATACTTAGTGGTGGCATAAATATTCAGATCTGTAGCTTAAATAAAACTAAAAATGACTCCGTGAGAAGTAAAAGACCTTCACTGAAAATGTTACTGAAGTAAAAATACAAAGGTGTTGTGGCCTAAATATTCTTAATTCTTAATTATATTCTTGTAGCATGAATGAAAACTCCACACGCGCACAAAAAAAGCTTCTCTAACATGTGACTTAAAATACATTTGATCTGTAGTTTGCAGAATAAACTACACAAAACAGTGTCATGACCCTCTAAATGAGCGAGCGGCTGCTTCACATGTTGCACCTTCTTACCCTCCTCAGCCCAGGGAGGGGATCTACTCGCCCGGAGGTGCTATGCTGATCCGTTTCCATAGCGACGACACAATCAGCAAGAAGGGCTTCCACATCCGCTACACGAGCACCAAGTTCCAGGAGAGCCTTCACACCAGGAAATGACCTCACACGCTCGCTCCGTGACCTCTGACCTCTGTGCAAGCCCCGCCACTGTTACCCTGACATTCACCATGGCAACGAGAAAAGTACAGCCTGCCCCATCCCCCAAACACACCCACCCCAAACCTCTTTTCGGACAGACGTGGACGCTCGCCAGGCCGCGGAGGGGAGGAAGACGATACTTAACTCGAACATTTGCCTCCCTCCGCGGCTCCACGCAGGTCATCGAGCTCCGAGATGAGACCCGGAGGGGGACAAAAATGTGGGGAAACCCGACTGAACCGTTTCTGTGGAGGAGGTGGTTTTCTTTTCCTGGACATTAAGCTACTCTCAGTGTGGGCTGAAGGCCGCTGAAGAGCCACACCAGTTTACTGAGGCACTCACGGTTGCACATGTGCAAACAAAAGAGTACAAACACACACACATCAACACGCTAGATTCATATTCAGAGTCATAAACTGTGGATGCTTGAGGAACTAAGGAGCTTCCGCCTAAAAGGACACGCATCCAACGAGGGAGTTGTGAGTCTTCTGTGCGACTTACTGTGATCAGACGGCTGCTCGTGCCCACAGTAAACGAGAGGAGACTTTAAATAGACATTTTTATTGCCTTTGATGCCTGGGAACTGGTCTCTTCAACCCAGCTCAGAACGGCTGCAGACGATTTTATTTCACGTCTTATTGTAAAACCCATCGTGTTTACTGTGTGCGTGCGGGTGTATGCGTGTGTCTGTGTGTACAGAGAAAAAAAAAACAAAAACAAAAGGCTGAAGTCCGTCATTTGCCCTTTTGCTTAAAGCTTATGCAGACGACCATCGTGGAATGGGAAAAAAAAAGAAATAAATAAAAACATGCAAAATGGAGAATTTCCAAATGATCTGTGATGTTAATGTTAAGCCTTGCAATTATGTTGTGTGTGTCCATGTTTTTGAGTTTTGCACCATTTTGTAACAAAACCGCAACTTTCATGGATGTTTCCACCTCAACCAAACCCCCCCACCCCCCCTACCCCCCCACCCCTCCATCCAAACACTGTTTTTTTTTTCTTTTCTGTGGATATCGGAAGGGAATATTTTCACAGCTGTCTCTCGGAGTGACACGATTTTGATTGAAGGAGAGATTCCCATGGTGCTAAAAATAAAACTACACTGAATGACAGATGACTGTGGATGGGAGTAAAGGTTTTCAATAGGAGACACAGTCAGCGTGCAGGCAGCACACTGCATCAACAGCACTAGTCCTGTGGAACTACAATATTGCCTTAGAACCAAAATGTATGCTATCGGAGGCCGCTCCTATGCTCTTGCACAGGTGTCTTGTATCAGTGGAGAGTTTTTGAGTTTTTTTGGCAGCGTATTTCATTTGTGTGGAGATCATGAATGGATTTATTGTAAAAAAAACAACTAAAAAAAACATGGGAAATGTAGTCTGTGTGTGAGATGGAGTGTCAATGGTGCATGTGTGTCATTTTTGAAGCTGCTCTCAGAGATGCATACGAACACACGCTTGCACATCCACAAACACACACACACAAGAAAAAAAAACAATTGTGTGCATTTCCCTCCCCCTGAACATGTCTGAACACGCTTCCCTTCTGTATATTCGGTGCATGGAGTCGGAGGAGTATCGAGGTGCACACAGGCTGCATCATTTCTGTGTTAAATGCAAAATGTGCAAGTGTGTGTCCTAGGAGATTCGTAGATGTGTGTGTGCATGTCTGTAAACTGTACGTTTTTAAGTTGAATCTTTCACCGCTGTACGTGCCAAGCTCCAGGTGACCCTGATCCACTGTAGTTTTTTGTTTTCTCATTCCACCTCTGTGTCTGTAGCTCAGAGACACTGACGTGACACCCTCTGCATCAGTCATTAAAATAACACACAGGTAAAAACGCTGTGTTTCATGCATTATTGCGCTGTTTCGTGAATGAACTTCTATTTTTTTCTGGGTTATTTGACCCAGCTGAGACGAGGCAGCGTGCGTCGTGCCGAGTGCCAAATATAGATCCATACGTCAAATTTTCCCTTTGTGATAATTAAGTGTTTTCTCTCACGTGTTGGTTTTATTCTGAACATTTGATGGTATTTAAAGGCTCAGATTACTGGCATACAAGGTCTGTTGTAATTTATTCCTCAGTTTCCCTGTCCTACTTCATGACAAAGGTGTAGTAAAAGAAGCCACCCTAAAGAAAACCTTAAAGCCCGTTTGAGTGTTTTTGTTAGACTAACTTTTATTTCCTGACTGCTGATCTGTCTCCTCAAAGCTCCTGCATCTGTGGCTATTTCTCTACTTTATCTGTTTTGTCTATGGAGTCTCAAAACTACAACCAAAGGAAATGTTAAATTATAATCAGTCTATAAATTGATTTGCATATTTGCTTTTTGATAAAAGATGATCAGATTGACACCACTTTCATGCCTTTACACAAAATATATAGTCAGTTGCTGGTTAGCTTAGCTTAGCATAAAGACTGGAAATAAAGGGAATGGTTAGCCTCACTCTGTCCAAAGGTTAAGTCTGCCTACCAGGACTTCTAAAGCTCATGATGAGTTTTGTACAGATTAAACCAACACATGTGAACTGTTAATTAGTGAGCTTTAGAGGTGCTGGTAGATTATGTTTAGACTTTTCGTGTCCATTTACAGCTTTAATATTATGCTTCAACAATGGAATTTAAGCAAATGTAAGCTGTGTGATATCCAGACAGTAAATTATGTCCAATTTAAAGCACATCACACTGACAGCTGATCAGTCAAATCTCCTGTTGCTCTGATCACTTTTAATGCACTTTTTTTAAAATAGGTCAGCAGATAAACTGATTACAATTAAACACTGAGGTTTGTTATTAGTCTGGTGGCACCATCCAGACTCCATATAAAATTTACATAAGATTTATAATGATAATATTATTATGAGTAAAATCACAGAAAAATATCAAAATGCATCATGGCGTTAGTCCTTTTAAGCTTGTACCAACAGTAATGTGGCTTTACATTTGTTCTCCTTTTGACTTTTGACCCATTTCAACACCACGGCTCGGTGGTATCTTGAGGACAAGCCGCTTACCTTTATAGGATCAGATGAGTGGCTTCAGCTGTCACACATTTGGTGCAACATACACCTCCAGCTGTTTGCAGACAATGTTATTCAATCAGTCAACCACTAGAGGACGCTCACTTTGAGCTTTTCAGAGGCCGGTGCTCCAAATTGGATTTTCAGCTATTTTGACCACAAAAATAAAGAGTTGTTAGTTTTTTCCCCTAAAATTGAATGATTATAGGTTTTTCATGATAGCACAACCTTCTCTGAGATGGATACACAACACTGATAAAACACTGAAAACTAAATAAAAAAAACTAAATACCTGTTTTAAGGTGAAACACTTTTAACGTGACACTGTTCATGTTGTATAACAGTTTTTTGTATTTAGAGAAATTAACACCTGGGTCAGGTTGATTTGGTCAGCCTGTAGTTTCATAATGATGTCTGACCCTCTAAGCCTGCAGCAGTATGTGAAATCTGCTCCAGGGTTTTAACTTTGGCTCCATCTACAGTTCACCCACAGAACTGCAGTCAGACTGTTTTTATGCCAGTTCACCAAACCTGAAAACAAATCTTTTCTCACTTGTCCATAGTATCATCAATGCATATAGTTTTAGTTGTACTTTCTGATCAGCATTATTGAGACTTCTACCATCATGAAAGCTTTGAAAAACAAAGTGAAAAAAGCAAACTTATCATGCATATTTGAGCAGGTGCAATGTGGAATTTATGATAAAGAACATTTTTATTTAAAGCCTTTAAATCTTGATGAAGACCATCAAAGTTTCAAATCTGTCTGATTTTTTTGTAACTCATGAGCAAGCTGTGTAATCAATGAAGGCTTTTTATTATAAATTCCACATGAAAATAATGAATAAAGATTGAAACCTGTTTTAAAGAAAAAAAAGAAGGCACAGCACTATTCTGCACTAACCTGCTCTGTAAAAATCAACTAACAAGTTTTTCATTATCAATTAATCTGCCGGTTATTTTATAAAAATAAAAAGAAGCAAATCATCATATTGTGGAAGCTGCACATTTGCAGAATTTTGAATTTTTGCAAATAATTTTAGCTCTAAAATGATATTTTTTTCTCAGAATACTGCACAGATCCCAGTGTCAACAAGTCATTTAGAGAAATAAATAATATAGACTTAAATCAGGTTGAACTGACCCCTTAAACATTTTTAACTCACATCTACAACTGCTCAGTCTAATCACATTCTGCTTACGTTTCCCACAATGCACCATGTGTAGGGCTGCAACAAGCTATCATTCCCATTACTGATCAATGTTTCTTTATTAATCATATGATCAATAGAGGCCCTGTGTCTTCTGCTGTCTGACCAATTTACATTTACAGACAAATTAGCAGAAACATTTGTGGTTTTGTTGTTTTCGCTTCAAAATTCCTTAAAAGACTAATAAGTTCTTAAAAATTCAAAATAGTTGCTTCTAGCTGATTAATGTTATGGAAAATTTTACTTTATTTGCAGTTTTTTTTTTTTACATCCATGACTGCTGAGTCTGTGTGTCACTGGTGTGGTTGTACTGCCTACAGTTCCCACAATGCACCATATCTACACTATTTTAAGGCACAGAAGTTAAAACCGAAGTTGAAAGAGAAGCAAAAAGCAATTCCCAACATAAACCCAACATTTTTATAATAATTCCACCCGTTAGCGTCCAGAAGCCTGTTAATTTTTTTTAAATAAATTAATGTGTCTTAATAAATGGGTGAGAGTTTTGAGGAAACCAAATGAACTTTGCATCAACATTGTTTTCTGAAGTGATGTGATGAAGTGCTGCAGCTCATTCTGTCCAAACATCATTTTTTTGGTCACATAGCATCTTTAATACCACCATTATAATAATTAGGATATCAAAAGTATCGAGTATACATACATCATTTGCATTGCGGTACACAAATCTGAGCTGATTTATGTTTTTATATCTTTCATTCGTTGTTCTCAGGATCAACTTTTATTGTCTCGACATTGTGCTGATACATTGAATCGTCCTGAAGAACTTGACGCTATTTCAGGAAGGAGAACATTTAGTTGGACATGTATTGTTAAGTAATATAAAAAGTTTTCGATATTTCCAAATGTAACTTGAATCCTATAGTCTACTACTTTCCAATACCAATAGTCAAGAATCTTGATATAAGCCAAACTAGAGTCCATGTCACCAAAATCAAAGTACTTCAGGTAGGTTTCTTCACCTACAGTGGTCTTGATATTCTGTAGTTTTTCTTCTCTTTTTTGCAGTAAAGTTCTTGAAGCTGTGGGAACAGTCTCTTGAAGCCATGCCTGTTTTTGTAACAGTCCCAGTAAATGGATTCTCAGGAGTCTGAAGATGTGTGTTTATGTGTGTATCTCTGTGTATGTGTGTGTGTGTGTTGTATCTGTGTATTGGTTGAGGAAAAGCGAGGGTCAAAATGGTGAAACATCTCGCTTCCTCTCTCCTCCACCACCACCTTCACGGTCTCAAGTCTGTGCTGCCTGTCAGACGCTGGTGATGGAGGCCAGGCAGTTCGATGACTTCTGGAGTTTCTCAGGCTGCGTGGTGGGGGGTTCTGGGATGGCGCGAAAGCTGAATGGCAGTCCGATACTACTGGTGCCAATGTGGCCGGGGCTCAGCGCCGGGTTCTGCCGTCTATTGCTTTCCACTATGCTGGATGTGTTGGATGCAAGGCTTTCACGCGTCCTGCACGAGAAAAGCAACATATAGGTTTTTAAAATGCACTCTGAATTCAAATTTTACAAAAACACTCTTATTGTGTGTAGCATAAGTGGTGCTTAACTAGGAAGACGAATACCGCTACAACACGACTGGATTTATTTTCTAAATGCAGAAAGCAGATAAATTGTAGTTGCTGAGAACAATAAAAAGAGCAAATCTTTCCAGGAAAGATTTCCTTTGTTAAAAAAAAAAAAAAAAGCTTTTCAAATGAGCACAAAAGCCGATCACTCTCTCTAAAATAATATATCGTACAAAAAAAAGAAAAATTAAATTGAAACAAAGTACAAGTAAGTAAAAGCCTCAGTCATTTCAAGAGTTGATAATTAATTGAATCACATTAATATGATACATTATACATGTGTGGAACATGTTCAGTGTGTGTTATATAACTCCTAATGTGGCATTATATATTCCTCATTTCAGTCCAATATTTATGCTTAAAGAGTTTGATGAATATACGTGTGCAGCATTAAAGGGGAATTCCACCAACTTTGCACATCAAGAGACACAGTTATATATAACATCTTCAAGGGATCTGATAAAATACCCAGATCATGTCATCAGGGTTATCTTATATTTAGTTTATGTCTATTTTTAAAAACTGATTTGCGTTATGGGAAGTTTAGGCTGTCATATTAGGCAGTAAAGCTTGTGATAGCTCAGCTTCTGCTGCTTCACTTTGGATTTTATTTAATATGTCTCTCATGTGTCCAACTACGTTATGGTTGCTGCTCTGTGTTCATGTTTCACTGGAGGAGCAGAAATAGCCTAAAAACTTGTACACTTGTCTGGAAAAGTAATGTTTGCAACTTTATGTGAGGCTTAAACTATTCATCTCATGTTAATACCTTTTATCCATTTCTCTATAAATAAGTTGCTTGTTCATGACGTGACTTTCTCTTTCATCTAAAACTGAAGATTATTGTAAGTCCGTTATTATCTGTTTCTATTATGGTCACTTTCAAAATGGAGAAAATACGACAATGACACTGCGGAGTCACAGCCGCTTGATTCAAGCCAGTGAACTGCCAAGTTGATGACAACAACCAATATAATTGATCTAATAAATAATTAGATTATTATTAATTATTATTAAATATTAGGTTACTATTAAAGGTACTGCAGAAACAGAAACAGGTGGTGTTGCTATATATGACAATTTCATGAACTAAATATGAACTTGAAACGTGATCAGCTAAGCCAACAGCGGAGTCAAAGCTTTTTCAGTGGAGTGTGAGCAAATCACCACTGAACACCAATTACAGAAAATAAGATTTGTCCAGTCCTGAGTGGATTCTGCAGTCAGACATGCAACAAAACTAGTCTCTCTCAATGTTTGACCAGCATTTTATCCGATTGAATAGCACAGCTGGAACATGTCACTAATCCTAAAATATTAAGCAATTATATATTAATATAAATATAGTGTATAGATACACACTCCACTTTATTAGGTACATTGGCAGAGTCTAAAATCAAACCTCAATGATGAAAATATAATCGTATATAAAAGCCACCAGCTGAACTTCATCAGCTTCTTAGAGATGTTATGGCAGGGCTGAAGTACTGGACTGGATATCCTCTTTTGTGATAGTGGAGTGAATTTTCTCAGTTTGGTAGTGTAACCTGCTAACCTATTCAGAAGAGTGTGTGATAAAAACATAAAATCCTCAAAAATGATCAGGTTATCAAAAGACGAGACTCCCAATACCTTTCCATGTGATGACAACTGAGGAAAACTGTGAGATGCAGCTGTTTTTACCACCAACTTCTGTTCAGATTTTTCCAGTGAGTGACTTTTAGTCACAATATATTACAGAAAGACACACTGACAATGTCTGATTTGACAGTAATCCAGATGTTTGGGGATATTTTGGGCACCACTGTGTTCGACCTGAGTTTACCTTTCCTACTTTACAGATAATGCTGATTTAAGCAAACAGTATGAATGGTTTTAAAAGATAATACACGGTTCATTTCAGCGTACCTTGGGGAGTTGAATCCACTGTCCACCGTGACACTGCTGCTGTCCATGCTGTCCAAACGGGCAGAGTGGGCCGACTTCTGGCTGCTGTTGTTCTCCGTCTCCTTGGGGCTGAGTAAGGTCAGATTGGTCTCCAGTTTCCGCTGCAGATCATGGTCCTTCTCCCGCTCCAGAAGCCACTGCATGGTTCCCTCCCCGCCGCCGCCGCTGCCTCCAGCGTTACCTCCCCCTTCCCCGTGTTCTTTGTTGTCCTCTGCCTTCGCCAACTCTTTGTGCGAGTCCTCCTCTGCCTCTTCCTCTTCCTCGTCGTCTGATACATTATAATAGTCAAAGGAGGCGGAGGGGACTGTTGGCTCTAAGCAGCCCTGTAAAACTGCAGGTGATGCTGAGGAAGTGGCTGAATTGGAAGGCTGCTGGGGCTCAGGATTGTCTAGGGCCTCTGTTGATTTGGCATGTGAGGCTTTCCGCAATGTGCCGGACTTGGTGTAGCTGCTGTCCACGTAGCCTGTGGACAAGGCATTGTGTGGAGGTTTGAACAAAGTGTCCTTGCTGAAGATCTCTTTCCTCTTGATCACCATACCGCCTCCTCCCCCTCCGGGATCTACATTGTGTTGGTGTGGCGTCAAACGGGCATTTTGCACCGGCTCCGGCGTCTGGCTTGGTGTCAGTCGCACTGAGCCGTTCGGTCCTTTTGCTGCCGACAAGTCCTCTTTGTACTCCATCGTGTGAGGAGAGGTGAGGTGAGGCGTTTGGCGGTCAGCCGGAGAGCCCTTTCGGAGTCCCCCTGATGAGGTTAATGTGTCATATTCTGATTTTGCCTGAGGCGAAGGGGCAGTTAGGATTGTTTCATTTGACGTATTGCACTGGAAGTACTCATCTGTTGAGGGCTTAGGAGAAAGTCCCATTAGCTCATTGTACGTTGGCAAGCTGTCTCTGCTTTTGTTCCTCTCCATCGTACTCCGGATCCTTGACTCATCCAAACTCCCTTTCCCCAAATCAGGCACATTAAAATCAGAGTGGAACTTAGCAGCAGAGAACATGATCCTTGAGTAGTGGGAGGACTTCTGCGTGGCGCGCAGGGTGCCGTCATCAGTGTAGTAATGAC
Source organism: Amniataba percoides (assembly GCA_037176925.1). Lineage (NCBI taxonomy): Eukaryota > Metazoa > Chordata > Actinopteri > Centrarchiformes > Terapontidae > Amniataba > Amniataba percoides. Next base: position 21,689,136 of record JBAJHX010000051.1, on the reverse strand, counting down.
TACGCTCCTCCAGGTTGGGTTCGAAGTCTTCTGGAGCCCCCAGCGACGGGCCCTTGAGGGAGTTGTCCATGGACCGAGACCGTTCCTTAGCTTGGTCCGACCTGTCGTGACGCGACTTCCTGTCCTGATTGTGACTGTGACTTCTTTGCACTCTGGACTGACACGTCCCGCGCGATGGCTCAGGGAACGGCATCTCCGTCCGTCTCTTGGCTAGCTCCCCAGACACATCCCACTCAGGGGTAACAGGGCAGTACGATTCAGTAATGTTGGGGTTGCTATGGACCAGGTATGTGGCGCCTCCACTCCTTCTGCGCTCCAAGGTGTACATGGCCTCCCGAGGCGAGCGAACCAACGAGTGGCTAAAGAAGCGGTAATCCCTTTCCATGAACAAAAGGTCCCAGTTTGAACCCTCAGACGGGTCTCCCCTGGAGGTTCGGGGTTTGCTGTGTGAGCGGGACTTACCATGTGTGGCCCTCCTGTGGCCCCTCCCCCTTCTGCTGCGTGCACTGTGCTGGGCCGAAGACCCCGCCTTGTTCTTCTGCGTACGCTCTTCCTCCAGCCTCTTCATCACAGCCGTGTGCCTCGCCACGTTCTCCACTGTTAGGTCGGGGTTGATTCGGCGGATTATCTCCATCTCCACCTCACGGGGAATGGGCGTGGTTGGCACGTCCTCGTCGCGAAGAGGCCACTCCTCTGGGGGGAACTGGGCTGAGAAGGTGGCCAGCTGCCTCATCTTGTCCTTCTTGAAGCTCAGCCTGAAGAGCCTGAGACCGAACCTTTTGGATTGCTTCTCACCACTTCCGCTGCCGCCACTCCCTTCTTTCTTTTTGGTCAGAGTGTCAGTTTTATAAGGGAAAGAAGTGATGCTTTTGCTCTTATCAGCGGGATCTTGAGGTGGCGTTTGCTGGGCAGGAGGGGAAGTGGCAAGAGGGGGATAAGGGTAGGACGGCGGTTCTCCTCGGTGCTCCTTGGCTGACGTGCTTGGTGGAGGCTCCCCACTGTTGTGATCCTTGGGCGGCTTACTTTGATAAGAATCTCCTCTGTGCTCCTTTGGTGACTTACTTTGGAGCGCAGAGGTGTGAAGTCTGGACGGGTCTTCACGATAGGAGTTATATGAGTCATTGTGATTCTTGCGAGGAGGCCTCTCTCTCAGGCAGCCAGGTGTGGATGGTGTGGCATTGCCAGACTGTGGCGAAGTGCATTGCTGAGGTTGCTGCTGCTGCAGCTGTTGTTGCTGCTGCTGCTGCTGCTGTTGTTGCTGCTGCTGCTGCTGCTGCGACTGTTGAGGTTGACGCTCTTGCAGCCGATCATCCAGGTGATACCACTTGTTGTTGGTTCTGATGAGGGAAGGAGTGATAAAGTAGGTCTGGGGGGTGACAATGAAGTAGCCCTCTGGAGTTGGATATATCTTCCTCTCTCGCACCAGCATGTTCAGGGTATGTCGCAGCACCTCTGAGCTGGGTGTAGGCACGCCTACAGGAGACACACAACGGACAAAGCTTATAAATTTCAATTAAAAAACTTCATTTGTAATTAAAGTTTCAACAGAATGCAAGTAAGCAATTTTGGGAAAGCAAAACATCTAAAAGAACAGATTATAGTTCAACAAAATAAATATTTCTTTGTCTTGCAGAAAAATAGCAAAAAGATTGGCTGTTGGAAAATAAAAAGCACAAAGAAAAAAAAAGAAAACAAACAAACAAATAAACCCCCTCTCCCACTTCTAATATAGAGATAAGATAACAAGAAAACTAGCTTGAGGGCTATTTGTTATATGAATAAAATGTGGTACTTTGCATGATGTTTCAGACCCACAATGCAAATTTATACATTAAAAAGTAAATCATGCATCTGCAGTATGTCACATCAGAAGCATAACATGAGTCAGTTAGGACTGGGTGAGGATGATGTGGGGTATTTGACTGTTTTTTTATTCACGACTGAACCAAAAACTGATCAAAAATAGCTAATCACAGTACTAATTAACAATTTTCCCTTTAAATTTGCCATTACATTTAAAATAGAATGTAAAACCTATACACATAGTATGACAGTACTACATACTGCATATATCCTGCACGGTATCTCAATCCAACATGTAATTATTATACAGCTCATGTCAATCTCACATTTCAAATCAAAGTTGCCTTGTTTTAATGGGGCGCCATTACTTTGAAGAAATAGATGTATCTGACGATGTTTTAGTCACATTTCTTTAAAATTCAAGTGGCATTGTGTCTTTATGAAACATTATGATCTCTAGAATTTAAACTAAACTTATATTGGTTTGATTGTACAGACAGACAAAGTGGTGGGTACATCCAAATTTTAACAGATGTTTATTTGAAGGTTCCTGTTTTCATCATTTCTTTAAAAATATGGAACATTTTTTAGATCGTTTCTTAAGTCCTCTAAAATATTATGGTAATGCCTAAAGTCTTTTTTGTGCCTTTTTTAAAAGCTTTAGGTGAGTTTTAAATGACATGAAATTAGCATTTTTTAATTTCTTATTAACAAAATCATCTTTTCTTAAATCAACCCCTTTATAAGCTCAAACAAATCCACGTGTAGTTTAAAGAATGCCCATGATTTGAACATTTACTTTAATATTGATTTCAGCACACAGTTTAACCTAAAAACCTAAAAACAAGTCTGACTTAATAAACTAAACACTCCCATTCTTAGATGACTTCTGAAAATATTTCATCAGGACTCAAAACACCATCAGTCGCCTCAGCCATTTATAAATAACCACATCAAAATTAACAGCAGTCCATTTGAACAACATCATTCACAACCTTTGTCTAGCAAGGCCTTGTGTTGCCTGACATTACATCACCCACCTGTTTTTTTTTTTTTTTTACACAGAAATGATGCAACCTATAAGTTCAACTCCACTTCCACTCGCACATTGTATATAAGATGAATTTGAAAGACATGCTTCCTACTAAATTTGACAACTTGGTTATACAGTATTAACCCTGTATATCCACCAAAATATTCAAGATTTAGTTGTTTAATAAACTGAAGTAATAAATATTACAATACTATTAAAACATTATGTAAATTCACACTTAAAATAAACAATATTATAGCCATTTTGTTAAAGCAGTCAAATTATTTGCAGGTTTTTGACAGTAAAAAGCAGATCATATGCAGATAAATCTTTTGTTTTGCATTATGTAAGAACTGTAATTATGACATCTTGAAAAAAAAACTCTTGAGGAGAGAATAGATCATTCATATGATACTAATTTGTAATAGAAATGTGCGATTTGCATGATGTCACTTAACTGAAGCTTAGAAATGGCTACTGGTCCGGCTGTTTTTAAGTAAATAAATCACTTCAGCAACTGAATATCCACAGTTCAATAAATAATTTGTTGAGTCACATAAATCCATATGTGTGTCACTTGTAAATCTGAAAACAGTATATAATATAGTATATAAAGTAGATAAGGAGGATGGGACATGGAGCTG
>JBAJHX010000051.1:21664970-21676506 GCA_037176925.1 Amniataba percoides | reverse complement strand
CACACACACACACACACACACACACACACACACACTCAGACAGGACAGTGTGATGGGTGCAGCGGTTTGACTCGCTGACAACACCTCAAGTCGTCCAAACCTGTCCCAGCACATACATGAGTTACAGCCCTGTCAGGGGATGATGAGTACGAGTGTGGGAATGTTGAACTGGAGTGGAACTGGGCCTAAGTCCCGACTCTTCAGTCTGAAGAGGTACGAGGGAGCCGAGGTTGTGAAGCGAGATGCTGCCTCTCATCAGACGAGCTCGGACTGGTTTCATGCAACCTGCCGACTGTTGCTTTCACTCACAAAGGGAGGGGGGGACAATACCGTGAGAGACCCTCAGGGGAAACTATTTCAACTTACTATTACAAAAAACTGAGGATCACTGGAGGTTAAATGTCAATCAGGAACATTTGGCAGCTGTTGAAGAGGTGTGGAAATCAGCACAGAAACAACCAGCAGACTGCAGGTAAATATGTCAGATGAGTTTTTAGATAATCAAAGGCAACAGAGGCTGCACTGACAAAGAGGAAACAGATAATCACAAGCAAGGAAAAGTGACGGATGCTTTTTAGGTGGGTTTGTCCAAAGTCTCGAGTCAGTCGAGTCAATCCAAATCCAAAAGTCCACATCTGAGGTGTTGTTAAACTAAATCCAAATATCTGATAAAGATTCACCCACAGTAAACTAAAATTATGCTGAGCTTTTCTGTAAATCGTCCTGCAGAGAGGAATATTCCAGTTATTCAGCTTATCAGAGTTGTTTTTTTGCCACATGTGGTTCTTTGTTATCTGAGCACCTTGTTGGCTTCTTGTTGAAGTAATGACAGTGCGCTCCTCCCCACAAACCAGATCCTGAACCACAGTCTCACCAGTCCCCGAGGACACGTACAGGTCAAGTCAAAGGTCCTTAGAGGTGCTCAGGGAGGAGTTTTTCAAAGCCTCCGAGTACTGACCAATAACACGACGCAACACCTGAGCACTTCCCTTAAATATTCAGTGAGTCTCATTGAAAAAAAGAGAGAAACCTCAGAACAAAAGACAAATCGCTCATCTCAAGCACAGTCAAGCTGACTGACACAAAGAATACTAAAATATCAGTGAGCAGAGCTTTAAAGTCCCTCTGATGAGCATCTGTATCTTAAGATTGTTTTGCATTTAACTCCAACAGTAAAGTGCAGCACATCTCGATCCAGTCTTCCTTTGTTTGCCATTATTTAACTGGAGCAGCTAAGCAAACTCTCCCTGACGCTTTTATGGTGTGAAAACTTTGGATTTTTTTTATTTATTTCAAGACTTAAATTAACTCAAGGCCTTCATGAGTCTCCACTGAAATATGAAAGCAGCCACGACAGACAGACACAGGCAGTATCCAAAGGAAATGCTGCCAAATGGCACGCAGGTTAATATGGCAGACTGTGCGTTTGGAGGCCGAGATGTGCCTGATTTAATTGCATGTTTTTGCCACTGCACGTTACACTTACTGTTAACTCGCTTGTAAAGACTTGTGTTTGCTTCTGCTGTGTGCTGCTGCCTGTGAATGACTTTTCTGCATCGGTGGTGGATGTAAAGAAAATAAAGAACCACATCTAAGTCCGTGCAAAGAACTTTTTCTGCAACTTTTTTTTTCAGCAGCTTGTGCGTAAAAGCAGACTCGGTGCGTGTTTGTGAACATTTTCTGCCATTTAATCACCAGAGAAACAGGCCAGCACCCACCTATGCACTTGATGTCAAAGCCATGAGGCGGTTTCAGGGTCCGCCGGGTCCACCCGTTCCTGAGGACCTGGAGGTGCGCCTCTTTGCCCTGGACCAGCAGCACCCGCTCGTCTATCCAGCCGAGGAAGAAGATCTCGGTCAGGGCGTGCGTCAGCGGCTTGTTCCAGAAGTGCTGCATGTTCACGGCTTTGAAATTGGCGAAGACCTCGTAGCCGGTGTGATGCTGCAGCTCGACGGCCGCAGAGGATGCGGGGTCCTCCCTGCAGACCTGCGACAGCACCAGGGCCAGAGCGTGCGGCGCGATCTGCAGGAACTTCTCCATCCCAGAGTCCACCTGGATACGCGTAAAAAAAACTACTTTCTCCTCCACTGGACGACTTTGTCAAGACCACGCAGGTGTCTCGCGTTTCTGCCCCCACCCTCACTGCTGCCCCACTGCCTGATCATCTTAAGGGGCATGTTGTTGGAGACTACAGGGAGAAGGGAAGCTGATCCACAGGTGAAAATCGCAGGTCCTTCGGCTAATTAAAAAAAAAAATCAGTGAAATCAGCAACGTGACGCGACCCACTCCGCAGCCAGCCGACCGACTGTCAAAGAGCATTAGGGACTATTTTCAGCCGCGAAGGAGGCGAGGACTTGTGCTGCGTTCAGGTGCCTCTCGTAAACTTTCCCACTGTGCAGGACCACCAAAGATCTCCCCAGTAAGAGTTCACAGGGACACTATTCTGATTGATAGTGATAGAAGCAGCCGATTTGATGAGGGACCTTACCAAAATAACACAAGTTCAAAAATAAATATGAACTCAACCATCACTTTTCTGAAACCAAAGAAAAATATGTCTTACTGCAGGAAACACAAAACTTACACATGAGGCATGGTAAAAAAAAAAAAAAAAAACATAAAAAGATAAGATTTTTGGTGGTGTGTTTGTGTAATGTATTTCCATTGTAGTGTTTATATTCATATTTTGTCCCCTTTTTTACATTTGTGGAGGAGCAAACATATAATCTTATTATATAATAGCATACAACAACACGAGCCACAAGCAAGTTTTTCAAAAATAACACACTTCAATAGTTGAAGGTAAGTGATGTGAGAATTTGCTGCTTCTCTTCATTTTGCACTTTTGTTCTTTTGTTATTCTCACTGTTTTTGTTAGATTTTATAGACCAAATGATTAATAGATTGAGAGGACAATTGAATTGAATGACAAAATCAATCACAAGTGGCAGCCCCATATTGTTCAGTTCATCTGAGTGTGTGATATTGAAAAACCTTACCAGAGAAACAGTGTTAAATCTGAGAGAGAAGCTAAATTTGGACATTTGATTCAAAGAGAGGTGAGCTGACAACAGTCTGCTTCAGGTCAGAGGCTGCAGCTCCATGTGGACCAACAGATAACATGTCAGTCCTGGTGAATGCTCATTGTGGTGCATTTATCTATTGGCACACAGCTACAGGTAGAAATAAATCAATTCCCCAACAAAAGCAGCAGCCTATGGCCAAATGCAAACAATCATAAAATACACAGTAATTTCTTTATATCGGGGTGAAAAAAATGAGTGCCTGCTATTCTACTTCATGCCTCAGATGGCACTATTCAGGCACAATATGTTTAATCTGATTTATAGATATTTATATCATTGGCTTAAGTAAGTGTTGATGTAGTGTCAGCTGTGAGCTTTTGTATTCAGGACGTCCAACAAGCGGCCTGTTGTTTGCGAAAGCCAGTTTAGGTAAAGTGCGTCTGTGCTGGCTGCGAAGGAATCTGAGGCCCAGTTTAATTTGGCACAGGGCCTCGGGATCTGGTGGCCCAGTTCTTCACACCTCCAGGCATGCCAAATCTGGAGTAATCCTGCCTGTTTACACTCAGGGCGGTGTACACAAACAGACCCTTTACTGCGCTTGTAGAGGTTAACTCTTGTATGGGATCAATTGGCAAAGCTGGCAAGACTTGTGAATGTGAATTCAACTTTAGTCATATCTATATATTTATGTCTCTATACTGTTACACTGTAAGAATCCAAAAATAAAATAACAGATTTCTAAACATAGAACAATGAAAAGTGGTCTTTATTTTTCAGAGAGAACTTTACTACCTCACAGTTTAGCTGCTTACAAAATAGTGATATCACAAAAAGCCCAAAAGTTACATTAAACATTAAACTGCAGTGCACTGGTATGACCTAAAAAACTGGATTGTCAAACTGTGAAATGTCTTAACAGCAAGTGATTGCAGTTTATTCATTTATCATAAAAAATGAAATATTTAATTGCAAATGATTGAGACCTGGATCAGTACATTGTTGTGCTTTGTTTGCATATAAAAGTTTGTCCCCACAGTTCAACAACCCTCTGCTGGAAATGATTTATTTAAAGATGTGCTTAGTGGCTGTAACTGTCAAAGCAAAATGAAAAGGTGTTTATCTGAAAAAAACACAAGAAACACATGAGCTAGTGTTAAATGTGAAACGTTAGGGTGCGTTTAAGTCTGACAAACCAAACCAAAATGTTCTGTATAACAACAGCATCATGCAAAAGGGCTGGCAGTACTCATGCATGCTATGAAGCCTGACCCCCCATTCACAAGCAAAACATTCCCACATTTAGAAAACAAAGTAAACTAAAAAAAGGAATTGAGTTTTAAAACCATAGAAATGCAACATAGCTTACTGGATGGTTCTGAATTTGCTACACGTTATCTTTTAATTCACCCAATGAGTGTGAGATTTGCATTTATCTCAGCCTCATACAGCTCATCAGGCAATAATTCAGTGAACGATTGGTTGCTTTGGTTGCGCAACCTCCATGTCAGACATCACAGCACTGACTCAAGAATAGAAAAACAGTTGCCAAGAAAAAAAAAAACAAAACAAAAAAAGAAAACAGGCACAGAAATGACACACATGATCCCTTTGGGGCAGAATATGATCTTGCTCTGACACTCAAGTTAAAACAAACTGCTGATTCATAATAATGCTTATGCTGGAGGGCAGTAAACCCTTCTATGGTTTCATGATTAAACAAATACAGAAAGTCAAACTTCCTATCAAATGGGCTCCTGGTATTGTTCCCTGAAATGTGCACTGTGTAAACAGAAAAGAGGCATCTGCTGGTAGCAAATAATGAGCAAGAAATTACAAGCTCAATTACATTTTATCTTTAGATTCATGATTTTTTTGTTTAGTTTAAAAGAGAATACAAAATAATATTCCTGCAGGGTGAAAACATTTATGCCCTTTATCTCAGAGCTGTACACACACACACACACACAATACGTATTAATGCCAAGCTTGTGAAACATGACAGCAACTCCGCATCGCACCTACTCTCCCAGAAATATGCAAGCTGAGGTTTCAAGACATACTCAGTCTGAAAGTGTAAACTAAAATAAAATCACGACACCACCTCGTACGCGTCCCCGAGCCTTTTCTCCTGCAAGTGACAGATGGTGAGGCCGAAGAAGTTTTCTGACGTAGAGACGAGATCAGGGAAAAAAGTACATCTCTTTGGTCAGCATTGAGACAATGCATGGGATTTGTTTCTTTGCATGGAAGCCTGGTGAATTGGAGACAGATTCAAACTCTACTGCCACCTTGTGGTTCACTCGTGTCATGATGTGCTGGAGCTCCAGCTCCTTTCCATACTTGCTGATCATGTCACACAGAGACTGGATGAACCAGGACCCGGTCATGGTATTTCTCCATGAGTAGTACCCTGTAGATAGTGAGTGGAGAAATAAAGGGTGTGTCAATACAATAAAGAAAAAGGAAGTCTTCAAAAAGAGTGTGTTGGCATGTATAAGTGTTTACCTGGGGCTGTGGAGAAGGCGTAGAGGAAGTCAGCTTCCACAGGGATCTTGGTAGTGCCGTCTTCTCCGCTGTCTGCTTCAATGCCTGCATCCAGATCAGTGCCTCTGCAAGCCTTCAAGATGTGCACACGAACAGAACAACACACATGAGCAAAGCCCGAAGTAAACTCGTGAGGGAGGGAGAAGAAAAAAAAAGGACAAACTCTTACAATACCTGGATGAAGAAAAGTTTGGGTTTCCCCACTAGTGATCTGCAGCGATCGCCCCGAAAAAGTGACGTCAGGTACTTGAGCTCCACTGAGCCATCCGTCCCGAAGAACACACCCTCATCTCCGTGACTCAGCAGAACACAGACGAATGAGGCGCAGCTGCTGTGATCCTCCTTCGACGCTGACAGAAGAAAAAAAGGGAAACGTGTACAATTTTAATACACTTTATGTAGATGATAAAAACATTTTGAAGCCTTTGTATTTTGGGGTTGTTGCACTTAAAGACGCCAACTTACCAGAAATTAAAACCTGTTTCATCTGCTCGACTGTCTGGTCATTGTAAATCTTTGTTTTATAGCCCAACTTCGTGAACACTTTCATCGCGTTGGCTGCATCAACATCTGTACCGTTTCGCTGATTCATGCCTTTAAAAACAAAGTAAAGAGAGTGCTTCTGGTTACGTAAAGAACAATATGAAAGCAAAACTACAAAAAACTGGTCTTAAGAAGGAACCACCACCTCGCACTTCCTCTTGTGAACATGTAACCATTACCACACACTGATGTGATGCAAAGCACATATAGATTAGTATTAGTAAGTCTTGATCTTACTTTTACATTCAGCCTACCATAGCAACATTTCAAACAAAGTTGGGTGGGCACAGCTATGTTGTGCAACACTGGATCATCTAGGCACCCGTCCACTGACTGTCCGAAGCCAATGGGTTAAGGACTGAACTGCTCTCTATCTTTGGTCTCCTGCTTTGTTTGTGTATATTACAAATGATTCACTGCACACAAGTCTGTCACAGTATTATTTGTTCATAGATTATATTTTATTCTTTTATCTAAACTTCTGCAATGTTATGTCTTAGATTATTTTTTTCAATGTTGATTTGTAATTTGTGTCATACATTTCTTGTGAGCATTGTTGGACTGTGCCTGAGAAGAATGTTTTATTGTTGTGCTGATGAAAAATAAGAAATTAGAACTAAAAGTGAGGTTGCGGACCAAGACTAGCCTGCTAACTTTTACATAAAATCTTTTTGGCTCTTGCATCCTGGAGCTTTCTTTGGAAATTTGCATTGGAATAACCGAGTCACGTCGCTTTTCTTGGTTGAGGATGGAAACAATCAAATGAGCTTGGCTGTACAGGCCTTAACCTCCACTGATGTTTACCCTACTCATACAATGTGTTCACTCCTGGGACATTACACTGTTTGCAGACACAGCTGTCATGTGAACCCTGTTAGTCCTGCTAGACAGGTTTGTCAGACACAAGTCACGTAACAGCAAAGTCAGCATAACTCTATAAGAACAGACTGAAGTTGTGTTTACTTTCATTGATATCCAAGATCTTCTGAGCCAGACGATAGAGGCGCTTCAACAATAGCAAACACCAATCTCCAGCTTTTCCCCTCTTAAGGTCATCTAAGAGTTTCCCATAACATCTTTAACTATTGTAAACATCAAGCCTGTGCATCTTCAGAGAGGGAAGCTCTAGATAAACATCCTCTGGTCTTGCCTCACAATAAGATTATAAACACCCAAAGGACACATTATGATGATAACTGTGATGGCTGCCTTTCTGTATCCTTCAACCTAACAGAGAGACTACCAGAATATCAGAGAGCCATTAAATGAATGTCAACAGTCCACATCAAGCTTGTAAGAGGAACTAATCACACCATGTGTACTCATGTGATCCTATCATATCATACTGAAAGTCATGCGGACACTAAAGTCACTGACACTACGATGCAATATGTTATTGAATTCATGCAACTGCCTGTTCGTCATTCTCTCTAAACCCAACATATGGACCACCACACAGCTACTTTCAGCATCTAAATAACTAACTTATTACAGCTAAATGGTATCCACAGCAACAAGTGTAAATTGGGTCCCTAAGCACACTTATCATCTCATGAAAGAGTGGATACACAAACTTGCTGCCTAAAAAGAAGTGAGCTCGAGATCTCAGGAGTTCAACCACCAGCACAGAAGTAGCATCACCTCACAACTCAAGCAAGTTTTTACAAGCAATATGAAGAAGAAGCAATCTTTTCGCACCAAATCAACCACAAATGAGGGATCAAGGCTTGTATGCACTGACTGGGAACTGGACACAGACACATCTACAGTCAGCTGACCTCTCCTGATCAAAGTTTTAACAGTGGACATTTGAGCCTACGGACTGATTTGTTGGTTTTGTTTAGACTAACTAAATTGTAAAAGAATCTATGCTGTGTCACAAGTGACTAGCAGCAGTGCTCATTCAGAATTGGGTGGTTGTGTTGACTATTACAATACCGTGGTACCACTACTTTTTAAATGCATGGAAATGCATGGAAATGCATTACACTTCATTCACCGCCAACAATAAAACGTTATGATGAAGCATGCATTGTTAGTGTATGGGTGTAGTCATAAAGCATTACGGATGCATAATAATTCACTATCAGTGCCTTCATAATATGTGCTAGGCGTGGTTACCGTTTCCCCTGTAAATAAAGTGACCAAAATAAACACCTGTTCTTCTGTCAAAGTTCTTGTTGTTGATGATGATGCAGTGGCCGATGCTGGGGAAACTCAGGCAGTATCTGAAGCTGTGGGAGCCGGGCTTGGCATCCACGTCCATGGGGGCAGAGGCAGACGAGGACAGCTCTGATCTGAGGGACAACAAGCAGGAACATGTGGGTGAAATGTGAGACAACAACACCTCAACAAAGGGCAGAGATGAGTCAGGAAACAGGCAGGAAAACAACTAACTCTGATGAACATTTAACTACAGCCACAAAATATCAGCAACAATCCTTGTGACAACAAACACCATCTTAACCTGTAAATTATATATTCACATTTTTAAATATGCACTGTCCCTAATGTTTAAATATCATCATTGTCAAACACAAATATATGCACATACAGGTACACACAGTCACCTCCTCTTACCTCATGTGTATAAAGCTGCCTGTTGCAGCAATCATATTTTTTTCAGCATTTTGCACCATTTGACTACAGTCTACATCTTAGAGTTAGTTTATCTTTTCCATATATATGTGTGTTAATTTATAAGTGTATTTAGAATATAAAGACTTATTTATACTTCTACATTAAGTTTAAGGTTTAAACTGTATGTATGTATGTATTTCTGTGTACATGCAGTGAGACTGGTAACATATGGAGTCAAAACTCTTGTTCACACACCTGATCAGTAAAGCTGATTGTGATTCAGCTGTAAAACGATATAACAGAGGTCCAACAGTTTAATACGGTTGCCTGAACAATATCAATGGTATTTTCTAAAAAGGAAGTAAATGCATGCTTTTAGTTACAGTTTATTCATAACAGAATTAAAGTTATATCTCATGTTTATAAAGCTACTTATTGCAATAATCATGTTTAATTCAGCATCGTTTGCACTCTGCATTGAACTATTGTCTTTGTGTCTACATGTTATTTCTTTTTCTTATACACACACACACATATATATACTGCGCTTTTATATGCATATTTATACGTATACATAGTAGTTGAATGTTTATTTTAACCATGTCGAGCAGCTGTGTTTGTATCTCTATAACATGGAGAGAAATCATTTAAAGGGACTTACAAGCCTGCATCAGTGCTTCAAATGAGACATGAATAACTTACAAAGACAAACAGATAATATAAGAGGATAAAATGCTTTTTTAAAATAAATAAATAAATAAATAGACGGGGTCAACACTCAGGAAGACGATCAGCTTCCTCATCTCTCTTCGGACAACAAAGCTTGCTAACTAGCTTTCGTCAACTCACTCTTGTCCGTCGCCCCTTCGAGCGTCCGTGCAGTCCGCTCCAGGTCCAGGTCCGTTCACCGACATGTCTGCTGATTAAATTAATTAAATTAATTAATTGACCACGAAGCACACTGAGAGGTTTACACGCCCTGAAACGACGAGCAGCAGGTCTGGACTGATGCGCTCAGAGGACCGGACAGAGGATGCTAAGCTAGCTGCGCGTCGCCGGGTAAACAAAGATGCTGATGTCATTTGGGGGTGCACTCGTTTTATGCTAAAGAGCTTCCCGTGTGAGTGGGTGGGTACACAGGGCCGGAACTGTTTTGTTTTTTATTAATATTTTTTTAGAAATACTGACAAGACACAAACAAGATAATCGGCAAAATAATTCGTATTATCTGGATTTTTATGTTGTATTTATTTAAGTTTTTCCTCACCTCTCCGCCCACCCCGACCGTTCAGCTGTAAAGACTATTTCAAAGCTGCTCCTCCACTCACCTGGGAAAAAATTTAAATGACTGAAATCAGACCTTACTTTTGTTGTCCTAAAGGTAGTTCAAATATATTGCAGCTCAAAATACTATTAAAAAACGCTCCCTTTGTTTCCGTTTCAATTTCAGACCGTTAACTCACACAGTTCCCAAAAATCCCCTTAATTTCCAGAGAAGAGAGCCCCCTTTTCTGATGTCACTGCCTGCAATGTGTATGTGTGTTTTTTCTTTGGAAGTAGAGATTTAGTAAGAAATTCTCCCCCACGCTTTTAGTCAGATGGATTCTCACACTTTAACTGTTCTATTTTAACTATGCTGTTATCACAAAACCACCCCTGATCATATCTAAAGCCTGGATAGTTACCCACACTAACAAAAGATGGACTGTAACTGAGTACATTTACTCAAATACTTTCTATTTAGTGATTTATTACAGAAGTGACAGAAGAATTGTACTTTTTAGTCCATTTCATAAAACGCATTTGACTGTCATTTACCAGTTACATTTCAAAATAAAGAGTATTTTTTATTCAGAGTATTCAGTGTATAACCAGCATATAAAATGATAGTTATAGATTACACTACTCAAGAAAATAAAAAGTATTCACAATTAGCTCTCCGACAATGAGCAACATTGCTGCTTACTGCTAAAAGCATTAGTAATGATCCATTAACATGATCCAGTAATACAGTAACTCTTAAAGTAGCCATTTGGCATGAGTAATTTTACTTTTGACACTTTAGCACTTCTACTTGTCTGTTTTATATGAATGTAACTGCTGATGGATAAACTTTACTTTTACTGAGGCATGTTATATTATGGTAAACCACTTTTTCTTATGTAAAAGTGCTTCTTACACAACTGAAGGTGACAAATAATGTGACAACTGAATATAAAATGACATTGTTATACAAGCCTTTTTCATAAAAACATTTTGACATGTGACAGAAAGAAGCACATGTGTAAATAATAACATGAATGATGGCTAAATTCCACTCATATTCTTCAGTTTAAGGGACCTGGTGGTGTGGCTGTACGCCTTAATTACACCAAACAGATTAAGAACTGCTACCTAGACATAAAAAAATGTACGACTCTTTGTCTGGGGGAAAAAAGTCACCAAAGCCGTGTACTTCATCTTCATTTAGACTTTAATATTGTCAGCCTCTACAACAATCCTGCTAAAACAAACAAAAACAAAGAAAAAAACTGCATTGAAGGACAGAAAAGGTGAAAGGTATGCTCAGAACAGTGAATCAACACATACATATATTTTAACTGAAGGACAAACTGTTATGTTTGCTATTACTGAACATGGTTTAGGGCAAGTTTTCAAAACACACACGACAAACATTTCAGTCTTGGAAGTGCAAGAACACCTTCGGTCATTTTTTAAGAAGTGTGGGAAGTTGTGAAACTCTTGTGTAGTGACAATTCCCCCAAAAACAAACAAACAAACAAACAAAAACAATAAAAAGGATGAAAAAGATAGAAACTTCAGAAAAAAAGAAAGTTTAAGA
>JBAJHX010000051.1:21625966-21663455 GCA_037176925.1 Amniataba percoides | reverse complement strand
TCGTGTCCCACAAAACACAATAGTTTCAGGTTTGTGTCATTTTCCAAATCGAAATGGGACAGAGTAAGGGACAACTCAATAAAATAATTGAAGGGAGGGGAAAAAAACAGTTAAAACAAATAAAAAGACAGTTATGAACACCCCCCTTGGCGGCAATAATGCCACTGGTACTTTGTTAATTGTAATTTGTTTAGTACCATTGTCTCACTTCATATTGTATTTAACATGGTACCATATTAAATAAATTTCTATTAAAATTAATGTGCTACACACAGAAATGTCCACTCTTCCTCAATAAAAAATGAATAGAAAAAAAACATGAAATGTCATTCTTGTAAAGTGAAATAAATAGGTATAAAAAGGATGAAGAGAGATTTTTAAGACCAAACCACTTCACCGGGTTAATATATGAGGGGTGTATAATCATTAATTACCATGTAATTTACAGAGGGATCTGTGGGATATCAGGGAGGGACAAAAATCACAAACAGATTTTAAAATGGAGTTGAGTTAGCTGAGTGCAAAAAAATAAAAAAGGCTAACATGTAGTTGTAGTATACCTCCAGAGTTCTTATCACACTTCAGGGGAACAAAGTAGCACCGCAAATTATAAAAATGCTAAAATTTAAAGGCAAAATCTATATAATATCTTGGTGATTGTGACACATTTGTTCAAAATATTTGTCAAAATCTGCCATTAATTACTTTTGCTATGTTTATCTCCTTTTTTCAGAATCATTGAAACCCATGGAACTATGCATTTGATTCACTATGCCAAATGTATAGTGAATATAAATAAAGAGGAATAATTTATAATGTGTGGAATTATAAAAATGTTGGGTTTGACATTTGGGTAAACTCTGACTGATGCTGTGCTGGGAAAGCTGCAATAAATTAACTGCAAAATCATAATCAGGAGTGCACAACAAAAACAAACACGTTAGGCCACAGCTCACTCCCTTTAAACAAACCTTTTACACTGTAAGATGCCATCTGGGTGAATTATGCCTTTGATAACAGTGCTTTTTAAGGAAAGACTCATCTGTTAAATACAACTCAAAGGCTGTACCAAAGAGCTCCGGACTGAGAACAAGCAGTAGACCAAGACCAGGATAAACGTCGGTGTTTGAGAGGCAGTGAGAGGAAATTCTGAACACTAATCAGCTACAAAATGTGCAGTGTGCATCTAAGTTGAGGGTGAGGGTCAGACGTCCTTAATCCTGAGCAAATCACTGCTGGAGAAGGGATGATCAGTCGGAAGCTACAGACACTGGAGAAAGTCTGACGGTAGGCTCGATTCCCATCCTCATCTGATTAACGGCAGGTCACCTCTTACCATCTTCTCATCTGCACACCGCGGAGGCAAACGGGCCGACTCGGCTGGGATCAGAAGATGTCGGGGCACATGTCCCAGTTTCCTTGCTCCTTCGCCTCCCAGTAACCGCCCTTGTAGACGTGCAAGGTCTCTCCGGACACGGGGTCGTCCAGCTTCTCAAACCACAGTGCTTGGTAGTTGTCTTGATGGGCGCCTGAAGGAAAAAGAAAAAAAAATCTTTTAACCAAGAAGAAGCTTTAGAGGGGCCTGAGGTGAGGGTTGGAAGCCACTGAGCCATGACAACACATTGTGCTTAAATGAAGCTGATGTGCTCTCAGGTGGTCGACTAAGAGAACGAGCTATTTAATGTTTCTGATCGATTGGTCTGCACATATTTCGAACTGACGAGGGAAATTCACCAATTTAGTGCAGCTAATGCCGCAACTGCACAGGAACACTGGATGTATGCACTAGTTTTGTGCTATTCTACAAAGGATTCCTAAGGACTACACATCTAAATACCAAAAAATAAATAAACTAAATAAAATGGGGGATAATGGAGTGCAGCACTGTTGTTACTTGCTTTTGACTTGAGCTCCATTAGGACCTTCCTTTCCTTCCACTGAGAGATGTAAAAAGGAAATGATGGAAGATGAACAATCTAGATTAAATTCAATGACTACAAAACATGAAATAATTGCACTTTCTGTGTTATGTCATGATCAGGATACTTGCTTTGATAAGGGGATAGCGATGGTCCGTAGGGGGCTGAAAATAGAGTAATTGAGGATGAATTTTTGAGGGTTTAGGCATAAAGACTGGGTATGATCTGAAGGAACAGAGAATGAAATGTAAGGGGCTACTTGCATGCGACAGGTGTGTGAGGGGGAGAGTCCTCTGTGTCAGCTTTAAACCAGCACACAAAGAGAGAGATGTGAACCCACAACTCAAATGCTATCCAGAATCCACACAGATCTCTCATTATTCTCATTTTAGAAGTACTCTGTGTAGCACATGAAGCAAAAGAAGCTTGTAAAAAACATTGTGACAGGAAACAACCACAGTTGGAAAAAAAATCTTTTTTTTTTTAATTCCACCTGACCTGATTGTAATGTACATGCTTTTTATTTAAAAACCCAGGGTTCAAGTTTATTGATGTCCCCCGGTTCACCATGGACAAAAACAGTTGTAAATACCTCATAATAGACTCTTAGGTGTCTTGCTCCAAACAGCATACAACAAAAAAGTAATTTCTCCACAAGAATCAGCCCTTTTATCAGTAACTGTTAAGTCACTAATATTGAGAAACAAATATATGGGTAATTTCTTTGTCAAGTTTCTTAAAATGCTACACAAAGCACCTTTAAAATGACATATTATGTAAAGCTTTGAAGTGATACTTGCTTTCATCAGAAACCTCATTTGCTTCTGTGCCAGTCTCCACTGCATCAGCTAAACAGAACAGAGATGGATGAAGTGATGGTAAAAAGGTGAATGAAGTGTTTGTAAGATGATGTCGAAGACATATGGCACCTTTCTATTACACACACATAAACATATCGTAGATGTGTTTTCTCCATCTAGATTTAATAGAGTGAAGGTCAAGGGTGGGGAAAAGACTAATAGAAGAGTACTTGCTTTTTAAGGGTGAATCAGTGATTGAATCCTCTGTGACAGCTTAGGGTTGAGACAGAGACAAGCAGACAAGGTATTCCAGGACAGACAAAGTGGACAAAAGATGAATGGAAAGAAAAACATCAGACAGAAACACAAGACAAGAAAATAAACTAAAAAAAGAGAGCTCATTTCTTTCATTATTTTACCTTCTTCGGGTGAACTTGCTGCTTTAACGGCCTCCCTCTCCCGTTCTCGACGGGTGGTGCGCTGTTTCTCCTCCAGCCTCTGCTTCTCTGCGTTGGCTTCATCCCAACGGCCGTCCTCCATTAACCGCTGGTCAGGGCGGCGCCGGCTGTCCGTCAGTGCCACTCCCTCTTCAAATTCGTTGAGCGTCAAGGCCAGTGAGGAGAAGTAGTACATGTTCTCTGCTCCCTCTCTATAAAACGATCACCATAAAAGTTCATAGGCACAGAGCTTAGAAATCATTGACAAAATGCGGATACTGCACTTCATCTACAGCTCTCTCTCGACTTTCCTAAAACCACCAACCACCTTTAATACAGACACTCACGGTAAAGGGTTCTTTGTCCAGATTTCTTTGGCTTTGAGGGTCTGATAAACGGTTCTTTGTTTTCCTTCAGTGCCGTTCTCGCCTTTACTGCTCTGCATTACCCTGGAAAACTCCATCTTCTCATCCCAGGTTCCCGATAGCACGTAATGGGCCTTCCCATCTTTATCTGTTACTACACCAGTTACCTGAGAGACAAACACAGCTCACAGTTAACTGTGTACTCAAACAGGGATTCACATTTGATGTACTGATGTATTTTTTTAATTACACCTGAACAAACTAATGCAATTCAATAGAAAAACAACAAGTTAAAATGAAAGACTCACCTTTCTGGGTACATCTCTGGAGAAGTAACTGTAGGGTGCAAACTTGAGGTGGCAGCGATCTCCTGTCCTGTGGTTCACCACATCTATCTCCCCTGACTGGAATGGGACAAACAAAAGACACAAAACTTTAAGACTTTAAGGATAAACTTTGTTGACTGATGTGCTATAAAAGACACCTATGTAATTTACTGGAGGTGCTATGGTTTTGACAGCTTTATATTTACCTGGTCAATCCATAATTTTCCAACAATGATGTTGTGTACTGTTGTAGTCACTTTCTTCCAAGAGTAGTGATTGTTGCTCTTATCAAATAAACATTGAATGGAACCTGTGGACAGAGAGGGAAGTGGTCATTTCCATCTGCTCACAGGAAATCGAAATAATCATATTCCACAGCTACGGTGCGTACTAAGGTATGAGTGCTATATGTTATAAAGAAACCATAGTTTGTTGAAGCTTTCTTTGCTACTGGCAGCAGCAGTTGGTGTCATAATTTAAAAAAAAGTGGAAAAACAGCACGTTCAGCTTTTACTGTTTTGGCTATACAAATACAGACGTTAGGAAATGCAAACAATCCATTCAGACAATACTAAATGAAAAATAGTGAGAAATCAGACCTGCTTAATCGCTTTTATAGTGTTTGCCCAGGTTTGACTTGATTAATTCCAACTTAAAGTGAAACCCCTTACACTGCTCCCGTCAAACTAAAAGGACTTTTTTCATACAGACACAGTGGCATTGCTCTTTGGTCATGCACACACTCACCCAAAGGCATGATGGAGAGATATTTTCCTCTGAACTTGCTGGCCAGGGTAATTTCTTGTCTGAGGGTCCAGCCCTTTTCAGAGATGGCATGGTGAGCCGCAGCAGGTGGGTGGTGGCTGACCTGAGAAGTGGTGAGCGAAGTGAGGAGAGATAGCAAAGTCAAGATATGACCATCACAGACACATGATGGCTTAAACAGATCTAACAAGTTGACATCACTGAATACTTCAAGCATGTGTGTTTTCCAGAGCTGGAATCTGTTTATAATTTCACATGATTTTCACAGTTACGTCGACATACTTGTTCACAGAGGGAGCGGTATCCACACTCTGCCAGACGGTCGAGCTCAAAGGTTTCTCCCAGCAGAGGATTGAAGGGTTTTCCTGTGCGGTGGACGGTGGTGGAGTAGGAAGAAACGGTGAAAGCAGCCACATAACACATCTGCTCTAAAGAGCTCTGACATTTAGCTGCCTTGTCCAGCAGCTCGTAGTACTCCAGGTCTTCTGACAGACGTTGCAGCATCGAGAGGGGCTCGTTGAAATTCACCTAGTACAGAAAGCCACAGAGACAAAAGGTCTGATTACTCTGATTACTCTGATAGGGAAAAGCTACTTCGACACCAACAAGGGTGCATGTTTCTTACAGGCATTGGTATCTTTGAAAGCTCCTTTCCAATGCAGTTCTTCATGATGCTCCACAGATTGAGGTAATAGTTGGGCTTGTCGGGTATTCGAGTCCGTCTTTGTCGAACCGGCTCTAGCTCCAAGGGCTGTGGAGACTCGGGATTGGATGCCAAAGACAGTTCATCAAACTGGAAGAATAGAGAGAAAAACAGCCTTAAGGGTCAGGCAACTGTGGCATATTGACAAGCAGAGGAGACAAGTACAAATCTGAACTCGCTCGCAAAAACAAAGTTAACACACATTTACCGACTGATCGTCCATCCCAGTCTCACTGCTGATCCCGCTGACGTTGCTGCCAGATCTCCTGGTGGGGATGAACAAGAACAGAATTATATATACAAGGTGAGAAAATGACAACAAAAACAAAAAAGATTGATATTATGAAATAAAAATCTGTGACATTTGAAAAAGACAGACCTGTGATATTTGGGGTCAGCAGGGACTGTAATAAACTCTGCTGGGTCTTCCATTGCATCAAAGAACTCATTGTCATCATCCTCATCACTGGCATCGCCTTTTCCTGAAGCACCACCTGAGACAAAGAAAGAAAGTGGAAGAATAAATGACTCAGTTGGCTTCAGTTTCTTGGTGAAGGTATGTTGTACCTTGTGCGCTTTGAGCATCATCAAGGGTTATCAGTTAGGAGGAGAGCCGTACCTTTGTTACCTAAGGCGGGATTGCTGAATGAAGGCGGGAGAACTGTGGCTCCTCTGAAAGCTCTTTCCAAATGGTTGTGCTGTTTGGCCAGCTGTTCCAGCGTCTCCTCAAGCCGTATCCTCTGGTCTCTTTCAACCTGTAACGCCTTCTGCCAGCGCTTACTGTGGGTCTGGGCCAGGGACAGGAAGTCTCTACATGCCTTGGGGAGCATGCAAACACGAGATCAATATTTCAGCGAGAGAGTCAGCAACAATGTGGCGTGTTACTCAGCAGTTAATTAATTGGGTGACTTACATTGATCATGGCATTAGAGGTGATTCTGAACAGTGTGGCTCTCTCTGTAACTTGTCTGATTTTCTCCCCCATGTCCCCACTGACACGAAGGCCCTCCAGTTCTGACAAAGACCTGTGTGTGGAGTAAAGGAAAGAATGAATGAAGAAACATATAAACAGGCAAATAAAATAAATAAATTCCTGTCTTTATATCATCCTTTTTTCTTTTACTAATGCTGTTTTCTTACCTTTGGAGGGCAGACCCATGCTTGACAATGAGATCGTTGCAGGTGGTGAGGTCCTCCACCTTGCTGTTGAGTGTGCGTAGTGTGGACTGGACTTCTGAGTTACGACAGCCTCCACCCTGTCCTGAGGTGGGCGGCACTGCAGGACACTCGTCACCTGAGTCATCTGAGGGAGAGAGCAGAGAAGATAATGTGAGCAAAACAAATGAGTGTTATCAAAACATGCTTTACACAGTATGAGCTGTTTGTTTTCACTCTCACCTGACTCAGCCTGCATGCGCACAGCCTTTGCCTTGGCGAGCTCCAGAGCGGTGATCCATCGCTGCCGCTCCACTTCGGAGTTTGCTTTCAAATGGTAGGTCTGTGCACCTCCATTGGAAATAACAAAATTGCATGAGTCTTCCACGGCAATATTGGCTGTGGCCAAGTTGATAGTCCCCCTGCACGTGTGACCCATCTCTGCCTGGGTCCTGGAGACAAACACAAAAAGGGAAAGTCAAATGCAGCATTAATAAATCTCTGTTTGTTGGAGTAAGGAATATTTTCTTGAAAGCAGGGAAGTTTAAAATTCTACATACATTATACATATAGTGCTAATTTTAGAGAAGAACTCAATTAAATGCCAGCAAAGAAAACTGTTTAATGAATTGGCTCCCTGTTGAGCCGGGGGGAAACCCCAGCCTTGGAAAACTATAAATTCATTGCATATCATTACAAATTCAGTCATATACATGTAACCTACCTGTAGTAAGACAGAAGTCCATTGCTCAGAACAAACCAGCGTCTCTGGTAACCTTTTATGTAGTTAGTCCATTTGAAGAGCCAACCCTTGTACGTGTCTCCTGGGGTCGGAGTGGGGGGCTTAGGCTCGGACATCACAGCAGCCTTTGGTTTCACTGGGTGAAGTTAGAGCCTATGGGGGGGGGAATAATCCTGACAGTTATATTTCATTTCATTACAGGAAACACTGTGTATAGACCAATAAATGAATTGTGTCATCCCATTATGAACTACTTTCAGGGCATGATGACTC
Source organism: Amniataba percoides (assembly GCA_037176925.1). NCBI lineage: Eukaryota > Metazoa > Chordata > Actinopteri > Centrarchiformes > Terapontidae > Amniataba > Amniataba percoides. The sequence goes on along the minus strand of JBAJHX010000051.1, from coordinate 21,655,970 downwards.
CTCTTCGACTCCAGAGCACTTGAGAGTCACTTACAAACTCTTGAGCTTGCACCCTATAAATATTTAATTCAATGTGTTACTTAATAGTCTCACTTCACCCATTACTGTCTATATATTTTTATATCTCTAACTGTTAAGATCTCCATTTATATATATTTATGTTGTTACTATGACACACCTCCACTTTACTGTAAATACAAGTACAGACAATATACAGTATTGTATTTCGATTTTTATATAATATGTCTACTTATATTCAATTTCTATATTTTATTTCAGTTTTGTCTACAATATTTTTTTCCTGTATCTTGAATGCTCAGTCATTTGTGCTTGTATGATTTTCTTTCAATATATCTCTGGATATTATTAGAGGGAGCCTCTGATTTTTTATTTCACTTCAATTCCAACTTTTAGATCTTAAAATTAGAGGACGATTGTTAACAGCAACATCAAATAATAATCTGTGCTGCACTAAATGCCAGTCTGCTGCTTAAGTTCTGTGAAAATTCATCTTAAACTTGAAAACATTAGATCAAACATACTAACCATCCACTGAAGGCACCCCAGGCTAAAATGTGTGTCCCGTTTAATGTATGAATGAATGCTGTGAACATCAGCTGTGATGAATGAATTAACATGTTTAGCTCAGTTTCTAAAAACACCAGTGTGATCACGTGCAGCTTTAATTCAGCACGAAATATACACATTAAAAAACCACACCAACAAATGCTGACATGCCTCCTGCAGCAATATTCTTCCTGGAAAACATTTAACATCTCTGCACTGTAACTCTCAAATGAATTTAAAAACACAGCTCATTGCAGTCCACAGTGTTTACTTTTAATCCGACGTTTATTATCTCCTTTAAGGGTGACATAAAAGCTTAAAGCGTCAAGTAAACACAGCCAGGACAGCGAGAGGCACTTCGAGGAACAAGAAGCCAATTCCAAACATGAAAGCTACTTAAAACAGAGTCCGTCACTAAGCTCGCTGCTAGCTCGACAACAGGAAGCTGTCAAAACACACCGATACGTCAACGGCGATGCTAACGATCGTTTCTCAGCCGTGCGGCTCTGTAAGCTTCTTCTCCCGCTTTTTTAAGTAACATTCAGACATCGACATTATCTCGGCGGACATTATCTTACCGTGAGAGACTTTAACGAGTGACAGCGGGCATGTCGTGCTGGATGAAGCGACGTTAGCTCGCTAGTGTTAGCTCGGCTAGCTGCTTTCTTGGATGTATTAAGAGATGACTACAGGTTGTGCGACACGTAAATGTTCGTAGTGCGCCCTGAGCCCGGGAACTTTAGTTCCGCCGAGGACGTGAGGAAAAATAAAATGATTATTAATAATAATACTAATACTACTACTACTAATAATAATTATTATTATTATTATTATTTTAAGGTGAAGACATAAATAAGAATAATGTGTATTTTTTGCCGTACTGTCTGTGTTTGTGCAGTGAGTCAAATTCCTCGTGTATGTCCACACACCTGACCAATAAAGGTGATTGTATTCTGATTTCTTCGGTAGTGAAACTATATGATACACTTAAAATAGTTTAATACAATTACCTGAGCAATATCAACACTATCTTAAGAGAAAGTAAATGCCTGTGTGTTTTACTCACTTATATATGTATGTATACACACACATATAATTGTTGCAGAAATCATATTCATTTCAACATCCTTTGCACTCTGCACCATTGCATTTCTGTCTATACATATATATGTATGAATACAGACACATATACTTTTATATACATTAACACTTATCCATGGTATTTTTTTTACTGTTTTAAACTGTATGTATCTGTATTCCTGTGTTCATACAATGAGTGTCATAAAAACCTGAGTCAAATTCCTTGCATGTGTACATTTATCTGATCAATAAAGCTGATTCTGTTTCTGATTTCTTTAGTAGTAAAATACAATAATAGTTAAAGCTGTTGAATAGTCACGTGAGCAATATCACCACTATTTTTAAGAGAAATAAATACGTGTATGTTTTAGTTGGTTTGGACAGTCTGTAAGTAATAGTGGCCTTTTGTCAGTTACCAAGCTGCTATCTGATGGACAGTGTCTAATGTGAACATTAATGGAAAGCATGTTCATAATATTGGGCTATATGCACTCCAATTTGGCCAACATTTAGATTATTGAATGTAATTTGTAAAGCAGGACTATCAGTGTTCTTTATCAGTACATCATGTGAAAAATTATCCAACACATTGTGCATGAATGTGTAACAATTAGGATGACACCACAAAACTGAAAACATTAATCTTCTGTTTTCAAAAAATAATTACCATGTTACACATAGCATAGCGTGTTAAGTTTTGCATTATTGTATTCAGTGTCATTTTAAATCTTTAGTAGACCACATTTGCCTTGAAAAAGCTGGAAATATTCATTACCACCAAAGGCACAACAGCTGTCAAGAAACTACACAAAAGCAATCACACTTAACACTGTTATATTAGCAAATGTAGGTTCTAAACAGAAGATAGTTACCTCATGACTTACTCCTCACTTGCGAATAATACTAATACTAATAATAATACAAATGAGATATCTGTTGGGGGTATTCATTTTATTGAACAATTCTTCACTACAACAATGAAGCTTACATGAATTAGTCATGAAATTAGAGCAGTTACTTTACTTAAAACATACTGTGTGTGTGTGCGCTCGCGTATGAGTGAGCATGTTTGTGTTGAAGATAATTCACTCTTCCCCCAAACTTATTTGGTGATGGTGTTTGCATTCATACTTTTCCCACTCCCACTAAGCACAATATATGGTGTTTTCTGAGATTTTTGCTTCTCTTGAAGCAAAGCCACCGTCCCCAGAGGAGTGTCACTGCTGCTCATCTTCTTCAGCAGTGCCTCCTCTTCCAGCTTTTTCATCCTCCTCTCTGTCTTCATCTTTCCAGACCCTTTCCCGTGGAATCGATGTGAAAGCTGCCTGAAAGCTTCTTTAGGGGTGAGTTTGCGCCCAGATTCATCCACATACTCAATTCTGACGTCGGGCTTATAGCCATCCTTCTCCTTGAAGTCTTGAGTGAAGCCTCTGTATTCCTCTCGCCGACTGTACTTGTCATCAAAGCCCATCTTGTCCTCAATGCAGTAGTTGTCATTGGGCAAAGCACCTTTTGGTGCCCTGACACGTGCTATTTTCTGCATCTGAGTGTCCAGTAGACCTTTATTTTTGCACAATAGCAAGGCAGCAGCAAGGCCAGAGTTGACAATGGGCTCTTCATCCAAAATGGTGGCAGAAGCTGTGGAGAAATCTGGTTGTTTCTGCTCTTCATCCAAGTTAACAGTGCTCCACCCAACATTCTCATCCATGTCTGAGTCTGAACCTCCAGCATCGTCTTTCTCTTCCTCCTGTTCAAAGTCCATAATGTCTTCTTGGTCCTCTCTGTTACCAGACTGTCCATACGTTGGAATATCACCAAGAGTTCTGCAGAACTCTGAGGTTGCATTGAAAACAATGTTGTTCCTCTTCTCGTCGTTGTCATTGATGCCTTTGCTGAGGACTTGAATCTGCTCTGCCACCTTCTCCCCAGAGTCTTTGAGAAGCTGTTTTTGCTTGAGCTTCCTCTGCTTCTCGAGCTGTTTCTGCAGCTCCTGCTCTGCCTCGTCCTCCTCAATTACAGCTGGCTCAGGGGGTGTAAAGTCTTCGTCGTCGCTGATGTCCATCTCGGCTGTCCTGATGTCATCAGACATTTGAGGGACATTATGCGGCTGGCTGCTCTCTTCCTCCTTCACCTCCTCACCATCTCCTTCCAACTGTTTGCGGCCTCGGCCACGGGTCCTGGACCCGAAATCAGTGCTTCGAGTGTCATCGGCAAGGAGTTCGTCTGCAATGCACAGCTTCTCCTTCTTCCTAATTTTCTTCACACGTCGTTTCGTCTTTTTGAAGCCCACCATTTCCTGAGGAGTGTAATACTCAGATGCGATGGTGAGAGCTGGCATTTCCAAGGACTGGGCCTGATTTCTTAGAGCCTCTCTCATGGCCTGAAGCTCCCGCTCTCTCTCCCCATCAGCAAAGCCCCCTGTATTCAACCGGAAGCTCTTTTTCTTTTCACCCTCAATTTCCTCGTCATACTTTGACAGGACAGAGCGGGACTTGAACGTCACCATGTCATCCACACTCTCCTCTTCTTCGTAGGGCTTGTAATCTGGCTTTTTCTTTTTCAACTCGACATTCTTCTCTGCTTTTTCCTTGTCGACTAATCCCACATTTACAAGCACATCCTCCTTCTCTTCGAGAACACCTTTGTCTTCCAGGGTCAGGATGACCGTCTGGCCCTCGTTGAAGGAATCCACCTTGTGCTGCACTTTGAGGCCCTTCAGATCTCGAGCCGTGTAAGCCTCCTTTCTGCTTTGTGCAAAGTCCTCCTCAACCAGACTGCTGACGCCAAACTCCTCGTCCATCTCCTCCAGGAGTTTTGCCCTCTTCTCGGCCAGCTCTTTTTCTTTGGCCAGCTTCCTGCTTCTCTCCACCCAAGCAGACGTGTCATCCAGCCAGTCCTCCTCTGCAAGAGTCTTGACTTTCCCCAGTTTCTGATTCAGGATGCGTTTTTCTTTCGCCGCCGCAAGCTTTTCTCTCATCTCTTTCTGCTGCTGGATGAGCACCGGGTTGATGGTCTCCGCCACCATCGGCTCCTCCTTGGTCCCCAGCTCCTTCTTGTTCTCAGTCAGCTCCAGAGGCTTCAGACCCAGCTTGGCTCTGAGCTTGTTCGTCTCCTCGATGCTGAGAGACGCATCTCCGCTCGCAGACTGAGGCTGCGGCTCGGCGTTGCTCTCCTCGTACCCGAGATCCACCTTCTCCTTCTTCACCCGTGGCTCCGCGCCGCTCCTCTCGCCTTTGCTGCGGCTCTCCCGTCCGCTCCTGTCCCGGGACCTGGAGCGCTTTCGCTTCTCTTTCTCCCGAGTCCCATCCCGGTCCGAGCCGTCTCTTTCTCGCTCCTTGTGGCGGTGCTTCTTGTGCTCACGGCGGCGCTCCTCTGCGTCCTTGTCGCGGCTCTTCTCCTTGTGTTTCTTGGACGAGCCCATTTTTTAGATTGCAGCTGTTGAAACAAAGAAAAGAAAAATATATAGAGACTTGCTTTGAGAGTGTGTGTGTATGTATACGTGTGTTGGCTACAGGTAGCAAAAACCGTGCTGCTATGCTAACTAGCTCGCGTTAGCTTTGGAGGCTAAGTGGCTAAACGACGACACAACTCACTTGGTGCGGAGGCGAAAATAAAATCCTGCGAACAAATTCCAATATTCCTCGACGACGGGTGAGGGTATAGTGGAAAAGTTAAGCTGAGTGTCTTCTTTTCACGAGGCTTTGACCATTCACACTTCACATCTTCACACAAGACAAACAGCGAACAACAAACGTACTATTTCCTGTCAAAGCACTTCCTGTGGTTTAGCTTAGCATGCGGCTAACGCATATCGCCGCCTGCTGTTTGGATGTGTTTACATCAGGCTAGGCTCATATCCATGAACGTTTTTGGGGGGGACTGACAAGCTTTTAATATTTACCAGATGGATTTTACAAGACTCTGAAGAATCTATAACATCTCTTGCTGTGATATATGAAGTGCTGGGCAGCGACATCTTCTCCACTTTCACTCTGAATGGTAAAAAGAACGCATGCTAACTTAGCGAGCGTAGCTTTAAATAACACAACTAACAGAAACTGAAGGCAGCCTTTTAACCTGATGCTTTTGTCGTCGACTGATGGTAATGTTTGTTTAGTACTTGCAAACACAAGCTTGGTGTGACAGCTAAACTAAAGTCCCAGCTTTTTGGTAGCGTTTTCGCCGAGCCGAGGGGTGTGCTCGTTTGCTTCAACTTTTACCGAGACATTTAAAGTTAGCTCGGTGTTAGCGAGCTAGGTAGCACTGGCGAGCTAAAGCAGAAGGCTAGGGAACTTTGGGGACTCTTAAGCAGAAGGTTTTATAAATTATTTTCTTATTTTAATGCACACAAATAGCGCTAAATGTGATATTGTGCAGTCGTTGACCACCAGGTTAGCTAGTGCCGACTTCGTGTTGCCATGGCGATCCTGGAGCAGATATAGGTCACGGACATTAAGCTAGTAAAGTTCACCAAGAAACTAGCTGCGTATTTTGTCATTTTAACCTATTTTTGTCTCGGGATACTACAAATGGTGGACTTTATTTGTGTCTTCTTTACTTTCTGTCCGTGAAGCTACCGTTAAAGCTCGCGGTAACTCGCTGCGTGGCGGAGGGAACCTTTCATTGTGTTTTTTTCCCGGGAACCGGAGCGGGCCACACACACACAAACACACACACACAGACACACACAACACAACGGCTGCTAACGGTAACGGATGACCAGCAGCTGCCCGGTCACCGGAGCTTCCCGACGTTTTCACAGCACTGCTCGGGATTTAGAGAGTTGACGTTAGCTAAAGTTACCGGCTGTGGGTAAGAAATGACGCATTTTAATGGCGTTGAGTGTGAACATTACCCTCAACTGTCACATCAGCTTGTAACGTTTGTTTAGCGTCGTTATTTACGCCGATAAATACCGTAATAAAACGTAGCGCGGTGTATTTTTTGGCTAATGTGAGGCTGAGTACAGTAGCAGGTATGGATGTGTGTTTGCCATTAGTTAACCTCATTTGTTTGCATTATAGACTGTATGTAATGCACCTGTATACATCTATATATACAGTCAGTAGGGTCCATATTCTCCTGCAATGTGTGATGTCAGTTTGTAGTTTGTTATTTTAATATAAGCTTGCTAAAAGTGCTTGTTGTCCTCTGTGTTGTTGTGAACTCAAGAAAGCTGTAGACTGAAAGCACTTCTCCCTGTCAAATGTTCATTTTACAATTAAAAGTCTTTTGTTAAAGTACACTTATATAACTTGCCTCCTGTTGTGCGGTGACCCTTATTGCATTTTGTTGTGAATTCCAGCAAGCTGTAACTGGGTGACATGGCAACTGGAGGAACTCCTTTTGATGACAATGCAGAGGATCTGCACAACTGGACTGTAACCAATGGTAGTCTGGAAGATAGACTCAACAACATGGTAAGAGCTGGTCAGAAACTCACTGAAGACAAGTGGTTGTTTCAGGGACTCCTCAACACCTCCTGTTTGTATTATACAATCAACATACATGATAATTAACACCCTGTATATTTTTGCTGTTGAACAGGACTGGGGTGTGCAGCAAAAGAAAGCCAACCGATCTTCAGAGAAGAACAAGAAGAAGCTGTCAGCCACGGTGGTGGAGAGCCGCCTGACTAATGATATTTCGCCAGAGTCCACCCCTGGGGCCGGTCGCAGGAGAGCACGCACTCCTCATTCCTTTCCCCAAATCAAATACACCACCCAGATGTCTGTCCCAGACCAGGCTGAGCTGGACAAGCTGCGTCAGAGAATCAATTTCACAGACTTGGATGAGGTAAAAAGCTGCTGTACTGTTGTTTAAGGTGGTCAATATGTTGTTGTTAATTTAAAGCCCGTTAAGATGTGTGGTAATTTGTAGTACTTCAAATTTATGCAGTCATATTAGATCCAATATTTGCAATAAAGACACCCATTTCCTTAATGGTCCTTAATGCTAATTTCTGCAGCATGTAGATCACTACTCCTTTCAAGTCTCACATTGTTTCTTCTAGTGCTTTTTTTTTGCAATCTCAAGGCCATGGGTTGTCACACTCAAATGCATTCAAATTCTGCTTCAGTCATAACATGCCATTCATTGGTATGATGGATTGGCAGGCAGTAGAGGAAGTGATAGCAAAATAGTTTTCATAGTTTGGTAAAGAGTTGTTTGGCTGACCTTGATCTGCTGTACACGAAAACAAGAGAAGACAGGGTGAAAGCGTCACATTATGCTGAAAACAAATATTTGTGGAGATTCATGCTGAAGTCAGAGAGTGGGTTTTGTGTTAGTGCAGAGGGGGCATTGTGTTTTCTAGTCTATTATACCATGTTTACATGCCTATAGTACAGTTATCCATAACAGTGTATTTGGACATAAAAGGTCTGTTTTGTTCATGAAAAGTTTTCACATATATCTTTTCTTGACAATAAAAATTTCACTTTTTTTTATATTTTTGCTTTTTTTTCCGCTATTCTGACAGTAGCCATCTGAAGTAGAAAAAAATAGATTATTGAAAACATGAACAGCTGCGGTATCTGATGTCTTAAAGAAAATGCCCTGAATCTTGAGCATAGATTTACCTGACTTGTATTGTCTTTCTTTACTCAGAGGAGCATCGGCAGTGATTCCCAGGGGCGTGTCACAGCTGCCAACAACCAGCGACAGTTAGGTGGAGAGAACAAGAAGCCCTACAACTTCCTACCTCTGCATGTGAACACTAACAAAAGCAAGGAACTGCTCCCTCCCTCCTCCTCTGCCCCAACCACACCAGCTATCACCAAGGAAACTAAGAAGCAGAGCCCAGGACTCAGGGATACGTTAACCCCTTTGGTTCTCACAAAGGATACTCCGAGGCCCAGCCGTGGTGCCACTGAGAGAGTGCCCTTAGCGCACAGAGAATACGGAAGAGGAGAGCCAAGAATAGACAGCAGCCAGGTAACATTTTGTTTACCATTTTGTTACTAAGGTTTTAGTCAACTCTTAGTCCTTTTTAACTTCTCCTCATACCTCGTTGACACTGAGATATTTCTTTGAGTAAGTAAACTAGACTGAGATGCTGGTTGTGCAAGTGGAAATGTCACAGAATTATAAATTAGAATTTACCCTCCAGGCAGCTTTGGTATTTGTGGAAAATTTCATAATTGACAAGATATTTCACTCTGAGCTACAAATAGGGTCATCAGAGATATTAAGATTCATCCTCTGGGCATTACAAATGTTTGTACAGAGTTTAATGAATTCATCGATCTGTTCAGTATTGGTCAACATTTCAGTCTGTGAGTGCTTGGTGTATAAACATTATTTTTAGAGATCTGTCTTAACAAATATAAAGGTATAATTTTGCCAAGAATCAGAAAGAAATGACACTATAAAAAACTGAATAAATGAATGTTTCTCCACTGACATGTTGCAGTGACATGAGCAGACATTTGTCTTCCACATTAACAACAAATCCAACTTTTAGCCTGTAACTTACTGGTTTGTGGAATAGTGGAGAAAAAGTTTTGCCAGCTGCTAAGCTAATGTTTAAAAGTTTCTCTTTGGTGAATATGACCAGAAAGGGAGATCAGAAAATTCAACAAAAACATGCAAACACAAAAGGTACCATAGTATGCAGACAGAGGCAGCCACCTGCAGTGTTTTTGTGAATCTATACCTCCTCATCTAAACTGTCATGCCACAAGCAAAATAACAAACCAGAGTAAATCGACTATTTATAGATTAATTGTATTATATAGTTAAATGACAGGTCAGATGATGTTAGTGTAGTGAAGCTTTGGGTAATTTTTCATCTACCACTATTACATAGCTCATGAGGCTGATTGCCTCTTGTTGTTTAAGAGGTGATGACATATGTTCACAACTTGTTTCTGCTGCCTCCAAAGTGGTCCCCAGAAATGTATTGCAGAGTCACTTCTACTAACTCTGCTTAGAAAGACATTAATTTGATTCAGTTTAAGCTCTTTTCATCCAATGAATGACATTGTCTGTGTATCATTGCACTCCAGACTACTCTGTGAAATCAGAACTAGGTTGAAAGTGAGGGAGAGCTAGTGCAGCTGAAACTTGGCTGTATTTAGGGCAATTTATAAATATGCCACCCTTGGTGCCCAGTGAGTTTTGTGCCCAACCCCCTTTCTGCCCTTATTTCGCCCAGTCTGAGCCGTCGCCACAGATGCTCGCTCACCTTTCCTTACGTCGTCTTTCTCTGCTCTTCATTTCAGTTACTCTTCTGAAATCCAAACCTCTAACACAGCCCTGTCCTCTCTTTGTACGGTTTCAGGTGGTGAGCAAACTGGTGCAGATACGGGAGTACATCAGTAAGGCCAGCTCCATGCGGGATGACCTGGTGGAAAAGAATGATGTTCCGGCCAACGTGGAGCGTCTGTCCTACCTCATCGACCACCTCAAGGAGCAGGAGAAGTCCTACTTACGGTTTCTGCAGAAAATGCTGGTTAGGCTGACATTTGTTTTTTTTTCAGGACTAATCTAATTCTCTGCTTTTCTTGTGCCGTCAGAGATAGAGTTGCAGTAAAATGTGGTCTTTGATGAGTAAAGCTTGTTTTCTCAGCTAAGTCATGGTAGAAATTCCAATTGTTTGCTGCACGTTTCAGTGACTGTCTTTCTGTGTGGCCTGAAACATGTCAATAGTTGCGCCATGTTTCATGTGATTGTAAAATTAGGACATTCAGAAGCGTCTGTGCGTTGACTTTGTTTTGTGTATGATATCACTTTTTCTATGTGTGTCTATATACAGCAGTATTTGAGAGGAACATTATTTTCATCGTGCACATTGTTAAATTCACTGCTCTCAATATTTCTGCAAATTTCAGCAGCTTGTACATGCAGCCATTGTCACATTGTATGTTTTGCAAGATAAATTACTGTTGAATACAAAGTTATTTCTTTAATAATGTCAAACAGTTGTTGGACAAAGACTGCATCCTGTATTCTCAACTATCTTTTCAGTCACTGGTTGCTCTTTTTACTATCTCTACAGACACGGGAGAATGAGGAGGATGATGTGGGGACCCTTGACTCTGCAGTGGGCTCAGGTTCACTGGCAGAGAGCACTTCTCTTAACATTGAGGTCCGCTCTTCAGATACTTCAAATGCAACGGTGTGTACATTTGTGGATTATTTTTAAAAAATCTGACAGTTTCTACCCTTATCATTCCCTAAAGCCATTATTATTAGTTTAAGAGAATTGTCGATTTGTTCTCCTTTTGCTTTTATCATTTTAGGTCAGTCTTATTTGCTGGGTCAGTACACAACAGTCTTTGTTTACTCTTTCTTCAGAATAGCACTGCAGTGTACTTGCTGTGTTTTAGTAGATTCATTGTTTGTAATGCTATCTGGGTCTTAATTCTGTAGGGTGGGAGGCCAGAAACGGTGAGAGCTGACCAGAAAGAAGAGCTGGAGAACCTGCGTAAGCAGCACGAGCTGCTGAAGAAGATGCTGGAGCAGCAAGAACAACTCAGGGCCCTGCAGGGCCGACAGGAAGCACTAATGGCCATGCAGGACAGTGCAGAACAGGCACTCGCTGTGATTGAAGACACTGGTGAGTGTTGTGTTTTTCCAGAAGAAAAAGTACTATATTCATCTTACAGACAGAGAAATGAATGTATCAGTACTTTCTGTGTGTATTTAATGATTAACACAAACAATGATATATTTTTGTTTTCGTCTTTAATTGCTTTGACATTTGTTGTCATTAGTTGTCACAGAAACTACAGGCAGTGTTTCAGGCCTCAGCATCACATCAGAGCTGAATGATGAATTGAATGATTTGATCCAGCGGTTCCACAATCAGCTACACGACTCACAGGTACAGTAGACTCTGCATCTAGGCTACCATTATCTTTTGAATAATGGCATTATGTTATCAAAAACATTTCCTGCATTGAACTGTTTCCTTACTCATCTATTCCAATAACTATTCATGGTTAATATTACAACATTATGTCAGTATGTCAAGATATTTATATGATTTGATGAAAGGACCATGATATAGAATTTAGGCATTTAACCCCTAATCTTCCTCCCATTTAACAAGCCATGTCAACTCTTTTCGAATCTTTACTTTTTCAAGAAATGTGTCTTAACTACTTAATGCCAAATTTTTAGTTCAAGTTTTCCATTATTTATGTCTTTTTAGACGAAAGCAGTGCCAGACAACCGCCGTCAGGCAGAGAGCCTTTCCCTCTCTAGAGAGGTGTGCTGGTCTCGGGCTCCCCAGGCTCTTGGTCCACCTCAACACAGGCCTCTCCTCCACTCTGCCTCTGGTCCCCACACTGGTCTAGACACGGGGGCAACTGCAGCTAGTGCCAAACTCACTAAGCTCCAAGAACTCCAAGACAAAAAACAAACCATGGACAAGATCCTGCAGGAGCTACACTCACTCAGAGACCAGACACTCAATAATAACTCATGTAAGAGTATTTCTAAAACCTTTTTTTGCAGCCATTCTGTGTTTTGCCACTATGAAGTGAACTGTATGTGGTTTTATTCAGGTCGTGGCTTGTCAACACAGTGCAGTCTGAGCATAGGAGGATCTTCAGATTGTCCATCTGCTCTCTGCTCTAATGGGGCCTCAGCTTCCACTTCCATTCATCCTTCACTCACGCAGCATCAAGACAGCTCCAATTCCACAGACAAGCTCAGGTACACACAAAAACACAGCTTCAAGCTGTTGAATAGGCAGATCAGATGTCAGCAGTACAGTGTTTTATCGAGAAGGGGTGGTTTACTGGTGTAGTGGAAGGGTGAATCATGAAAACACAGTCCTGCGTGACAGATAGCCTTTTAATTATTAAACACAGTATACATTCACAATTCAGTCACATAACTGTTGTTCTTTTCTGCTCCCCATAGGAAGCTAAAGGAGGTCCACAAACGTTTGAATGAGCTGCGGGAATTGGTTCAGTACTACGAGCAGACTTCAGATATGATGGTGGATGCCGTCAATGAGAATGTGAAGGAGGATGATGATGACGAGGAAGAGGAGGAGGAAGATGAGACAGAGGATGGTTCAATGTTTGAAGCCATGTTTGACTCTGAGCAGGAGAACCGCCAGCCTGTAACTAACATCAGGTGAGTTTGTCTGGATTGATTTATTATTGTTACTGTGTTTTTTGAATATTTACTATTACTAATAGACTAATACTAGAGCTGGAGTGATTACTCAGTTAATCAACTGGTCACTCAAAAGAAAATGTATCTGCAATTATTTGGTTAATTGAGTTATGTGGTTTTGCAAAAAAAAAAAAAAAAAAAAAAGAACATGGTATTTTCTTAGTATTAGATCATATCAAACTGAATAGTTGAGGGGGGTTAATAATAAAAATAACTGCTGGTTGTAGCCCATCATTACACACAGATCCTGCTGTGTTAACATTGCTTAATTATACTGAAACACTGGCAGTAGGAGTGTAATGTTTGACGTTGTGCTCAGGTTACATTATGATATTGTTTAGCTTTAGTTCACAGAATGTAATTCTACTACCAGCATTGTGATGTAGCCATAACAAGTATTGCACTATAATCTCGTTAGAAACCCGCAGCGCAGCGGGAACTGGACAGACTTGAACAGCCTGACCAACGGGCGCAGTGTCAGGAGTAGTGCCACAAACAACCGTGATGGCAGACTCAACACTGAGTGTGAGATCAACAACCGGTCAGCAGCAAACCTCCGCAGCCTCAACATCCCATCAGTCATTGGTACGCTCGTCCACAAGCTTGCACAAATCCATGTTACAACTAATGTTAATTCTCCTATTTTTGTGTGTTATTACTTTAATATTATTGCTGAATGTCTGTGTTAAGGCAAAACTTAAAGGGGACAAAAGACCCGCTTTTAAATGACGCAATTTTACAGACTAACTGTGTTTAACTGTTTAAATCTAATTAATATTTTTATGACCCTGCTCTCAATTAGAGTGCCAGTACAATAGGGACACACCCTACAATCAGGTGAAGGATGATGATGAGGATGACGATGGTCTCGATAATGATGAAGAGGCACAGGCTGTGGCTGCAGACAGCGAGGCATCGGGGTCTAGTCGAAGAAGCAGTCTGGGAAATGATGGCGTTTATGCCCAGAAGGTTCATCGACAGACTGCGAAGCAGAAACTCCGGCAGCTTCAAGAGCTGGTGGCCATGGTTCAGGTGAGGCAGATGATAAGTCTTGATTGACAGAATTAAAGGAAAGATTGTTGAAATTTTAGGGTTTCTGACTTCCGCTGGTCATATTAAAACAGTAGTAAAACATCTAGGTCGGGCATTAATGCAAAGGAGAAAAAAAGGGGAAAAAATGCCTTGGTAGGAAATTGTGCAAACACTTTTCTCTAACAGCAGTAAAATGTCTTAGGTTTGATTTTTCTTTTTACACATGAGGTGGTGTTTATCTCTTTGCATCAAGAGTAACACATTTTTCTGTTGTACAGAAACTGTGATCTTGCCTTAAACACTATGTAAATTCTGTGTTTTTTCCTTTATCCAGAGTGATGACACAGATGGCACAACGGCTAATGAGGATGAAGTTTTACACCAACAGCCAAATAACACCAGAGCTACTGTGGCTGGCTCATTAGGGGCCATATCTAAACAGAATCCCAGAGAACTTACTCTCTCCAGCAAGGCCAGGTACGGTAAATAAGAGGTCTTTGAAAACTGTCTGACAGTCTGTGTGTTTTGACATTGAGTGGTTAGCATTTTCATTTGCATCTAAATTACTGTGGACACAGGGAGAAGCTCTATGAGGAGAAACTGCGTCAGCAGAAACAGGAGCTAAAGCAACTCCATGAAGAGCGACAGAGGCTCATTGAGATCCAAGGCAAGATCCAGGACCTGCAGTGGGCTTGCCCTGACCTCCAGGTATTACACACACACACACACACACACATGTTTCTGTCTTAAAGATTATACTATTTTTAACTTTCTATGGTCTCCTTTCTAGTCATCTGTGTCCAGCACAGTCAGTCAGCAGGGCTTGTTGAGGAAGGTTCCTGTTGCAGTTTCCACTCCAGCTGCTGTCCAAACACCTTCTGGAACCAAAACCAACTCGGCTGTGCTCAAACCCACTCCTCCAGAAGCAGCCACTTCTTCAGTTACTGACAATGAGGTAATAGACTCCACCTTAAACACACACTCTTGGTCTTGCACACACAAAGACCACTAATCAAATGTCAAAATAAGATTTGTTATTTGAGAACAGGTTACAGTTACCTGCTCCTCTCTGTTCTTGCCTTGTCAGCAGCTTTGGTCGGAGATGTGCCGACACCAGATATTGCGGGAAGAGCTACGACAGCGCCGAAAGCATCTGGAGTCCTTAATGGCTGAGCACCAGAGGCGAAGTGGTCTGACTGACTCTCCCCGGCGGATTGATGACCAAGAAGGTCTCGCTACACCCTCGCAACCTGTGAGCAGGGATGAAAGGTAGGAGATGCACTGCTCTAGGTGCTTGTCTCGCCTATCCAAGATAGAAGTCAGCATACCATTCGGTTACTTTGCATATTTTATAAAATAGACAAGTCTTGTGGATGAACCGCTGAATCCTCACAACAGCCAACATGGACTCTCGTGGTTTGCTCAAGCATATTATGAGAGCTGTTGCGAGTGAATGGGTCTTATTTCCTCATTGAAAGTAATGACTATTTCATAGATAACATTTTGCTGTGTGCCTTTAGGACAATGGCCACCTGGGGTTCCACTCCTTGTCACCTGGATGACGAAGATGATGAGGATGATGAAGAAGAGGATGAATATCACTCAGAGATGGGTGCAGAAGAAGAAGAGGAGGAGGAGGAAGAATGTGCCGAGAGCAGCTCTGACGACGACATCCATATTTACTCATCCAGCAGGAACCAGTGCTCCTACAGTAACAGGAAGAATCATGGAAGGTCAGATGAAGTGGTGGCAGAAGCAAGTGGACTGTACTGACTGTAATTTGGCTTTTAAAGTAGTGTGCTCACTTTTTGTGTCTCTTTGTATTTTTAGCAATCTGAAGCCTCCACCGGCCTTCTCGGGTGAAGGCAGTGGAAATACATCTCTTCATAACAAGACTAAGGTCAAGCAGCAGCAGTCCAGAAGTTTGAACCAGACTACGAGCCAGCATGGAGGTACGCGACGGCAAGAGAACCTGCGCTGGGCCTCTGAGCTCACCTTTGCCGAGGGCTCGTGTCAATGGCAGGAACAGGTCAGCCAGCTACAGAGACAGCTGGACTTCAGCACTAGCATGTGTCAGACACTCCTGCAGGACCAGCAGGTCAGTGGACTGAACACATACATGCACATACACAGCAAATGACCACATTTACAGACCTAATTTGAAGTCATCATCGATTTATCCACTGATAGCTTGCCATCCAGTCTTCGTTTACATGTCTTTTTGCTTCATGTTTTCAAAGTATTTTTAACAAAAATATACCATTCCTCTCTCTCATCCTCTTCCACAGACACTCTCTTATATGTTACAAACCATGCTGACGGGTCAGTACAATCTGTTACCCAACAACATGTCGTCACCGCAGGTCCACCTGATCATGCACCAGCTCAACCAGTGTTACACCCAGCTGGCTTGGCAGCAAAACAATGTACAAAGGTAAAAATTATAGCATGCAGCAGTACATCACTTTATTTCCATCAATTAGTTCATCTTTTTTTAAATTTCTGTCATCTGTCATACTTTTCCTCCAGAATAAAACAGGTCCTGAATGACCTCCTTAGACAGCAGCAGCAGCAGCAGCAGAGTTCCTCTTCAACAGCAGGTTGGCAGACACAGAAACAGGGCTCATCCCAGGAGTCCAGTTCCGGTCCCTCAGCCTCTCCTGGTGTCTTCCTTCCCTTTTCCTCTACCCTGCATCCTTCAGCCAACAACATGTCAACTGCTGCCTTATCCCCTTTCCCTCCCAGTATGGCTTGTTTATTTATTCACTCTTGAGTGTAATTATCATACAAAACATGTCTAGAATGGCATTAATTAAAAGCAACAGAAAGCTAAATATTAAAATGATGCTCTAATGACAGATATTATGGTGATTGTTTATTTTTGAATCAGCTATAGATTATAGGTTTTTGGTTTTATGTACCAATCCTCAATATTCTACACTGCCTAATCTATGTTATTACAGTTGAATGTCAAGTAAGTGATGTATTCTAAATTGTCTCAGTTGTGAAAAGTCCTACTTTCATGATTTAATTGATTCTTTGGACCATTAACACTTAAACTTCAAATTTAATTAAGTATTTTTTTTCTTTCTTCCACTCTGCAGGCTTTAACTTATATCCAATCTTCCCTGCTCCCATGGGTGAGTTCCCTCAGGGTACAGCAAGTCAGGCAACCCCTGACCACCAGAAGCAGCAATTAGACCCCAATACTTCAATCAAAACAGAGTACATGAGTTTCCCTCCTCCAGTGCAGCGCTCTCCTCTTAACACCACTACAGAGAGAGGGTATATCCATAATTTTTGCCTTAAAAGACATTTATAATTATTCAGGTAGACATTGTTCATAATTTTTTATTTTCCATGTGACTCCTTTAGATCGGCTGCCTGGCTTAAAAGCTCCTACGCAAACAACACCGTTCAACACCAATCTAAAACAGAGCTCCAAGACTCTCCCTCCTCCTCCCCCACTTTCGCCAACCGGCTCTCCCGTCCTCAAGAATTTGACAGAGTGTCACAGGAAAGCTTTAGCAGCATGCCTGATCCAGGTGATCCCACCACCATCACCAAGACTTTTAAGGCCGGCCGCAAGGCCTCTGCACAAGCCAACCTGGCCTCACGAAGCAAGACGCCCAATTCTAAGAGTCGTCGCAGGAGGAACAAAGGACACAACAAGAACAGTGAAGGTATCAAAATTTGCCCTAGCCAAATGAGCAAATAATTATAATGTATTTACGGTTTGTCTGACATTTTTGTGTTTTTTTTCTTCAGGCCATGATAGTGACAGTGTTAGCAGTACTGCAGACTTTGCCCAGGAGAGGGCAGCCCTGTCTCGTCAGAAGGATCAGAATAAGAGTCTGCTGGACAAGCTGACTCAAGAGAAACTCGACAGCAAAACTAAGCTCGGGAGCAAGCGAAACGACCTCTCCTCTGGTATAGGTCAAACTATTTGTAGTCAAACTTTTGCATCAACCCCGTCCCTCTCATGTCTGTCTTTTTTGTTCATCTTTATATACATTTAATATCTGCACCAGGCTTTTTTATGTTCAGTGTTTTTTCCTTTGTAATCGTAACATCTTATCCTTTTGATGTAGTTTCAGTTCCCATTTCTTTGCACATTTGTCATGACCACATGTTTCATTTTATCTTTGGGTTAATTTTCTTTGTCACTTTAATTTATCTTACTCACAGCCTATGCTTGGAGGACACCCTTCCTCTCTAACAGAATTGCATGCACAGAAGCACCAGGTAAACTCACAATTCAGGTCCAAGCATCATTTGGTTCTTTTATCACCTAAACATCCCATGCATGTTATATTTTTTTGTCTTAAACTAAACCCTAACCTTTGTGGCCAGACTATTACTTGTACTCACGGATGAGATTCCTCATCCTCCAAAATTTCATGCTGTCAAATCATCTGTAGATGCAAGCAGCGACTTCTCACTCTTCGAGGCGCTGAGGGAGACCATCTACTCTGAGGTGGCTACGCTGATATCCCAGAACGAGTCTCGTCCCCACTTTCTCATCGAGCTCTTTCACGAGCTGCAGCTGCTCAACACAGACTACTTACGACAGAGGGCACTGTATTCCCTACAGGTTAGTGCAGACATGTAACTGCTTACTGATAGTCTGTGTGAATGTTCAGCTGCTGCTTGAATCTAGTATGGATTTATCCTTTATGCTACAAAATATCCAGGCTGATTATATCCTGCTGAGTATATGGAGTTCCTGTCTATGTTCTAGCTTAGCAGGGCTCTTTGGCACACAGTATCTGACCATGACTGATTATAGACAATTTTGACTGACTTGTTCAAGAAATAATTACGGCAGTCTCAGTTATTTGCGAGGTCACATTGGAGAGAGTCTGAACCAAATGTCAAACCAAACCTGCAAAAGAGAGGCTGATGGAGACGGTTTTTAAGGACAAGTGTAGGGTAAAGGCTTGGGGAGATGTAACCTTGAACTGCATGACTAAAACTGATACAGGTTAAGAAGAAATGAGAAGAGTTGGGGAAGACATGAGGATTAGAGAAAGACAACAGTTCCTTTATTCTTTGTTCAATCATTTTGTGTTAGATGTATGTATATTAATGTTGTCATGGCTGGTAATAATTTTATGATTATTTATCTGTTTTTGTTTTCTTCATAAAATCTAATACTTCAATCATATGTCATAATGTGACATAAACATTCATGCCATTAAAGCTTATACAGGTGATGCATCTGTGAGAGAAGAAAAAAATAGTTTTAAAACTCACATTATCTCAGTCTGGCCTTGGATATAAAAGACCTTTGTGTCTGTCAGGACATATTGACCAGGCACCTGGCAGAGAAGAGTGCAGCTGAGGACCAGTTGCCCCCTCTTGGTCCGGTGGCGTGGGCTGCAGGCTCTCAGTCCGAGCTCACACCCAGCGAGAGTCTGGCCACTAGTGACGCAGTAAGATCCACATTATTGCTTCCCAGCATGGTATTCTCACTCTCCTCCACCAGTGCTGAAGTCTTTCTCTCAGTCCTTATTGTCATCATGCCCCTGCTTTCTTTTTTTTAAAATAGCTTTTACTCGCCTCCTCTTCAACATTTCACTACATCTTTCATTAGTTTTTTTTTCTCTTAGCCATGTCTCCTTTCATCCTTCCCTGCCTTGTCTCTTTTCATCCTTCCATGTCTGTCTTTATTCTCTGATTTTAATTTCCTCCCCCCCCCCATCGTCATTGTCTTTGAATTTAACTTGACAGCAAGACCTCAGAAACATGTCTGTACCAGGGAAAAAAAATGACCCTCATCTCTCTATGACTCCTTTGCCAGATCAGACATGTGTTCTTTGTTCTGGGCCAAGATCCCCAGAGTTATGCTAATTGGGAGCCAGCCCTTTGTCTGTCCAAATAATGCCTTTGTTCAAGAATGATGGATGAAATGTCTAATTTTCCAAGTTAGGAGAAGCCACCAGTGCTATTATGTAGACTGTATGCTGGAAATTTCTCTTGTCTCTCTGAATCCTTTAGGGAGATGTTGGGCTTTTTTTTAGAAGTGGATCTGTGATGAATTATCCATTCTTCCATAATCCAAACATTTGGCGTTAAGCGATGCATTAAATATCACACATGCCCTTTCTTTTTTAGGAGGTGGTGGAGAAGAACTTGAGGCTCACACAGGAGAGGATGAAGAAGAGGGATGATGCAGAATCTGTTGACAATGACAGCACCATGTCAACCTCCTCCAACCTGGAACCCTTCGCCAACGATGACCTGGGTATAGTACAGTAATGCATGTAGACACCCTTTGGGGCTGAAGCTTGTAAAACTGTAAACCTGTCTGAAACCTTTTCCACATTCTGATGTTCAGCTGAAATGCTTTGCTTATTCCCTGTCAACTATATCAAACGGAGGTACCATTTCCCTCTTTTCCCAGCAGGACTACCCAGGGCTTGTCTCTGTAAGCCAACCAGTTTACACCCCAGGATCAGTACTACACAGCCAAACTAAAGCATACTATGTTTCAGAAAAGGACTGTTTGGCAGTGAAAAAATGGACTCTCACAGTTCAGGAACTTCACTAACATAGATTAGGAGTGAGGCTGTTTGATCCTGTGATGTAAACCTGGCTGCAGGAGCATTAATTTCCATTACAGTCTTCTCTCTCTTGCTTCACTGATTTTGAACTTTTTGGATCCCATTTCTGTCTTTTTTTCACTCCCCCGCTCTCCTTTCTTTGCTGCTCTGATAGGCAACACGGTGATTCATTTAGACAAAGCTCTGGCCAGGATTAGGGAGTATGAGCGCATGAAGCTTAAAGCTGAGTTTAACCCCTGCAACACCAGCGCTGCAGGTGCAGGTGGCTCTGAAGTCTCAAATGCTGAACATCCTTCTGCTAACCCTGCTGGCCAAGTGGAAGGTACCCAAATCACATGAACCTGCCTGAGTGCACCATGAAATACAAAGGATCAGCACAATCATGGCCTTCCTCTCTGCTGTTTACTTGTGTTTGAAATGATGATGATATTTATGTTTGTCTGTGAGCAGGAGGTGCAGCTGGGGACATGCGCTGCCCTCAGATTGACACCCAGCAGTTGGACCGTCAGATCAAAGCCATCATGACAGAAGTCATCCCTTTCCTTAAGGTAGGAAAGGGACGGTGCATCATTTCCTGGGTGGAAATGATGTACTGGAACTGCAAAAATATGAATTTCCTACATGTGAACTTTTCTTTCCTTCTGTTTTTGATAGAACACCTCAAAATTGTCAGTACTGAGTGCATCACTGTGAATGTGAATAGTTGTCAAAGAGTTAAATCTCTCTGCGCTCATGTTTCCTTTTATTAGGAGAACATGGATGAGGTGTGCTCCCTCCAGCTGTTGACATCTGTGCGGCGCATGGTTCTTACTCTCACCCAACAGAATGATGAAAGCAAAGAGTTTGTCCGCTTTTTCCACCGACAGCTGGGAGGCATACTGCAGGTACGAGCAGAACCTGCGTCTTCAGCAGATCAAACGGAAGAACAGCCTCTCTGACATTTCTCTCTCTTCTCACACTCAAGGACTCCCTCAGTAAATTTGTGGGCCGTACTCTGAAGGACTGTGGGGAGGACCTTCTGGTGGAGATCTCAGAGATCCTCTTCAACGAACTCGCCTTCTTTAAGCTCATGCAGGATTTGGACAACAGTAGCAGCATTGCTTTGGCAGCCAAACACAAAAATAAGAAGAGGGCCGAGCAACACAGTAAAGCAAAGTACAGTCTTAAGGTTAGTTGGATGGATAATAAAAGTTTTTATAAGGGAAATAAGTTAGACAGTAGCACAGACACTTGTTTGAATGAGACTGATTTGACTTTGTGTTAATTCCTTGCTCCCTTTAGGAAAATACAGCAGCTGGTGGTGAGAAATCAGTTTCTCCAGTCTACACAGATGAAGACAAGGTCAGTCATTTTAACAAGAAGAATGGAAATGTCATTATGTTTTAGCACACCTGTAATCCGTTTTACAGTAATGTCTGTCTTTTCCTATCAGGATCAAGATGAGGCTGAGCAGGAAGGTCGTTTGACTCCTCAGGAGCTTTACCTGAAGACAGAGATGAAGAACAGCAGGAGCAGCGAAGCCTCGGAGGTGGAAGAGGAAGATGAGGATGAAGGTGATGGACAAGGAATACCCCTGTCAATCAGTAAGTAAATAGATAGTAAATAAATATTTTAAAACAGGGCCCATTTTACCCCCAAAAGGAAGTACTGTTACCCATGTCCTTCTTTTCACAGCTTAGTTTTGAGAAACTTTTAGGCTTCTGTACTCCCACTGAATTCTAAATGCCATAAAAACTCCAGACTTTGGTCATATGGTAATACATCACTGTCAATGAGAAGCTGACAATAATGTTTTTGTTTTTGTTGAATATAATATCAGTAATATCAGTGTTTGCAAGAAAGAAGAAAAAATTTCAATCACGCTGAAAGTGACCTTTTTAAAAATTAAAATATGTACCAATTTCTTCCACATGAAATGATTTTTCTGCCTCGATGCAGTTTTCTTGTTTACACACGTACATGCATGCATTAGCGTAACGCGCGCCTCTCATTCTTGTCTTTCTTTCAGGTCTTTCCAAAGCAGAGACTCAGGCCCTGACAAACTATGGCAGCGGAGAGGACGAGAACGAGGAGGAGGAAATGGAAGAGTTTGAAGCCGGACCTGTTGATGTCCAAACATCGCTGCAGGCCTCTGCTGATGGGCAGGTGGAGCAGGAGGTCAGTGTTGCAGTCAGCTACAGAGATTTTCTCATAAACAGCCACTACTTTCTTTTTTTTTTTTTTTCTTAAACATTATTGGACCCATTTTTCTTAGTCCGACCTGTGTAATTGTGTCATGTTTCAGGGGACAACACAGAGCGAAACCCAGGAGACGAAAACTGACCAGAGGAGTTCGGAGATTGATGATGGTGAGGCCCTCTGGACGTTTTCAGTGGAAACCTTTCGTTAGCCGAGAGTGTTTGATCACATAAATTTTCTTTTCTTTGTTTAGCAGAGGCCAACAAGTCAGCGGGGGATTCTGCAGTCGAGGTCGGTGACGTGGTGGAGCGCCAGAGTCCCGAGGAGGAGAGTAAATGTGGAGCCGCCGCTGCTGCCGCCTCAGAAGGAGGCTCTGAGGTCTCTCATGAGCAGGACGTCCCCAAGGAGTCCATCATCACCACCAGCAGCCCCGACACAGACTCGCCCGTTATGATCAACGTAGATGTAAGTCCAAGGCTGGAAAACATGCTCATTTATGAAAGTCCAGTTACTCTGTAGAAACACTCTGTGCTGTACTTGTGTGCTGATTTTATTTATTTAATCGATGCAGGAGGTGGGTTCAGGTAACACCAGTCAGAAATCTGATGAAGAAGACTTTGTGAAGGTGGATGATTTACCCCTGCAGCTAACAGTCATGTGCGAGGTGTGTAACATCAGCTCCTCCTAAAAATACGCATCTCGTGAGGTTTTAAAGGTGTAAAATCCCTGTGACTCTCTTTTTTCCTAAAGATAAACTGTGTGCTTTAACTTCAGGAGGAACTGCAGAAGAGAATAGTGGAGGAGCAGCAGAATAACAACCTGTCCGTAGAGATCCTCAACGGGAACACTGAATCGCTGACTGGGCTGGTGGGAAATGCAAATGCACTGAAGGAACCAGGTATGCATTACAACCCTCGTTAGATAAGTTTTATTTGTGTAATCACCAAATACAGTGTTCCCTCGTTTATCGCGGGGGTTACGTTCCAGAAATAGCCCACTATAGGTGAAATCCGCAAAGTAGGATTTTTACAATTATTATATGTTTTAAGGCTGTAAAACCCCTCACACACACTTTATACACTTTTCTCAGACAGGCATTAATATTTTCTCGCATTTCTCTCTTGTTTAAACTCTTTCAAAGTTCAAACCTTTGTAGATTTATAAGATGTAAATATGACAAGCTGAACACATTCTGTACTGTACAGGAGACACAGCACGGAGGAGAGTGATTGACAATGATCTACCGTCTCTTAGCCAATCAGGACGCAGAACACAATGCGCAGGCTCTCCCTTAGCCAATCAGGACGCAGAACAAAATGGGCAGTTTCAATCAAAGCCAATCAGGACGCAGAACACAATGCACATTCATACAAAGTAAAAAAAATCTGCGAGGCTGCAAAAGGTGAACCACACTATAGTGAGGGAACACTGTACACTACAAAAACACACATGAGCTGCTTTTTATTTTTGTTTGAACATAAATTAAAAGTCTGACCTTTCTAGACTAAATTATGTTTTTACCTTTTGTCTTTTTCAGACACTGTCGGTGCCCAGAGTGTGTAAAGATTTATACAGATGTCTCCAAATCTACTGTTTTTTTAGCAACACTATGCTCACACCCTCAGTCTGTTCTGGATGTACGATTGTTGATTCTTTATCTGCTAGTTTAAAGGAGCAAAGGCTCGTAAATATAGGTCACAAGTTAGCTGTGACTCTTACATACAACGGATAAGAACTAAACATCTACACATAATCAACACTTAGTTCATTTTATTCCTGAATGTTTAATGTGATTTATCTGTAATCTGGGGAGGGGTTGTCTTTATGCTGCTGATTACTGAGAGTTAAGCCTCTGTTTGAATCTTTATAGTCCTGAAACTCCTCTTCAGATCCGCCTTAGTTTCCTTCTTGGTTCTGGGATCAGTTTGACACGAGTAGGAACATTTTTTTTGTTTGTTTTTAAAATGTTTTCTTTGTCTTGGCCTGGCCTTATTGCTGTACAGCTCATCTTTTCTGCACTTGATTCCTAATTATAAAGAGATTACAGTAGGATGGAAGTTCAGCTGTAGCCCAGCTGACGTCAGCTAATTTGTTTCTCCAGCTTGAACACGTTTCCCTTTTTATCAGAGCTCAAAGCTCAAATTTAACTTTTATCCCTCCAGACACATCTTTATACACTGTTTTCTTCTGTTCATTGTTAATCTCCATTGATTTTCATGTAATTAAAATGTTGACTACAGTAATAAGTTTTAAATAATAAAATGCTGGAACTTTCAAAATTGATTGTAGATGAATTTGTCATTATTTTTGTGTCATTACCATTTGCACTGTTAATGCTGTCGAGTTGCTTTTTTTCCCCAGATGTCTTGATTCTTCTAATCTACACGACAGAGTGGTACGATCACTGCCTGTAGTTCACAGTGCTGCAAAGGCTGATTAGTCAATCAATCAGTCTGTTAACAAACAGATCAATCAATTTTCAGTCAAAAATGTCAAATATTCTGGATCCAGCATCTCTAAAATGTCCTAATTATAATATAAAAAAAATATCAAAGGTACAAGTAGAGCCTAAATTTTAGAGTTCTTTTATTAACCACCTTTTCAAAATAAAAGAAGTGGTCAGCTACATTATAAGGTACATTTGTCAGTATCAGTGTGTGAAAAGGTAAGTGGCTGTGAGACAGTGCTGGTACCTTAACGAAGCTGTCAACAGCTAAATTAGCTTAAAAAAAACTAATCTAACGGGGCACACAGTGTGGAGGCACAAAATGGTAAGTGGGCTGTATTTTAGAAATTATACACAAAATTTTGACAAAATTCTACACGGGCGTTCACATCAGGGGTCCCTTTGTGTCTGTCAAGATCCACCGGTGGACAGGACATATATAATTACAGTAATAACAACAAGGGAAAACATTTACAAGTTCGATCCACTTTTGTACAAATTTCCCTCATAAAAAAAGCAGTATTAAGTATTTTCAAAGCTATTTTAACGATTTCTGAATTGTCTGAAAAACACAAATGTTGCCATACAGACAAACTTTGGTTCAGATGGTCGGTAGCTGTGCAAAGGAACAATAATCAAGTTTTGTGCCAAAAATCAGCTGAGCTCTTTGAATCGCAGCTTTTTAGTGCAGATCCGCATTTACAAACTGATCAGGGGTCCTCGGGTCGGACCGTTACCAGGGCATGCAGGGGTTTGGGCAGTCACGGATATACGACTCCAGTTTCCCCTCAGACACTTGCATCAGTGTTGTGTACGTAGTCAGCTGGAATCAGATGCCACCGTAAGAAAAAGTTTTTCAGTGATCTGATCTGACTTGGTGTTAATGAATTAACAGTTTAAAAAAAAAAAAAAAGACTCACCTTGTTGAGCACTGGTTTTGTCGAGAGCACGTCGTACATGGTTTTCAGGGAGATGCTCTAAAAGAAAGTGACAGATCAAAAAGTTGTCTCATCACTTTGATAAAACAGGAATGCATTGTGTCACACTTCAATAAAATGTCTTAAAAAACAAACAAAAAAACCCCATCGACATCCTCTTATCAGAGACAGGAACGAGTCCAGTCCTTTAGAGGAAGTGGGTGTCATATCTACTCACTTTCTGCATGGTCTGGTTCATACACTTTGTGGCAGGAGTTCTGCGATCGTCCAGGAAAAAAGGCTCCTCCCAGTGATCGTAGTTTGTCTCCAGGACGTACCAGCGGCCCAGCTTCAAGTTGATCCTGAAACACAGAGATTAAATAAAAATGTGCAGCTCACCAACTGATCTGTGTAACAGGAGTATAAATCAGGTGATCTGAAACCAAAGCAGTCACCAGTTCCTTGTTGAGCAAGTCCTGTTTCACAAGAGAAGCTGCATCATTGTGACTTTTGAGCCACTATTTGTACTGATGGTCGTCACGAAAAGGTCACAGTGAGACACAACTTAAGATAAAGTTTTTGGTTATATGTTGTTTTTTGGTTTGGTCATTTTTAATTCAAATGTACGCAGTGATTAAAGCATTTAAAAACTCAATTATTCATATTAAATGCTCAACAAAAACCTACAGAATGAGCTGCTGTACTTACTCCAAGATATCAATACTGAGCACTCTGGACCGGGTGATGATGCAGCCCTGGCCCGTCCGGTTTCCTCCGAGGATGAAGTAGGCCGGAGCCAGCAGCTTTGTCTGAGCCAGGCGAGTTTTGGCCTCCTCGTAGCTGGTGAGAACAGGATAAGGCTCATTGTTTGGACGGAGACATCAACACTAATGCACCACAAATCTGGAACATACTCTGTTTCAACTCTTTAAAACTCATCGCTAAACTTTTTGTTAGTTTTTTTTTTATTAAACTTGGGACAGTGCATCCTTATCTTACAATAAAAGCCCCCTCCTGTTTTATTCTGATTCATTTATTTCTCTGTCTCTCTTTACTTTAAATTTTATCTCTTGTCTCAGTACAGTGTTATCTTTTAGCATTTGAGTTACCTTGTTTAACTAGATTATACAAATAAACTTGACTTGAAATTCATCATAGAATTTTATCTTCCAGGATGATAAAAAAGAAAATATTTTTAAAAAGTTTCTTTGTCTATGAATCCTTGAAACCTAACGAAGACGAGGAATGCTTCTTCTACCTGATTAAAAACGTTTGCAAAGCCTTTTCTGTGTATCAGCTTTTGTCCTTTTTCTTTTTCTCCTCACATACCGGCTGTACCATTTTACAGCCTGGCAGTCACAGACAAACACTAACATCATCACATCACCACTGTACTTATGTGATACATGCGTGAACACATGCATATGCAGCAAGAACACCAAGTACATATAACGCAGGGCCCTTCTCACTCCACGACGCACCTTTAAACATCAGAGAGGAATACCTGTTTGCGTTTTCTAGGACAGAGCGGGTCAGAAAGCTCATCCACATCCCGTCTCTCTTCCCCAAGATCCACTCCAGGATTCCTGAGGGTGAACAGATATAGATGGTGACGTTGTAAAGCAGAGGCCTGATGTCTAAAGTGGTCCTGAGCGAAAACGGTTCGTTACTCACCGATGTATCCTCCATCGATGCTGAAGCGTTCGTTCATAGTCAGAGTGAATATGTGCTGAGAGGGAGAGAGAGAGAGAGAGGAAGCACAAATGTTTCAGCAGCTGCCGTTAGTTCTGACCGGTGTTTTATGCTAATCTTCAGTCTTGACGTTGAATGACTCACAGGCTTGATGCCGGTCAGCATGCCGACATATCCAGCAAAGTTTGTGGACTTGAAGACAGTCTGGTTGTTTCTCTTGAAGTCGAGGTTGACCACGAGAGGCTTCAGCTTCTCGCTGATGATCCACGACTTGTTTTTCACGTCCCAGCTGTGGAGAGAGCAGAAGTCCGTCGAGTGAGATTTTACCAGATCGCTGTCAAGCTTGCAAATTGAGATTTAAGGGTGATTCTTACCCCATAAACAATCCAAAGTCCAGATTTCTGCCATGAAAGAGGTTACCTGTGAGAATGTGAAGCCCCAAAAAGCATTTCAGTGCTGATACAGCATAACCTCGAGTTAGTTAATCAATCTGGACCTGGACGATGACCCACCCTTATCGTCCTCTGCGACGATTGATGTGCACACGGTGAACACCTCGTAGAAGATGTTGAACAAGACGACTTCACCTAGATTAAAAAGAGAACAGAGGTCATTGGGACTTCTTTTTTTAATGATTACTGAATAGGAGGTTGGGGACATTTGTGTTTTCTTACCAAGAGGGACCCCTGAAACCTGTGCGATTCCTTTGATTTCATCAGCAAAAGGATAAGGGAGCGTTTCCACCATCAGAGGCTGCAGAGCACAATAAAACAAGATTAATCAACTAAGAATTAATCTAATTTACAAGAATTTGATGTGAGGAAAACATAGTTGAGAGAGAGAAAGAGAGAGAGAGAGGAAGACAGAGAGGAACGACACTGACCAGCGTGATGTCGACCAGCTCTATCAGCCGTCCGCTGGGAACAAAAGCATCAGCCAAGTCTTTGATGGCCTGAATCATGGTGACCAGCTTAAAAGAAAAGAGATTATGAGTCACAAAAAAGGTGATATATCTGTGAAGCTAGTTTAAAGTACCCGACAGCGCTCTTACATCTGTTTTTTTGTCGGTAATCACGGCCGTCCATCTCTTGCTGGGCGGTAAGTCGAGGTCCACTGTGTACCAGCTGACGCCCCCTTTGAACCTGATTTGAAAGGAAAAGCTGTAAAAACTGAAATCCAATTCCCAAACGTCGCAGATTAAACAGGATTTAGATTAGATTTTTATTTATGTTTTGGATGAACTTAAAATGGAACATGACTGCAGATAAAATGCAGCAGATGAGTCCATGCAGGCTTATTTTATTTGACTGCAAAGAGACAGTACAGTGGTTAGTAAAATTAAATTAGTTCATTTCAGCTTCTCTGAACAGAGTTTCATGCTTTTCTTTGTTTTATTTATAGTGAAGGTTAGAGAACTGTATATCTTTGCATTTTGTACAACGTTGATCAATAATTAAGATAAAGGTTGCAGTCGTGGTTTGACTTACATCAAGACCAATGTGTTTTAAAAAAGCTGTCTGTAAGTTTAGTTGCAGTTTTATACAGCGGGTCAGAGAAAACCTGATGTAAACAAGTTCTTCTTTTTTTGATTCAGTTATTCACACATTGCAAAAAAGCACCAAGAGAGTAAATTTCATAACCAAAATGTGTCTCTCACACAGCCCACTAATCATGTCATGGTTCTCTTTCAAGTTCACCAAATTTATGGAAGTGCAGCACGAAACTGATGGAGTCAAAACTGGTGCTGCAGAGGTCGATGTGTTCTGGTTTTTAGTCCCCATTATGGATCAAACTCTACAAAGACTTCTCCTTTAATTTACTGACATTTTTTGTTAAATTCTGACTGCTCAGTAAACACCCACAAATTTTATGTGCCCACTTTGAAATGAAGACCGATCTCTGAGACTCAGTAGGGCTACAAATAACAACTACTGTTATTGTTTCCAATGATTTACCATTTAAATTATATTAAATTAATAATAATTAAATGTGCTTTTAAATTCTCAAAGCACAAGTTGCCATCTTTTTTTCTGTACAACTTACAGTACAGAGCACAAAGGATGTTAATCATACAGTGATGTAAACACACAGAGAAAGCAGCATATCTCCACATGTGAAAAGCTGGGACCAGTGAATATTTAACATTTATTATAAGGTTTACATTATTTGTATATTAACTGGATTTCTGGTTATTATTAGTTTTCTGCTGATCAGCTAAAAGATTCATACAACAAATATGTCAGCACTGAGGCCCAAACCAAGATAACAAAATTACCCTGATGACTCGAACTACATTATGCCTACGTGTGTATGTATGTATATATATATATATATATATATATATATATATATATATATATGTGTGTGTGTGTGTGTGTGTGTGTGTGTGT